>JAEOAD010002445.1:0-24895 GCA_036365145.1 Orientallactaga sibirica
GATATACAAATTAGTAGTATTGCTTCATTTCTAAAGTAGTTTGTTTAGAAAACAAACATCTTCATTGCCCGAACACTTTACTGTGTGAAATAAGCTAGTTCGGTTCTAGGAATCAGTTGCTTTCCTACGAAGAAGGTTAAGTGCAGCAACATCAAACCTTCCTTGTTTGTGTAGTGTAACAAGATGTACAACTTACTAGTTTCGCTTCATTTGTAAAGTAGTTTGTTTAGAAAACAAACATCTTCATTGCCGAACACTGTACTGTGTGAAATAAGCTAGTTCGGTTCAATGATTCAGTTGCTTTCCTAGGAAGAAGGTTTAGTGCAGCAAGTTCAAACTTTTCTAGTTAGTGTAATCTAAGAAGGTGTATAAATTAGTATTATCGCTTCATTTCTAAAGCAGTTTGTTCAGAAAACATACATCTTCATTGGCGAAAAACTGTACTGTGTGATATAAGTTAGTTTGGTTTAGGAATCAGTTGCTTTCTCTGAAGAAGGGTTAAGTGCAGAAACTTCAGACCTTCCTTTGTTTGTGTAGTCTAACAAGATGTACAACTTACTATTTTTGCTTCATTTCTAAAGTAGTTTCTTTAGAAAACAAACATCTTCATTGCTGAACACTGTACTGTGTGAAATAAGCTAGATTCGGTTCTAGGAATCAGTTGCTTTCCTCACGAAGAAGGTTTAGTGCAGCAAGTTCAAACTTTTCTAGTTAGTGTAGTCTAACAAGATGTACAACTTAGTAGTATCGCTTCATTTCTAAAGCAGTTTGTTTAGAAAACATACATCTTCATTGCGAAAAACTGTACTGTGTGAAATAAGTTAGTTCCGTTCTAGGAATCAGTTGCTTTCCTACGAAGAAGGTTTAGTGCAGCAACTTCAAACATTTCTAGTTAGTGTAATCTAAGAAGATGTCCAAATTAGTAGTATCGCTTCATTTCTAAAGCAGTTTGTTTAGAAAACATACATCTTCATTGCTGAAAACTGTACTGTGTGAAATAAGTTAGTTCGGTTGTAGAATCAGTTACTTTCCTAGGAAGAAGGTTTAGTGCAGCAACTTCAAACATTTCTAGTCAGTGTAATCTAAGAAGATATACAAATGAGTAGTATCGCTTCATTTCTAAAGTAGTTTGTTTAGAAAACAAACATCATTGCCGAACACTGTACTGTGTGAAATAAGCTAGTTCGGTTCTAGGAATCAGTTGCTTTCCTCTGAGAAGAAGGTTAAGTGCAGCAACTTCAAACCTTCCTTGGTTGTGTAGTCTAACAAGATGTACAACTAGTAGTATCGCTTCATTTCTAAAGCAGTTTGTTTAGAAAACATACATCTTCATTTCCGAACACTGTACTGGGTGAAATGAGCTAGTTCGGTTCTAGGAATCAGTTGCTTTCCTACGAAGAAGGTTTAGTGCAGCAAGTTCAAACTTTTCTAGTTAGTGTAGTCTAACAAGATGTACACCTTAGTAGTATCGCTTCATTTCTAAGGCAGTTTGTTTAGAAAACATACATCTTCATTGCGAAAACTGTACTGTGTGAAATAAGTTGGATTCGGTTGTAGGAATCAGTTGCTTTCCTACGAAGAAGGTTTAGTGCAGCAACTTCAAACATTTCTAGTTAGTGCAATCTAAGAAGGTTTACAAATTAGTAGTATCGCTTCATTTCTAAAGCAGTTTGTTTAGAAAACATACATCTTCATTGCCGAAAACTGTACTGTGTGAAATAAGTTAGTTCGGTTGTAGAAATCAGTTGCTTTCCTACGAAGAAGGTTAAGTGCAGAAACTTCAGACCTTCCTTGTTTGTGTAGTCTAACAAGATGTACAACTTACTAGTTTCTCTTCATTTCTAAAGTAGTTTCTTTAGAAAACAAACATCTTCATTGCCGAACACTGTACTGTGTGAAATAAGCTAGTTCGGTTCTAGGAATCAGTTGCTTTCCTACGAAGAAGGTTTAGTGCAGCAAGTTCAAACTTGTCTAGTTAGTGTAATCTAAGAAGATGTACAACTTAGTAGTATCGCTTCATTTCTAAAGCAGTTTGTTTAGAAAACATACATCTTCATTGCGAAAACTGTACTGTGTGAAATAAGTTAGTTCGGTTATAGGAATCAGTTGCTTTCCCTCACGAAGAAGAAGGTTTAGTGCAGCAACTTCAAACATTTCTAGTTAGTGTAATCTAAGAAGATGTACCAATTATAGTATCACTTCATTTCTAAAGTAGTTTGTTTAGAAAACAAACATCTCCATTCTCCGAACACTGTACTGTGTGAAATAAGCTAGTTCGGTTCTAGAATCAGTTGCTTTCCTCTGAAGAAGGTTAAGTGCAGAAACTTCAAAATTTCCTTGTTTGTGTAGTCTAACAAGAAGTACAACTTACTAGTTTCGTTTCATTTCTAAAGTAGTTTCTTTAGAAAACAAACATCTTCATTGCCGAACACTATACTGTGTGAAATAAGCTAGTTCGGTTCTAAGAATCAGTTGCTTTCTAACGAAGAAGGTTTAGTGCAGCAACTTCAAACCTTCCTTGATTGTGTATTCTAAGAAGATGTACAACTTGCTAGTTTCGCTTCATTTCTAAAGTAGTTTCTTTAGAAAACAAACATCTTCATTGCCGAACACTGTACTGTGTGAAATAAGCTAGTTCGGTTCTAGGAATCAGTTGCTTTCCTATGAAGAAGGTTTAGTGCAGCAAGTTCAAAGTTTTATAGTTAGTGTAATCTAACAAGATGTACAACTTAGTAGTTTCACTGCATTTCTAAAGCAGTTTGTTTAGAAAACATACATCTTCATTGCCGAAAACTGTACTGTGTGAAATAAGTTAGTTCGGTTGTAGGAATAAGTTGCTTTCCTACGAAGAAGGTTTAGTGCAGCAACTTCAAATATTTCTATTTAGTGTCATCTAAGAAGATGTACAAATTAGTAATATCGCTTCATTTCTAAAGTAGTTTGTTTAGAAAACAAACATCTTCATTGCCGAACACTGTACTGTGTGAAATAAGCTAGTTAGTTTCTAGTCATTTGCTTTCCCTCACGAAGAGGTTTAGTGCAGCAAGTTCAAACTTTTTCTAGGTAGTGTAATGTAACAAGATGTACAACTTGGTAGTTTCGCTTCATTTCTAAAGCAGTTTCTTTAGGAAACAAACATCTTCATTGCCGAACACTGTACTGTGTGAAATAAGTTGTTTGGTTGTAGGAATCAGTTGCTCTCACGGAGAAGGTTAAGTGCAGCAACTCAAACCTTCCTTTTGTTTGTGTAGTCTAACAAGATGTACAACTTACTAGTTTCGCTTCATTTATAAAAGTAGTTTCTTTAGAAAACAAATATCTTCATTGCGAACACACTGTACTGTGTGAAATAAGCTTGTTCGGTTCTAGGAATCAGTTGCTTTCCTACGAAGAAGGTTTAGTGCAGCAACTTCAAACATTTCTAGTTAGTGTAATCTAAGAAGGTGTACAAAATAGTAGTATCGCTTCATTTCTAAAGCAGTTTGTTTAGAAAACATACATCTTCATTGCCGAAAAACTGTACTGTGTGAAATAAGTTAGTTCAGTTCTAGGAATCAGTTGCTTTCCCTACGAAGAAAGGTTTAGTGCAGGAAGTTCAAACTTTTTCTAGTTAGTGTAGTCTAACAAGATGTACAATTAGTAGTATCTTCATTTCTAAAGCAGTTTGTTTAGAAAACATACATCTTCATTGCTGAAAACTGTACTGTGTGAAATAAGTTTAGTTCGGTTGTAGGAATCAGTTGCTTTCCTACGAAGAAGGTTTAGTGGTAACTTCAAACATTTCTAGTTAATAGTGTAATCTAAGAAGATGTACAAATTAGTAGTATCTTCATTTCTAAAGGTTGTTTGTGTTCTAAGGAAACATCTTCATTGCCAAATACTTTACTGTGTGAAATAAGCTAGTTCGGATCTTGGAATCATTTGCTTAACTACGAAGAAGGTTTAGTGCACCAACTTCAAACCTTCCTTGATTGTGTAGTCTAACAAGATGTTCACTTACTAGTTTTGCTTCATTTCTAAAGTAGTTTCTTTGAAAAAAAACATCTTCATTGCTGAACACTGTACTGTGTGAAATAAGCTAGTTCGGTTCTAGGAATCAGTTGCTTTCCTAGAAGAAGGTTTAGTGCAACAAGTTCAAACTTTTTCTAGTTAGTGTAGTCTAACAAGCTGTACAACTTAGTAGTATCGCTGATTTCTAAAGCAGTTTGTTTAGAAAACATACATCTTCATTGTCAAAACTACTGTGTGTGAAATAAGTTAGTTAGGTTGTAGAAATCAGTTGCTTTCCCAAGAAGAAGGTTTAGTGCAGCAACTTCAAACATTTCTAGTTAGTGTAATCTAAGAAGATGTACAAATTAGTAGTATAAGCTTCATTTCTAAAAGTTGTTTGTTTTCTAAACAAAACATCTTCATTGCCAACACTGTACTGTGTGAAATAAGCCACTTAGGTTCTATTATTCAGTTGCTTTCCTACTAAGAAGGTTTAGTGCAGCAAGTTCAAAAACTTCCCTTGTTAGTGTAATCTAAGAAGGTGTATAAATTAGTAGTATCGCTTCATTTCTAAAGCAGTTTGTTTAGAAAACATACATCTTCATTGCGAAAACTGTACTGTGTGATATAAGTTAGTTTGGTTGTAGGAATCAGTTTCTTTCCTGAAGAAGGTTAAGTGCAGAAACTTCAGACCTTCCTTGTTTGTGTAGTCTAACAAGATGTACAACTTACTAGTTTTCGCTTCATTTCTAAAGTAGTTTCTTTAGAAAACAAACATCTTCATTGCCTGAACACTGTACTGTACTGTGTGAAATAAGCTAGTTCGGTTCTAGGAATCAGTTGCTTTCCTACGAAGAAGGTTTAGTGCAGCAAGTTCAAACTTTTCTAGTTAGTGTAATCTAAACAAGATGTACAACTTAGTAGTATCGCTTCATTTCTAAAAGCAGTTTGTTTAGAAAACATACATCTTCATTGCCGAAAACTGTACTGTGTGAAATAAGTTAGTTCGGTTATAGGAATCAGTTGCTTTCCCTACGAAGAAGGTTTAGTGCAGCAACTTCAAACATTTCTGAGTTAGTGTAATCTAAGAAGATGTACAAATTAGTAGTATCGCTTCATTTCTAAAGTAGTTTGTTTAGAAAACAAACATCTTCATTGCCGAACACTGTACTGTGTGAAATAAGCTAGTTCGGTTCTAGGAATCAGTTGCTTTCCTACGAAGAAGGTTTAGTGCAGCAAGTTCAAACTTTTTCTAGTTAGTGTAATCTAAAAAGATATACAAATGAGTAGTTTCACTTCATTAAAGTAGTTTGTTTAGAAAACATACATCTTCATTGCCGAAAACTGTACTGTGTGAAATAAGTTAGTTCGGTTGTAGGAATCAGTTGCTTTCCTACGAAGAAGGTTAAGTGCAGCAACTTCAAACCTTCCTTGTTTGTGTAGTCTAACAAGATGTACAACTTCCTAGTTTTGCTTCATTTCTAAAGTAGTTTCTTTAGAAAACATACATTTTCATTGACAACACTGTACTGGGTGAAATAAGCTAGTTTGGTTCTAGAGTCAGTTGCTTTCCTCTGAAGAAGGTTTAGTGCAGCAAGTTCAAACTTTTCTAGTTAGGGTAATCTAACAAGATGTACAAATTAGTAGTATCGCTTCATTTCTAAAGCAGTTTGTTTAGAAAACATACATCTTCATTGCGAAAACTGTACTGTGTGAAATAAGTTAGTTCGGTTGTAGGAATCAGTTGCTTTCCCTCGAAGAAGGTTTAGTGCAGCAAGTTCAAACATTTCTAGTTAGTGTAATCATAAGAAGTTTTTACAAATTAGTAGTTTCGCTTCATTTCTAAAGTTGTTTGTTTAGAAAACAAACATCTTCATTGCTGAACACTGTACTGTGTGAAATAAGTTAGTTCGGTTCAGGAATCATTTGCTTTTCCTTGAAGAAGGTTTAGTGCAGACAACGTCAAACCTTCCTTGTTTGTGTAGTCTAACAAGATGTACAACTTACTAGTTTCTCTTCATTTCTAAAGTAGTTTCTTTAGAAAACAAACATCTTCATTAGCGAACACTGTACTGTGTAAAATAAGCTAGTTCGGTTCTAGGAATCAGTTGCTTTTCCTGAAGAAGGTTTAGTGCAGCAAGTTCAAACTTTTCTAGTTAGTGTAGTCTAACAAGATGTACAACTTAGTAGTATCGCTTCATTTCTAAAGCAGTTTGTTTAGAAAACATACATCTTCATTGCCGAAAACTGTACTGTGTGAAATAAGTTAGTTGGTTGTAGGAATCAGTTGCTTTCCCGAAGAAGAAGGTTTAGTGCAGCAACTTCAAACTTTTCTAGTTAGTGTAATCTAAGAAGATGTACAAATTAGTAGTATCACTTCATTTCTAAAGTAGTCTGTTTAGAAAACAAACATCTTCATTGCTGCCGAACACTGTACTGTGTGAAATAAGCTAGTTCGGTTCTAGGAATCAGTTGCTTTCCTACGAAGAAGGTTAAGTGCAGCAACTTCAAACTTTCTTTGTTTGTGTAGTCTAACAAGATGTACAACTTACTAGCTTCGTTTCATTTCTAAAGTAGTTTCTTTAGAAAACAAACATTTTCATTGCCGAACACTGTACTGTGTGAAATAAGCTAGTTAGGTTCTAAGAATCAGTTGCTTTCCTAACGAAGAAGGTTTAGTGCAGCAACTGCAAACTTTTCCTTGTTTGTGTAATTTAAGAAGATGTACAAATTAGTAGTTTCGCTTCATTTCTAAAGCAGTTTCTTTTTAAAACATACATCTTCATTGCCGAAAACTGTACTGTGTGAAATAAGTTAGTTAGGTTCTAAGGAATCAGTTGCTTTCCTACGAGAAGAAGGTTTAGTGCAGCAACTTCAAACATTTCTAGTTAGTGTAAACTAACAAGATGCACAAATTAGTAGTTTCACTTCATTTCTAAAGTAGTTTGTTTAGAAACATCTTCATTGCCGAACACTGTACTGTGTGAAATAAGCTAGTTCGGTTCTAGGAATCAGTTGCTTTCCTCGAAGAAGGTTTGTGCAGCAAGTTCAAACTTTTTCTAGTTAGTGTAATCTAACAAGATGTACAACTTACCAGTTTTTACTTCATTTTATAATGTAGTTTCTTTAGAAAACAAACATCTTCATTGCGAACACTGTAAGGAAATAAGCTGTTGGTTCTAAGTCAGTTGGTTTCCTACGAAGAAGGTTTAGTGCAGCAAGTTCAAACTTTTCTAGGTAGGGTAATCTAAGAAGATGTACAAACTAGTAGTATCGCTTCATTTCTAAAGTAGTTTGTTTAGAAAACAAACATCTTCATTGCCGAAAACTGTACTGTGTGAAATAAGTTAGTTCGGTTCTAGGAATCAGTTGCTTTCCTCTGAAGAAGGTTTAGTGCAGCAACTTCAAACATTGGTAGTTAGTGTAATCATAGAACAAGATGTACAAATTAGTAGTATCGCTTCATTTCTAAAGTAGTTTGTTTAGAAAACAAACATCATCATTGTACCGAACACTGTACTGTGTGAAATAAGCTAGTTAGGTTCTAGGAATCAGTTGCTTTCCCTACGGAAGAAAGTTTAGTGCAGCAACTTCAAACCTTCCTTGTTTGTGTAGTCTAACAAGATGTACAACTTACTAGTTTAGCTTCATTTCTAAAGTAGTTTCTTTAGAAAACAAACATCTTCATTGCTAACACTGTACTGTGTGAAATAAGATAGTTCGGTTCTAGGAATCAGTTGCTTTCCTACGAAGAAGGTTTAGTGCAGCAAGTTCAAACTTTTTCTAGTTAGTGTAATCTAAGAAGGTGTACAAAAATAGTAGTATCGCTTCATTTCTAAAGCAGTTTGTTTAGAAAACATACATCTCCATTGCCGAACACTGTACTGTGTGAAATAAGTTAGTTCTGGTTCTAGGAATCAGTTGCTTTCCTACGAAGAAGGTTTAGTGCAGCAAGTTCAAACTTTCCTTGTTAGTGTAGTCTAACAAGATGTACAACTTAGTAGTATCCTTCATTTCTAAAGTATTTTGTTTAGAAAACAAACATCTTCATTGCTGAACACTGTACTGTGTGAAATAAGTTAGTTCGGTTCTAGGAATCAGTTGCTTTCCTCTGAAGAAGGTTTAGTGCAGCAACTTCAAACATTTCTAGTTAGTGTAATCTAAGAAGATGTACAAATTACTAGTTTCGCTTCATTTCTAAAGTTGTTTGTTTGAAAACAAACATCTTCATTGCCAAACACTTTACTGTGTGAAATAAGCTAGTTCGGTTCTTGGAATCATTTGTTTAACTACGAAGAAGGTTTAGTGCAGCAACTTCAAACATTCCTTGATTGTGTAGTCTAACAAGATGTACAACTTACTAGTTTTGCTTCATTTCTAAAGTAGTTCTTTAGAAAACAAACATCTTCATTGCTGAACACTGTACTGTGTGAAATAAGTTAGTTCGGTTTCTAGGAATCAGTTGCTGTAGTAAAAACAAAGAAGGTTTAGTGCAGGAGTTCAAAACTTTTCTACTTAGTGTAGTCTAGTTGGTTCAAGCTGTACAACTTAGTAGTATCCTTGTTTGTGTAGTCTAACAAGATTACAAGCAGTTTTTGTTTAGAAAACAAACATCTTCATTGCCGAAACTGTACTGTGTGAAATAAGTTAGTTGGTTCTAGAAATCAGTTGCTTTCCTACGAAGAAGGTTTAGTGCAGCAACTTCAAACATTTCTAGTTAGTGTAATCTAACAAGATGTACAAATTAGTAGTATCGTTTCATTTCTAAAGTTGTTTGTTTGAAAACAAACATCTTCATTACGAACACTGTACTGTGTGTGAAATAAGTTGGTTCGGTTCTATTATTCAGTTGCTTTCCTACTAAGAGGTTTAGTGCAGCAAGTTCAAACTTTTTTAGTTAGTGTAATCTAAGAAGGTGTATAAATTAGTAGTATGGCTTCATTTCTAAAGCAGTTTGTTTAGAAAACAAACATCTTCATTTCGAACACTGTACTGTGTGAAATAAGTTAGTTTGGTTCTAGGAATCAGTTGCTTTCCCTGAAGAAGGTTAAGTGCAGAAACTTCAAACCTTCCTTGTTTGTGTAGTCTAACAAGATGTACAACTTACTAGTTTCGCTTCATTTCTAAAGTAGTTTCTTTAGAAAACAAACATTTTCATTGCCGAACACTGTACTGTGTGAAATAAGCTAGTTCGGTTCTAGGAATCAGTTGCTTTCCTCTGAAGAAGGTTTAGTGCCGCAAGTTCAAACTTTTCTTAGTTAGTGTAATCTAAGAAGATGTATAAATTAGTAGTATCGCTTCATTTCTAAAGTAGTTTGTTTAGAAAACAAACATCTTCATTGCCGAACACTGTACTGTGTGAAATAAGTTAGTTCGGTTCTAGGAATCAGTTGCTTTCCTAATGAAGAAGGTTTAGTGCAGCAACTTCAAACCTTCCTTGTTAGTGTAATCTAAGAAGATGTACAAATTAGTAGTATCCTTCATTTCTAAAGTAGTTTCTTTAGAAAACAAACATCTTCATTGCCCAACACTGTACTGTGTGAAATAAGCTAGTTCGGTTCTAGGAATCAGTTGCTTTCCTACGAAGAAGGTTTAGTGCAGCAAGTTCAAACTTTTCTAGTTAGTGTAATCTAACAAGATGTACAACTTCGCAGTTTCACTTCATTTCTAAAGTAGTTTGTTTAAAAAACATACATCTTCATTGCCAAAAACTGTACTGTGTGAAATAAGTTAGTTGGTTGTAGGAATCAGTTTGCTTTCCTCTCTGAAGAAGGTTTAGTGCAGCAACTTCAAACCTTTCTTGTTAGTGTAATCTAACAAGATGTACAACTTCCTAGTTTTGCTTCATTTCTAAAGCAGTTTCTTTAGAAAACAAACATCTTCATTGACAACACTGTACTGTGTGAAATAAGCTAGTTTGGTTCTAGGAGTCAGTTGCTTTCCTGAGAAGAAGGTTTAGTGCAGCAAGTTCAAACTTTTCTAGGTGGTGTAGTCTAAGAAGATGTACAAATTAGTAGTATCGCTTCATTTCTAAAGTAGTTTCTTTAGAAAACAAACATTTTCATTGAGGAAAACTGTAATGTGTGAAATAAGTTAGTTCGGTTCTAGGAATCAGTTGCTTTCCTGAAGAAGGTTTTAGTGCAGCAAGTTCAAACATTTTCTAGTTAGTGTAATCTAAGAAGATATACAAATTAGTAGTTTCGCTTCATTTCTAAAGTTGTTTGTTTAGAAAACAAACATCTTCATTGCCAAAAAACTGTACTGTGTGAAATAAGTTAGTTCGGTTAGGAATCATTTGCTTTCCTTGAAGAAGGTTTAGTGCAGCAACTTCAAACCTTCCTTGTTTGTGTAGTCTAACAAGATGTACAACTTACTAGTTTCGCTTCATTTCTAAAGTAGTTTCTTTAGAAAACAAACATTTTCATTGCCGAACACTGTACTGTGTAAAATCAGCTAGTTCGGTTCTAGGAATCAGTTGCTTTCCTACGAAGAAGGTTTAGTGCAGCAAGTTCAAACTTTTCTAGTTAGTGTAGTCTAACAAGATGTACAACTTAGTAGTATCGCTTCATTTTCTAAAGCAGTTTGTTTAGAAAACATACATCTTCATTGCCGAAAACTGTACTGTGTGAAATAAGTTAGTTCGGTTGTAGGAATCAGTTGCTTTCCCACGAAGAAGGTTTAGTGCAGCAAGTTCAAACTTTTCTAGTTAGTGTAATCTAAGAAGATGTACAAATTAGTAGTATCGCTTCATTTCTAAAGTAGTCTGTTAGGAAAACAAACATCTTCATTGCTTCTAACACTGTACTGTGTGAAATAAGCTAGTTCGGTTCTAGGAATCAGTTGCTTTCTACTGAAGAAGGTTAAGTGCAGCAACTTCAAACCTTCTTTGTTTGTGTAGTCTAACAAGATGTACAACTTACTAGTTTCCCATCATTTCTAAAGTAGTTTCTTTAGAAAACAAACATCTTCATTGCCGAACACTGTACTGTGTGAAATAAGCTAGTTCGGTTCTAAGAAATAGTTGCTTTCCTACGAAGAAGGTTTAGTGCAGCAAGTTCAAACTTTCTAGTTAGTGTAATTTAAGAAGATGTACAAATTAGTAGTATCGCTTCATTTCTAAAGCAGTTTGTTTTTAAAACATACATCTTCATTGAAAACTGTACTGTGTGAAATAAGTTAGTTCGGTTCTAGGAATCAGTTGCTTTCCTACGAAGAAGGTTTAGTGCAGCAACTTCAAACATTTTTAGTTAGTGTAAACTAAGAAGATGTACAAAATTAGTAGTATCGCTTCATTTCTAAAAGTAGTTTGTTTGAAAACAAACATCTTCATTGCGAACACTGTACTGTGTGAAATAAGCTAGTTCGGTTCTAGGAATCAGTTGCTTTCTCCGAAGAAGAAGGTTTAGTGCAGCAAGTTCAAACTTTTCCTTGTTTGTGTAATCTAACAAGATGTACAACTTACCAGTTTTGCTTCATTTATAATGTAGTTTCTTTAGAAAACAAACATCTTCAATTGCGAACACTGTACTGTGTGAAATAAGCTAGTTCGGTTCTAGGAGTCAGTTGGTTTCCTACGAAGAAGGTTTAGTGCAGCAAGTTCAAACTTTTCTAGGTAGGGTAATCTAAGAAGATGTACAAACTAGTAGTATCGCTTCATTTCTAAAGCAGTTTGTTTAGAAAACATACATCTTCATTGCCGAAAACTGTACTGTGTGAAATAAGTTAGTTAGGTTCTAGGAATCAGTTGCTTTCCCAACGAAGAGGTTTAGTGCAGCAACTTCAAACATTGGTAGTTAGTGTAATCATAGAAGGTGTACAAATTAGTAGTATCACTTTCATTTCTAAAGTTGTTTGTTTAGAAAACAAACATCATCATTCCGAACACAGTACTGTGTGAAATAAGCTGGTTCGGTTCTAGGAATCATTTGCTTTCCTACAGAAGAAAGTTTAGTGCAGCAACTTCAAACCTTCCTTGATTGTGTAGTCTAACAAGATGTACAACTTACTAGTTTCGCTTCATTTCTAAAGTAGTTCTTAGAAAAACAAACATCTTCATTGCCGAACACTGTACTGTGAAATAAGATAGTTCGGTTCTAGGAATCAGTTGCTTTCTCCTCTGAAGAAGGTTTAGTGTAGCAAGTTCAAACTTTTCTAGTTAGTGTAGTCTAACAAGATGTACAACTTAGTACTATCGCTTCATTTCTAAAGCAGTTTGTTAGGAAAACAAACATCTCCATTGCCGAACACTGTACTGTGTGAAATAAGCTATTTCGGTTCTAGGAATCAGTTGCTTTCCTACGAAGAAGGTTAAGTGCAGCAACTTCAAACCTTCCTTGTTTGTGTAGTCTAACAAGATGTACAACTTACTAGTTTCCCTTCATTTCTAAAGTATTTTCTTTAGAAAACAAACATCTTCATTGCCGAACACTGTACTGTGTGAAATAAGCTAGTTCGGTTCTAGGAATCATTTGCTTTCCTACGAAGAAGGTTTAGTGCAGAAAGTTCAAACTTTTCTAGTTAGTGTAATCTAAGAAGATATACAACTTACTAGTTTCGCTTCATTTCTAAAGTAGTTTCTTTAGAAAACAAACATTTTCATTGACGAACACTGTACTGTGTGACATAAGCTAGTTCGGTTCTAGGAATCATTTGCTTTCCTACGAAGAAGGTTTAGTGCAGCAACTTCAAACATTCCTTGATTGTGTAGTCTAACAAGATGTACAACTTACTAGTTTCGCTTCATTTCTAAAGTAGTTCTTTAGAAAAGAAACATCTTCATTGCCGAACACTGTACTGTGTGAAATAAGCTAGTTCGGTTGTAGGAATCAGTTGCTGTCCTACAAAGAAGGTTTAGTGCAGCAAGTTCAAACTTTTCTACTTAGTGTAGTAAAACAAGATGTACAACTTATTAGTATCGCTTCATTTCTAAAGCTGTTTGTTAGGAGAACAAACATCTTCATTAATGGAACACTGTATTGTGTGAAATAAGCTAGTTCGGTTCTAGGAATCAGTTGCTTTCCCTCTTAAGAAGGTTAATTGCAGCAACTTCAAACCTTCCTTGTTTGTGTAGTCTAACAAGATGTACAACTTGCTAGTTTCCCTTCATTTCTAAAGTAGTTTCTTTAGAAAACAAACATCTTCATTGCCGAACACTGTACTGTGTGAAATAAGCTAGTTCGGAGAATCACTTGCTTTCCACGAAGAAGGTTTAGTGCAAAGTTCAAACTTTTCTACTTAGTGTAGTCTAACAAGTTGTACAACTTAGTAGTATCGCTTCATTTCTAAAGCAGTTTGTTTAGAAAACATACATCTTCATTGCGAAAACTGTACTGTGTGAAATAAGTTCGTTCGGTTGTAGGAATCAGTTGCTTTCCTCGAAGAAGGTTTAGTGCAGCAACTTCAAACATTTTTAGTAGTTAGTGTAATCTAAGAAGCTGTACAAAATAGTAGTATGGCTTCGTTTCTAAAGCAGTTTGTTTAGAAAACAAACATCTTCATTTCGAACACTGTACTGTGAAATAAGCTAGTTCGGTTCTAGGAATCAGTTGCTTTCCTACGAAGAAGGTTAAGTGCAGCAACTTCAAACCTTCCTTGTTTGTGTAGTCTAACAAGATGTACAACTTACTAGTTTCGCTTCATTTCTAAAGTAGTTTCTTTAGAAAACAAACATTTTCATTGACGAACACTGTACTGTGTAAAATCAGCTAGTTCGGTTCTAGGAATCAGTTGCTTTCCTACGAAGAAGGTTTAGTGCCGCAAGTTCAAACTTTTCTAGTTAGTGTAATCTAAGAAGATGTATAAATTAGTAGTATCGCTTCATTTGTAAAGTAGTTTGTTTAGAAGACAAACATCTTCATTGCCGAACACTGTACTGTGTGAAATAAGCTAGTTCGGTTCTAAGAATCAGTTGCTTTCCTACGAAGAAAGTTAAGTGCAGCAACTTCAAACCTTCCTTGTTTGTGTAGTCTAACAAGATATACAACTTACTAGTTTCGCTTCATTTCTAAAGTAGTTTCTTTAGAAAACAAACATCTTCATTGCCCAAAACTGTACTGTGTGAAATAAGCTAGTTCGGTTCTAGGAATCAGTTGCTTTCCTACGAAGAAGGTTTAGTGCAGCAAGTTCAAACTTTTCTAGTTAGTGTAGTCTAACAAGATGTACAACTTAGTAGTATCGCTTCATTTCTAACGCAGTTTGTTTAAAAAACATACATCTTCATTGCCAAAAACTGTACTGTGTGAAATAAGTTAGTTCGGTTGTAGGAATCAGTTGCTTTCCTACGAAGAAGGTTTAGTGCAGCAACTTCAAACATTTCTAGTTAGTGTAATCTGAGAAGATGTAAAAATTAGTAGCATGGCTTCATTTCTAAAGCAGTTTGTTTAGAAAACAAACATCTTCATTTCCGAACACTGTACTGTGTGAAATAAGCTAGTTCGGTTCTGGGAATCAGTTGCTTTCCTACGAAGAAGGTTTAGTGCAGCAACTTCAAACCTGTCCTTGATGGTGTAGTCTAACAAGATGTACAACTTACTAGTTTCGCTTCATTTCTAAAGTATTTTCTTTAGAAAACAAACATTTTCATTGACGAACACTGTACTGTGTGAAATAAGCTGGTTCGGTTCTGGGAATCAGTTGCTTTCCTACGAAGAAGGTTTAGTGCAGCAAGTTCAAACTTTTCTAGTTAGTGTAATCTAAGAAGATATACAAATTGGTAGTATCGCTTCATTTCTAAAGCAGTTTGTTTAGAAAACATACATCTTCATTGCCAAAAACTGTACTGTGTGAAATAAGTTAGTTCGGTTGTAGGAATCAGTTGCTTTCCTACGAAGAAGGTTTAGTGCAGCAACTTCAAACATTTGTAGTTAGTGTAATCTAAGAAGGTGTACAAATTAGTAGTATCGCTTCATTTCTAAAGTATTTACTTTAGAAAACAAACATCTTCATTGCCGAACACTGTACTGTGTGAAATAAGCTAGTTCGGTTCTAGGAATCATTTGCTTTCCTACGAAGAAGGTTTAGTGCAGCAACTTCAAACATTCCTTGATTGTGTAGTCTAACAAGATGTACAACTTACTAGTTTCGCTTCATTTCTAAAGTAGTTCTTTAGAAAAGAAACATCTTCATTGCCGAACACTGTACTGTGTGAAATAAGCTAGTTCGGTTGTAGGAATCAGTTGCTGTCCTACGAAGAAGGTTTAGTGCAGCAAGTTCAAACTTTTCTACTTAGTGTAGTAAAACAAGATGTACAACTTATTAGTATCGCTTCATTTCTAAAGCTGTTTGTTAGGAAAACAAACATCTTCATTGTGGAACACTGTACTGTGTGAAATAAGCTAGTTGGTTCTAGGAATCAGTTGCTTTCCCTACGAAGAAGGTTAATTGCAGCAACTTCAAACCTTCCTTGTTTGTGTAGTCTAACAAGATGTACAACTTGCTAGTTTCCCTTCATTTCTAAAGTAGTTTCTTTAGAAAACAAACATCTTCATTGCCGAACACTCTACTGTGTGAAATAAGCTAGTTCGGATCTACGAATCACTTGCTTTCCCCACGAAGAAGGTTTAGTGCAGCAAGTTCAAACTTTTCTACTTAGTGTAGTCTAACAAGATGTACAACTTAGTAGTATCGCTTCATTTCTAAAGCAGTTTGTTTAGAAAACATACATCTTCATTGCCGAAAACTGTACTGTGTGAAATAAGTTCGTTCGGTTGTAGGAATCAGTTGCTTTCCTACAAAGAAGGTTTAGTGCAGCAACTTCAAACATTTTTAGTTAGTGTAATCTAAGAAGCTGTACAAAATAGTAGTATGGCTTCGTTTCTAAAGCAGTTTGTTTAGAAAACAAACATCTTCATTTCCGAACACTGTACTGTGTGAAATAAGCTAGTTCGGTTCTAGGAATCAGTTGCTTTCCTACGAAGAAGGTTAAGTGCAGCAACTTCAAACCTTCCTTGTTTGTGTAGTCTAACAAGATGTACAACTTACTAGTTTCGCTTCATTTCTAAAGTAGTTTCTTTAGAAAACAAACATTTTCATTGACGAACACTGTACTGTGTAAAATCAGCTAGTTCGGTTCTAGGAATCAGTTGCTTTCCAACGAAGAAGGTTTAGTGCAGCAACTTCAAACATTTATAGTTACTGTAATCTAAGAAGATGTACAAATTAGTAGTATCGCTTCATTTCTAAAGTAGTTTCTTTAGAAAACAAACATCTTCATTGCCGAACACTGTACTGTGTGAAATAAGCTAGTTCGGTTCTAGGAATCAGTTGCTTTCCAACGAACAAGGTTTAGTGCAGTAAGTTCAAACATTTCTAGTTAGTGTAATTTAAGAAGATGTACAAATTAGTAGTTTCGCTTCATTTCTAAAGCAGTTGGTTTAGAAAACATACATCTTCATTGGCGACACTGTACTGTGTGAAGTAAGCTAGTTCGGTTCTAGGAATCAGTTGCTTTCCTACGAAGAAAGTTTTGTGCAGCAACTTCAAACCTTCCTTGTTTGTGTAGTCTAACAAGATGTACAACTTACTAGTTTAGGTTCATTTCTGAAAGAGTTTCTTTAGAAAACAAACATCTTCATTGCCGAACACTGTACTGGGTGAAATAAGCTAGTTCGGTTCTAGGAATCAGTTCCTTTAATCCGAAGAAGGTTGAGTCCAGCAAGTTCAAACATTTCTAGTTAGTGTAATCTACCAAGATGTACAACTTAGTAGTTTCACTTCATTTCTAAAGCAGTTTGTTTAGAAAACATACATCTTCATTGCCGAAAACTGTACCGTGTGAAATAAGTTACTTCGGTTCTAGGAATCAGTTGCTTTCCTACCAAGAAGGTTTAATTCAGCAACTTCAAAACTTCCTTGTTTGTGTAGTATAACAAGATGTACAATTTACTAGTTTCGCTTCATTTCTAAAGTAGTTTGTTTAGAAAACAAACATCTTCATGGCCGAAAACTGTACTGTGTGAAATAAGTTAATTCAGTTCTAGGAATCAGTTGCTTTCCTACGAAGAAGGTTAAGTGCAGCAACTTGAAACCTTCCTTGTTTTTGTAGTCTAACAAGATGTACAACTTACTAGTTTCGCTTCATTTGTAAAGTAGTTTCTTTAGACAACAACCATCTTCATTGCCGAACACTGTAACGTGTGAAATAAGCTAGTTCGGTTCTAGGAATCAGTTGCTTTCTTACGAAGAAGGTTTACTGCAGAAAGTTCAAACTTTTCTAGTTAGTGTAATCTAACAAGATGCACAATTTAGTAGTTTCACTTCATTTCTAAAGCAGTTTGTTTAGAAAACATACATCTTCATTGCCGAAAACTGTACTGTGTGAAATAAGTTACTTCGGATCTAGGAATCAGTTGCTTTCCTACGAAGAAAGTTTAGTACAGCAACTTCAAACCTTCCTTGTTTGTGTAGTATAACAAGATGTACAGCTTACTAGTTTCGCTTCATTTGTAAAGTAGTTTGTTTAGAAAACAAACATCTTCATTGCCGAACACTGTACTGTGTGAAATAAGCTCGTTCGATTCTAGGAATCAGTTGCTTTCCTACGAAGAAGGTTTAGTGCAGCAACTTCAAACTTTTCTAGTTAGTGTAATCTAACAAGATGTACAACATACTAGATTTGCTTCATATCTAAAGTAGTTTCTTTCAAAAACAAACATCTTCATTGCCGATAACTGTACTGTGTGAAATAAGTTAGTTCGGTTCTAGGAATCAGTTGCTTTCCTATGAAGAAGGTTAAGTGCAGCAACGTGAAACCTTCCTTGTTTGTGTAGTCTAACAAGATGTACAACTTACTACTTTCTCTTCATTTGTAAAGTAGTTTGTTTAGAAAATAAACATCTTCATTGCGAACGGCTGTACTGAGTCAAATAAGCTAGTTCGGTTCTAGGAATCAGTTGCTTTCCTCTGAAGAAGGTTTAGTGCAGCAAGTTCAATCTTTTCTAGTTAGTGTAATCTAACAAGATGTACAACATACTAGATTCGCTTCATATCTAATGTAGTTTCTTTCAAAAACAAACATCTTCATTGCCGAAAACTGTACTGTGTGAAATAAGTTAGTTCGGTTCTAGGAATCAGTTGCTTTCCTACGAAGAAGATTTAGTGCAGCAAATTCAAACCTTCCTTGTAACAAGATGTACATCTTAGCAGTTTCGCTTCATTTGTAAAGTAGTTTGGTTAGAAAACAAACATCTTCATTGCCGAACACTGTACTGTGTGAAATAAGCTAGTTCGGTTCTAGGAATCAGTTGCTTTCCTACGAAGAAGGTTTAGTGCAGCAAGTTCAAACTTTTCTAGTTAGTGCAGTCTAACAAGATGTACATCTTAGCAGTTTCGCTTCATTTGTAAAGTACTTTCCTTAGAAAACAAACATCTTCATTGCCGAACACTGTACTGTGTGAAATAACCTAGTTCGGTTCTAGGAATCAGTTGCTTTCCTACGAAGAAGGTTTAGTGCAGCAAGTTCAAACTTTTCTAGTTAGTGTAATCTAACAAGATGTACAACTTAGTAGTTTCACTTCATTTCTAAAGCAGTTTGTTTAGAAAACATACATATTCATTGCCTAAAACTGTACTGTGTGAAATAAGTTAGTTCGGTTCTAGGAATCAGTTGCTTTTCCTATGAAGAAAGTTTAGTGCAGCAACTTCAAACCTTCCTTGATTGTTTAGTCTAACAAGATGTACAACTTACTAGTTTCGCTTCATTTGTAAAGTAGTTTGTTTAGAAAACAAACATCGTCATTGCCGAACACTGTACTGTGTGAAATAAGCTCGTTCGGTTCTAGGAATCAGTTGCTTTCCTACGACGAAGGTTTAGTTAAGCAAGTTCAAACTTTTCTAGTTAGTGTAATCTAACAAGATGTACAACATACTAGATTTGCTTCATATCTAAAGTAGTTTTCTTTCAAAAACAAACATCTTCATTGCTGAAAACTGTACTGTGTGAAATAAGTTAGTTCGGTTCTAGGAATCAGTTGCTTTCCTACGAAGAAGATTTAGTGCAGCAACTTCAAACCTTTCTTGTAACAAGATGTACATCTTAGCGGTTTCGCTTCATTTGTAAAGTAGTTTGGTTAGAAAACAAACAACTTCATTGCCGAACACTGTACTGTGTGAAATAAGCTAGTTTGCTTCTAGGAATCACTTGCTTTCCTACGAAGAAGGTTTAGTGCAGTAAGTTCAAACTTTTCTAGTTAATGCAGTCTAACAACATGTACAGCTTAGTAGTTTCACTTCATTTCTAAAGCAGTTTGTTTAGAAAACATACATCTTCATTGCCGAAAACTGTACTGTGTGAAATAAGTTGCGTTTTGGATCTAGGAATCAGTTGCTTTCCCTACGAAGAAAGTTTAATACAGCAACTGCAAACCTTCCTTGTTTGTGTAGTCTAAAAAAAGATGTACAGCTTACTAGTTTCGCTTCATTTGTAAAGTAGTTTGTTTAGAAAACAAACATCTTCATTTCGAACACTGTACTGTGTGAAATAAGCTCGTTCGATTCTAGGAATCAGTTGCTTTCCTACGAAGAAGGTTTAGTGCAGCAACTTCAAACTTTTCTAGTTAGTGTAATCTAACAAGATGTACAACATACTAGATTTGCTTCATATCTAAAGTAGTTTCTTTCAAAAACAAACATCTTCATTGCCGATAACTGTACTGTGTGAAATAAGTTAGTTCGGTTCTAGGAATCAGTTGCTTTCCTATGAAGAAGGTTAAGTGCAGCAACGTGAAACCTTCCTTGTTTGTGTAGTCTAACAAGATGTACAACTTACTACTTTCTCTTCATTTGTAAAGTAGTTTGTTTAGAAAATAAACATCTTCATTGCCGAACGCTGTACTGAGTCAAATAAGCTAGTTCGGTTCTAGGAATCAGTTGCTTTCCTACGAAGAAGGTTTAGTGCAGCAAGTTCAATCTTTTCTAGTTAGTGTAATCTAACAAGATGTACAACATACTAGATTCGCTTCATATCTAATGTAGTTTCTTTCAAAACAAACATCTTCATTGCGAAAACTGTACTGTGTGAAATAAGTTAGTTCGGTTCTAGGAATCAGTTGCTTTCCTACGAAGAAGATTTAGTGCAGCAAATTCAAACCTTCCTTGTAACAAGATGTACATCTTAGCAGTTTCGCTTCATTTGTAAAGTAGTTTGGTTAGAAAACAAACATCTTCATTGCGAACACTGTACTGTGTGAAATAAGCTAGTTCGGTTCTAGGAATCAGTTGCTTTCCCTACGAAGAAGGTTTAGTGCAGCAAGTTCAAACTTTTCTAGTTAGTGCAGTCTAACAAGATGTACATCTTAGCAGTTTCGCTTCATTTGTAAAGTACTTTCCTTAGAAAACAAACATCTTCATTGCCGAACACTGTACTGTGTGAAATAACCTAGTCTGGTTCTAGGAATCAGTTGCTTTCCCTACGAAGAAGGTTTAGTGCAGCAAGTTCAAACTTTTCTAGTTAGTGTAATCTAACAAGATGTACAACTTAGTAGTTTCACTTCATTTCTAAAGCAGTTTGTTTAGAAAACATACATATTCATTGCCTAAAACTGTACTGTGTGAAATAAGTTAGTTCGGTTCTAGGAATCAGTTGCTTTCCTATGAAGAAAGTTTAGTGCAGCAACTTCAATCCTTCCTTGATTGTTTAGTCTAACAAGATGTACAACTTACTAGTTTCGCTTCATTTGTAAAGTAGTTTGTTTAGAAAACAAACATCGTCATTGCCGAACACTGTACTGTGTGAAATAAGCTCGTTCGGTTCTAGGAATCAGTTGCTTTCCTACGACGAAGGTTTAGTTCAGCAAGTTCAAACTTTTCTAGTTAGTGTAATCTAACAAGATGTACAACATACTAGATTTGCTTCATATCTAAAGTAGTTTCTTTCAAAAACAAACATCTTCATTGCTGAAAACTGTACTGTGTGAAATAAGTTAGTTCGGTTCTAGGAATCAGTTGCTTTCCTACGAAGAAGATTTAGTGCAGCAACTTCAAACCTTTCTTGTAACAAGATGTACATCTTAGCGGTTTCGCTTCATTTGTAAAGTAGTTTGGTTAGAAAACAAACAACTTCATTGCCGAACACTGTACTGTGTGAAATAAGCTAGTTCGCTTCTAGGAATCACTTGCTTTCCTACGAAGAAGGTTTAGTGCAGTAAGTTCAAACTTTTCTAGTTAATGCAGTCTAACAACATGTACAGCTTAGTAGTTTCACTTCATTTCTAAAGCAGTTTGTTTAGAAAACATACATCTTCATTGCCGAAAAACTGTACTGTGTGAAATAAGTTACTTGGATCTAGGAATCAGTTGCTTTCCTCTGAAGAAAGTTTAATACAGCAACTGCAAACCTTCCTTGTTTGTGTAGTCTAAAAAGATGTACAGCTTACTAGTTTCGCTTCATTTGTAAAGTAGTTTGTTTAGAAAACAAACATCTTCATTGCCGAACACTGTACTGTGTGAAATAAGCTCGTTCGGTTCTAGGAATCAGTTGCTTTCCTACGAAGAAGGTTTAGTGCAGCAACTTGAAACCTTCCTTGATTGTTTAGTCTAACAAGATGTACAACTTACTAGTTTCGCTTCATTTGTAAAGTAGTTTGTTTAGAAAACAAACATCGTCATTTCGAACACTGTACTGTGTGAAATAAGCTAGTTCTGTTCTAGGAATCAGTTGCTTTCCTACCAAGAAGCTTTAGTGCAGTAAGTTCAAACATTTCTAGTTAGTGTCATTTAAGAAGATGCACAAATTAGTAGTTTCACTTCATTTCGGAAGCAGTTGGTTTAGAAAACATACAACTTCATTCTCGACACTGTACTGTGTGAAGTAAGCTAGTTCGGTTCTAACAATTAGTTGCTTTCCTACGAAGAAAGTTTTGTGCAGCAACTTCAAACCTTCCTTGTTTGTGTAGTCTAACAAGATGTACAGCTTACTAGTTTCGGTTCATTTCTAAAGAAGTTTCTTGGAAAACAAACATCTTCATGGCCGAACACTGTACTGGGTGAAATAAGCTAGTTCGGTTCTAGGAATAAGTTGCTTTCCTACGAAGAAGGTTTAGTGCAGCAAGTTCAAACTTTTCTAGTTAGTGTAATCTAACAAGATGTACAACTTAGTAGTATCACTTCATTTTTAAAAGCAGTTTCTTTAGAAACACACATCTTCATTGCCGAAAACTGTACTGTGTGAAATAAGTTAGTTCGGTTCTAGGAATCAGTTGCTTTCCTACGAAGAAGGTTTAGTTCAGCAACTTCAAAACTTCCTTGTTTGTGAAGTCTAACAAGATGTACAACTTAGTAGTTTCGTTTCATTTGTAAAGTAGTTTGTTTAGAAAACAAACATCTTCATTCTTGGAACACTGTACTGTGTGAAATAAGCTAGTTCGGTTCTAGGAATCAGTTGCTTTCCTCTGAAGAAGGTTTAGTGCAGCAAGTTCAAACTTTTCTAGATAGTGTAGTCTAACAAGATGTACAACTTAGTAGTTTCACTTCATTTCTAAAGCAGTTTGTTTAGAGAACATACATCTTCATTGCCGAAAACTGTAGTGTGTGAAATAAGTTAGTTCGGTTGTAGGAATCAGTTGCTTTCCTACGAAGAAGGTTTAGTGCAGCAACTTCAAACCTTCCTTGTTTGTGTAGTCTAACAAGATATACAACTTACTAGTTTCGCTTCATTTGTAAAGTAGTTTGTTTAGAAAATAAACATCTTCATTGCCGAACACTGTACTGTGTGAAATAAGCTAGTTCGGTTCTAGGAATCAGTTGCTTTCCTGGGAAGAAGGTTTAGTGCAGCAAGGTCAAACTTTTCTAGTTAGTGTAGTCTAACAAGATGTACAAGTTAATAATTTCACTTCATTTCTAAAGCAGTTTGTTGAGAAAACATACACCTTCATTGCCGAAAACTGTACTGTATGAAATAAGTTGGTTCGGTTCTAGGAATCAGTTGCTTTCCTACGAAGAAAGTTTAGTGCAGCAACTTAAAACCTTCCTTGTTTGTGTAGTCTAACAAGATGTACAACTTACTAGTTTCGCTTCATTTGTAAAGTAGTTTGTTTAGAAAACAAACATCTTCATTTCTGAACACTGTACTGTGTGAAATAAGCTAGTTCGGTTGTAGGAATCAGTTGCTTTCCTACGAAGAAAGTGTAGTGCAGCAATTTCCAACCTTCCTTGTTTGTGTAGAATAACAAGATGTACAACTTACTAGTTTCGCTTCATTTCTAAAGTAGTTTGTTTAGAAAACAAACATCTTCATTGCCGAACACTGTACTGTGTGAAATAAGCTAGTTCTGTTCTAGGAATCAGTTGCTTTCCTACTAAGGAGGTTTAGTGCAGCAAGTTCAAACTTTTCTAGTTAGTGTAATCTAACAAGATGTACAACATACTAGATTCGCTTCATATCTCAAGTAGTTTCTTTCAAAAACAAACATCTTCATTGCAGAAAACTGTACTGTGTGAAATAAGTTAGTTCGGTTCTAGGAATCAGTTGCTTTCTAACGAAGAAGTTTAAGTGCAGCAACTTGAAACCTTCCTTTTTTGTGTAGTCTATCAAGATGTACAACTTACTAGTTTCGCTTCATTTGTAAAGTAGTTTGTTTAGAAAACAAACATCTTCATTGCCGAACACTGTACTGTGTGAAATAAGCTAGTTCGATTCGAGGAATCAGTTGCTTTCCTACTAAGAAGGTTTAGTGCAGCAAGTTCAAACTTTTCTAGTTAGTGTAGTCTAAGAAGATGTACAACTTAGTAGTTGCACTTCCTTTCTAAAGCACTTTGTTTAGAAAACATACATCTTCATTGCCGAAAAGTGTACTGTGTGAAATAATTTAGTACGGTTGTAGGAATCCGTTGCTTTACTACGAAGAAGGTTTAGTGCAGCAACTTCAAACATTTCTAGTTAGTGTAATCTGAGAAGATATACAAATTAGTAGTATCGCTTCATTTCTAAAGTTGTTTGTTTAGAAAACAAACATCTTCATTGCCAAAAACTGTACTGTGTGAAATAAGCTAGTTCGGTTTAGGAATCATTTGCTTACCTACGAAGAAGATTTAGTGCACCAAGTTCAAACTTTTCTAGTTAGTGTAATCTAACAAGATTTACAACTTAGTAGTTTCACTTCATTTTCTAAAGCAGTTTGTTTAGAAAACATACATCTTCGTTGCGAAAACTGTACTGTTTGAAATAAGTTTTTTGGTTCAGGAATCAGTTGCTTTCCTACTTAGAAGGTTTAGTGCAGCAACTTCAAACCTTCCTCGTTTGTGTAGTCTAACCAGATGTACAACTTACTAGTTTGGCTCCATTTCTAAAGTTGTTTGTTTAGAAAATAAACATCTTCATTGCAGACAGTGTACTGTGTGAAATAAGCTCGTTCGGTGCTGGGAATCAGTTGCTTTCCACGAAGAAGGTTTAGTGCACCAAGTTCAAACTTTTCTAGTTAGTGTAGTCTAACAAGATGTACAACTTACTAAGATTCGCTTCATATCTAAAGTAGTTTCTTTCAAAAATAAATATCTTCATTGCGAAAACTGTACTGTGTGAAATAAGTTAGTCTCGGTTCTAGGATTCAGTTGCTTTCCCACGAAGAAGGTTTAGTGCAGCAACTTGAAATCTTCCTTGATTGTTTAGTCTAACAAGATGTACAACTTACTAGTTTAAGCTTCATTTGGAAAGTAGTTTGTTTAGAAAACAAACATCGTCATTTCCAAACACTGTACTGTGTGAAATAAGCTAGTTCGGTTCTAGGAATCAGTTGCTTTCCCTCCCGAAGAAGGTTTAGTGCAGTAAGTTCAAACATTTCTAGTTAGTGTCATTTAAGGCGATGCACAAATTAGTAGTTTCGCTTCATTTGGAAGCAGTTGGTTTTAGAAAACATACATCTTCATTGCGAACACTGTACTGTGTGAAGTAAGCTAGTTCGGTTCTAACAATTGG
>JAEOAD010001149.1:0-23547 GCA_036365145.1 Orientallactaga sibirica
CAAGCTTATTTCGCAATGGTAGAGTGTTTGGCAATGAAGAGGTTTCTTTTCTTAAAAAACTACATTAGAAACGACAGAAAACAGTAAATTGTACAACTTGTTATGTTGTACAAAATAGGAGAGTTTGAACTTGCTTTGATCTACACTCTTTGTAGAAAAAGCAGCTCATTCCTAGAGCTGAACAAGCTAATTTCGCACAGTAGAGTGTTTGGCAATGAGATGTTTCTTTTCTTACCAAACTATATTAGAAACGAAAGAAACCAGTAAATTGTACAACAACAAGTTGTACAAACTAGGAGGATTAGAACTTGCTGTGATCTACACTCTTTGTAGAACAGCAGCTCATTCCTCGAGCTGAACAAGCTTATTTCGCACAGTAGAGTGTTTGGCAATGAAGATGTTTCTTTTTTTACCAAACTACATTAGAAACAAAACGTAACTAGCATATTCTACAACTTGTAAATTTGTATAAACTAGGAGAGTTTGACTCTTGTGATCTACACTCTTTGTTGAAAAGCAGCTCATTCCTAGAGCTGAAGAAGTTTATTTCGCACAGTGAAAGTGTTTGGCAATGAAGATGTTTCTTTTTCTTACCAAACGGCATTAGAAACGAAAGAAACCAGTAAATTGTAAAACTTGTTAAGTTTTACAAACTAGGAAGGTTTCTACTTGCTGAGATCTACACTCTTTGTAGAACAACAGCTCATTCCTAGAGCTGAACAAGCTTATTTCGCACAGTAGAGTGTTTGGAAATGAAGAGTTTCTTTTCTTGCAAACTACATTAGGAAACAGAAAGAAAACCAGTATATTCTACAACTTTTAAGTTGTACAAACTAGGAGAGTTTGAACTTTGTGATCTACACTCTTTTGTAGAAAAGCAGCTCATTCCTAGAGCTGAACAAGCTTATTTCGCACAGCAGAGTTTGGCAATGAAGATGTTTCTTTTTCTTACCAAACTACATTAGAAACAAAAAAAGTAGCATATTCTACAACAAAGGTTCCTTTAAGTTGTACAAACTAGGAGAGTTTGAACTTGCTGTGATCTACACTCTTTGTAGAAAAGCAGCTCATTCCTAGAGCTGAACAAGCTTATTTCGCACAGTAGAGTGTTTGGCAATGAAGAGGTTTCTTTTCTTACCAAACTACATTATAAACGAAAGAAACTAGTAAATCAACAACTTGTACAAGTTGTACAAACTAGGAGAGTTTGAACTTGCTGTGATCTACACTCTTTTGTAGAACAGCAGCTCATTCCTAGAGCTGAAAAAAGCTTATTTCGCACAGTAGAGTATTTGGCAATGAAGATGTTTCTTTTCTTACCAAACTACATTAGAAACAGAAACAAAGTAGCATATTCTACAACCTTTAAGTTGTACAAACTAGGAGAGTTTAAACTTAATGTGATCTACACTCTTTGTAGAAAAGCAGCTCATTCCTAGAGCTGAACAAGCTTTATTTCGCACAGTAGAGTGTTTGGCAATGAAGATGTTTCTTTTCTTACCAAACTACATTAGAAACGAAAGAAACTAGTAAATTGTACAACTTGTTAAGTTGTACAAACTAGGATAGTTTGAACTTGCTGTGATGTATACTCTTCGTAGAAAAGGAGCTCATTCCTAGAGCTGAACAAGGTTATTTCGCACCCTAGAGTGTTTGGCAATGAAGAGGTTTCTTTCTTACCAAACTACATTAGAAACGAAACGAAAGTAGCATATTCTACAACTTGGTAAGGTGTACAAACTAGGAGAGTTTGAACTTGCTGTGATCTACACTCTTTGTAGAAAAGCAGCTCATTCCTAGAGCTGAACAAGCTTATTTCGCACAGTAGAGTGTTTGGCAATGAAGAGGTTTATTTTCTGACCAAACTACATTAGAAACGAAAGAAACCAGTAAATTGTACAACTTTACAAGTTTTACAAACTAGGAGAGTTTGAACTTGCTGTGATCTACACTCTTTGTAGAAAAGCAGCTCAATCCAAGAGCTGAACAAGCTTATTTCGCACAGTAGAGTGTTTGGCAATGAAGATGTTTCTTTTCTTACCAAACTACATTAGAAACGAAACGAAACTAGCATATTCTACAACTTGTTAAGTTGTACAAACTAGTAGAGTTTGAACTTCCTGTGATCTACACTCTTTGTAGAAGAGCAGCTCATTCCTAGAGCTGAACAAGCTTATTTCGCACAGTAGAGTGTTTGGCAATGAAGATGTTTCTTTCCTTACCAAACTACATTAGAAACGAAACGAAACTATCATGTTCTACAACTTGTTAAGTTGTACAAACTAGGCGAGTTTGAACTTGCTGTGATCTACACTCTTTGTACAACAGCAGCTCATTCCTAGAGCTGAACAATCTTCTTTCGCACAGTAGAGTGTTTGGCAATGAAGAGATTTCTTCTTACCAAACTACATTAGAAACGAAAGAAACCAGTAAATTGTACAACTTGTTAAGTTGTACAAACTAGGAGAGTTTGAACTTGCTGTGATCTACACTCTTTGTAGAAAAGCAGCTCATTCCTAGAGCTGAACAAGCTTATTTCGCACAGTAGAGTGTTTGGCAATGAAGATGTTTTTTTTCTTACCAAACTACATTAGAAATGAAAAGAAACTAGCATATTCTACAACTTTTTAAGTTGTACAAACTAGGAGAGAGTGTTTGAACTTACTGTGATCTACACTCTTTGTAGAAAAGCAGCTCATTCTAGAGCTGAACATGCTTATTTCAAGCACAGTAGAGTGTTTGGCAATGAAGATGTTTCTTTTCTTACCAAACTACATTAGAAACGACGTGCTATGAAAGAAACCACTAAATTGTACAACTTGTTAAGTTTACAAACTAGAGAGTTTGAACTTGCTGTGATCTACACTCTTTGTAGAAAAGCAGCTCATTCCTAGAGCTGAACAAGCTTATTTCGCACAGTAGAGTGTTTGGCAATGAAGAGGTTTCTTTTCTTACAAACTACATTAGAAATGAAGCCCAGAAAGTTGCATATTCTACAACTTGTTAAGTTGTACAAACTAGGACAGTTTGAACTTGCTGTGATCTACACTCTTTGTAGAACAGCAGCTCATTCCTAGAGCTGAACAAGCTTACTTCGCACAGTAGAGTGTTTGGCAATGAAGATGTTTCTTTTCTTACCAAACTAAATTAGAAACGAAACAAACCAGTAAATTGTACAACTTGTTAATTTGTACAAACTAGGAGAGTTTGAACTTGCTGTGATCTACACTCTTTGTAGAAAAGCAGCTCATTCCTAGAGCTGAACAAGCTTATTTCGCACAGTAAATTTTTTGGTAATGAAGATGTTTCTTTTTCTTACCAAACTACATTAGAAACACAAGAAACCAGTAAATTGTACAACTTGTTAAGTTGTACAAACTAGGAGAGTTTGAACTTGCTGTGATCTACACTCTTTTTAGAAAAACAGCTCATTCCTAGAGCTGAACAAGCTTATTTCGCACAGTAGAGTGTTTGGCAATGAAGATGTTTCTTTTCTTACCAAACTACATTAGAAACGACACAAAACTAGTATATTCTACAACTTGTTAAGTTGTACAAACTAGGAGAGTTTGAACTTGCTGTGATCTACACTCTTTGTAGAAAAGCAGCTCATTCCTAGAGCTGAACAAGCTTATTTCGCACAGTAGAGTGTTTGGCAATGAAGATGTTTCTTTTCTTAGAAACCAAACAACTAACAAGTTTAGAAACTAAGAGTTTGAACTTGCTGTGAACTCTTTTAGAAAAGTAGCTCATTCCTACAACTTCGCACAGTAAGTGTTTGCAATGAAGATACAAATTAGAACAAGTTTGAACTTGCTGTGATCTACACTCTTTGTAGAAAAGCAGCTCATTCCTAGAAGCTGAACAAGCTTATTTCGCACAGTAGAGTGTTTGGCAATGAAGATGTTTCTTTTCTTACCAAACTACATTAGAAATGAAAGAAACCAGCAAATTGTAAAACGTTTTAAGTTGTACAAACTAGGACAGTTTGAACTTACTGTGATCTACACTCTTTGTAGAAAAGCAGCTCATTCCTAGAGCTGAACAAGCTTATTTCGCACAGTAGAGTGTTTGGCAATGAAGATGTTTCTTTTTCTTACCAAACTACATTAGAAACGAAAGAAACTAGCATATTCTACAACTGGTTAAGTTGTACAAACTAGGACAGTTTGAACTTGCTGTGATCTACACTCTTTGTAGAAAAGCAGCTCATTCCTAGAGCTGAACAGGCTTATTTCGCACAGTAGAGTGTTTGGCAATGAAGATGTTTCTTTTCTTACCAAATCACATTAGAAACGAAAGAAACCAGTCAATCGTACAACTTGTAAAGTTGTACAAACTAGGAGAGTTTGAACTTGCTGTGATCTACATTCTTTGTAGAAAACCAGCTCATTCCTAGAGCTGAACAAGCTTATTTCGCACAGTAGAGTGTTTGGCAATGAAGATGTTTCTTTTCTTAACAAACTACATTAGAAATGAAATGAAAGTTGCATATTCTACAACTTGTTAAGTTGTACAAACTAGGAGAGTTTGAACTTGCTGTGATCTACAGTCTTTGTAGAAAAGCAGCTCATTCGTAGAGCTGAACAAGCTTATTTCGCACAGTACAGTGTTTGGAAGTGAAGATGTTTCTTTTCTTACCAAACTACAATAGAAACGAAAGAAACCAGTAACTTCTACAACTTGTAAAGTTGTACAAACAAGGAGAGTTTGAACTTGCTGTGATCTACACTCTTTGTAGAAAAGCAGCTCATTCCTAGAGCTGAACAAGCTTATTTCGCATAGTAGAGTGTTTGGCAATGAAGAGGTTTCTTTTCTTACCAAAATACATTAGAAACGAAAGAAACCAGTAAATTGTACAACTTCACAAGTTGTACAAAATAGGACAGTTTGAACTTGCTGTGATCTACACTCTTTGTAGAATAGCAGCTCGTTCCTAGAGCTGAACAAGCTTATTTCGCACAGTAGAGTGTTTAGTAATGAAGAGGTTTCTTTTCTTACCAAACTACATTAGAAACGAAATGAAACTTGCATATCCTACAACTTGTTAAGTTGTACCATGTAGGACAGTTTGAACTTGCTATGATCAACACTGTTTGTAGAAAAGCAGCTCATTCCTAGAGCTGAACAAGCTTATTTCGCACAGTAGAGTGTTTGGCAATGAAGAGGTTTCTTTTCTTACCAAACTACATTAGAAACGAAACGAAACTTGCATATTCTAAAACTTGTTAAGGTGTACAAACTAGAAGAGTTTGAACTTGCTGTGATCTACACTCTTTGTAGAAAAGCAGCTCATTCCTAGAGCTGAACAAGCTTATTTCGCACAGTAGAGTGTTTGGCAATGAAGAGTTTTCTTTTCTTACCAAACTACATTAGAAGTGAAATGAAAGTTGCATATTCTACAACTTGTTACGTTGTACAAATTAGGAGAGTTTGAACTTGCTGTGATCTACACTCTTTGTAGAAAAGCAGCTCATTACTAGAGCTGAACAAGCTTATTTCACACAGTAGAGTGTTTGGCAATGAAGATATTTGTTTTTTTACCAAACTCCATTAGAAACGAAATAAACCAGTCAATTGTACAACGTGTAAAGTTGTACAAACTAGGAGAGTTTGAACTTGCTGTGATCTACACTCTTTGTAGAAAAGCAGCTCATTCCTAGAGCTGAACAAGCTTATTTCGCACAGTAGAATGTTTGGCAATGAAGATGTTTCTTTTCTTACAAAACTACATTAGGAACGAAACGAAAGTAGCATATTCTACAACCTTTTAAGTTGAACAAACGAGGAGAGTTTGAACTTACTGTGATCTACACTCTTTGTAGAAAAGCACCTCATTCCTAGAGTTGAACAAGCTTATTTCGCACAGTAGAGTGTTTGGCAATGAAGATGTTTCTTTTCTTACCAAACTACATTAGAAACGAAATGAAAGTAGCATATTCTACAACATGGTATGTTGTAAAAACTAGGAGAGTTTGAACTTGCTGTGATCTACACTCTTTGTTGAAAAGCAGCTCATTCCTAGAGCTGAACAAGCTTATTTCGCACAGTAGAGTGTTTGGAAATGAAGATGTTTCTTTTCTTACCAAACTACATTAGAAATGAAATGAAAGTTGCATATTCTACAACTTGTTAAGTTGTGCAAACTAGGAGAGTTTGAACTTGCTGTGATCTACAGTCTTTGTAGAAACGCAGCTCATTCCTAGAGCTGAACAAGCTTATTTCGCAGAGTAGAGTGTTTGGCAATGAAGAGGTTTCTTTTCTTACCAAACTACATTAGAAACAAAGCGAAACTAGCATATTCTACAACTTGTTAAGTTGTACAAACTAGGAGAGTTTGAACTTGCGGTGATCTACACTCTTTGTAGAAAAGCAGCTCATTCCTAGAGCTGAACAAGCTTATTTCGCACAGTAGAGTGTTTGTCAATGAAGATGTTTCTTTTCTAACCAAACTACATTAGAAACAAAGCGAAACTAGCATATTCTACAACTTGTTAATTGTACAAACTAGGAGAGTTTGAACTTGCTGTGATCTACACTCTTTGTAGAAAAGCAGCTCATTCCTGGAGCTGAACAAGCTTATTTCGCACAGTAGAGTGTTTGGCAATGAAGAGGTTTCTTTTCTTACAAACTACATTAGAAACAAAGCAGAAACTAGCATATTCTACAGCTTGTTAAGTTGTACAAACTAGGAGAGTTTGAACTTGCTGTGATCTACACTCTTTGTAGAAAAGCAGCTCATTCCTGGAGCTGAACAAGCTTATTTCGCACAGTAGAGTGTTTGGCAATGAAGAGGTTTCTTTTCTTACCAAACTACATTAGAAACAAAGAGAAACTAGCATATTCTACAACTTGTTAAGTTGTACAAACTAGGACAGTGTGAACTTGCTGTGATCTACACTCTTTGTAGAAAAGCAGCTCATTCCTAGAGCTGAACAAGCTTATTTCGCACAGTAGAGTGTTTGGCAATGAAGAGGTTTCTTTTCTTACCAAACTACATTAGAAGTGAAATGAAAGTTGCATATTCTACAAATTGTTAAGTTGTACAAACTAGGAGAGTTTGAACTTGCTGTGATCTACACTCTTTGTAGAAAAGCAGCTCATTCCTAGAGCTGAACAAGCTTATTTCGCACAGTAGAGTGTTTGGCAATGAAGATGTTTCTTTTCTTACCCAACTACATTAGAAACGAAAGAAACCAGGAAATTGTAAAACGTAACAAGTTGTACAAAGTAGGACAGTTTGAACTTGCTGTGATCTACACTCTTTGTAGAAAAGCAGCTCATTCCTAGAGCTGAACAAGCTTATTTCGCACAGTAGAGTGTTTGGCAATGAAGATGTTTCTTTTTTTACCAAACTACATTAGACACGAAACGAAAGTAGCATATTCTACAACCTTTTAAGTTGTACAAACTAGGAGAGTTTGAACTTACTGTGATCTACACTCTTTGTAGAAAAGCAGCTCATTCCTAGAGCTGAACAAGCTTATTTCGCACAGTAGAGTGTTTGGCAATGAAGAGGTTTCTTTTCTCACCAATCTCCATTAGAAACAAAAGAAACCTGTAAATTGTAAAACTTGGTAAGTTGTACAAACTAGCAGAGTTTGAACTTTCTGTGATCTACACTCTTTGTAGAAAAGCAGATCATTCCTAGAGCTGAACAAGCTTATTTCCCAAAGTAGAGTGTTTGGCAATGAAGAGGTTTCTTTTCTTACCAAACTACATTAGAAACGAAAGAAACCAGGAACTTGTAAAACTTGTGAAGGTGTACAAACTAGGAGAGTTTGAACTTGCTGTGATCTACACTCTTTGTAGAAAAGCAGATCATTCCTAGAGCTGAACAAGCTTATTTCGCACAGTAGAATGTTTGGCAATGAAGATGTTTCTTTTCTTACCAAACTACATTAGGAACGAAACGAAAGTAGCATATTCTACAACTTGGTCAGGTGCACAAACTAGGAGAGTTTGAACTTGCTGTGATCTAAACCCGTTGTAGAAAACCAGCTCATTCCTAGAGCTGAACAAGCTTATTTCGCACAGTAGAGTGTTTGGCAATGAAGGTTTTTCTTTTCTTACCAAACTACATTAGAAACGAAAGAAACCAGTCAATTGTACAACTTGTTAAGTTTTACAAACTAGGAGAGTTTGAACTTGCTGTGATCTACACTCTATGTAGAAAAGCAGCTCATTCCTAGAGCTGAACAAGCTTATTTCCCAAAGTAGAGTGTTTGGCAATGAAGAGGTTTCTTTTCTTACCAAACTACATTAGAAATGAAAGAAACCAGTGAATTGTAAAACGGACCAAGTTGTACAAACTAGGACAGTTTGAACTTGTTGTGATCTACACTCTTTGTAGAAAAGCAGCTCATTCCTAGAGCTGAACAAGCTTATTTCGCACAGTAGAGTGTTTGGCAATGAATATGTTTCTTTTCTTACCAAACTACATTAGGAATGAAACGAGAGTAGCATATTCTACAACCTTTTACGTTGTACAAACTAGGAGAGTTTGAACTTACTGTGATCTACACTCTTTGCAGAAAAGCAGCTCATTCCTAGAGCTGAACAAGCTTATTTCACACAGTAGAGTGTTTGGCAATGAAGATATTTCTTTTCTTACCAAACTCCATTAGAAACGAAATAAACCAGTCAATTGTACAACGTGTAAAGTTGTACAAACTAGGAGAGTTTGAACTTGCTGTGATCTACACTCTTTGTAGAAAAGCAGCTCATTCCTAGAGCTGAACAAGCTTATTTCGCACAGTAGAATGTTTGGAAATGAAGATGTTTCTTTTCTTACAAAACTACATTAGGAACGAAACCAAAGTAGCATATTCTACAACCTTTTAAGTTGAACAAACGAGGAGAGTTTGAACTTACTGTGATCTACACTCTTTGTAGAAAAGCAGCTCATTCCTAGAGTTGAACAAGCTTATTTCGCACAGTAGAGTGTTTGGCAATGAAGATGTTTCTTTTCTTACCAAACTACATTAGAAACGAAATGAAAGTAGCATATTCTACAACATGGTATGGTGTAAAAACTAGGAGAGTTTGAACTTGCTGTGATCTACACTCTTTGTTGAAAAGCAGCTCATTCCTAGAGCTGAACAAGCTTATTTCGCACAGTAGAGTGTTTGGAAATGAAGATGTTTCTTTTCTTACCAAACTACATTAGAAATGAAATGAAAGTTGCATATTCTACAACTTGTTAAGTTGTGCAAACTAGGAGAGTTTGAACTTGCTGTGATCTACAGTCTTTGTAGAAACGCAGCTCATTCCTAGAGCTGAACAAGCTTATTTCGCAGAGTAGAGTGTTTGGCAATGAAGAGGTTTCTTTTCTTACCAAACTACATTAGAAACAAAGCGAAACTAGCATATTCTACAACTTGTTAAGTTGTACAAACTAGGAGAGTTTGAACTTGCGGTGATCTACACTCTTTGTAGAAAAGCAGCTCATTCCTAGAGCTGAACAAGCTTATTTCGCACAGTAGAGTGTTTGTCAATGAAGATGTTTCTTTTCTAACCAAACTACATTAGAAACAAAGCGAAACTAGCATATTCTACAACTTGTTAATTGTACAAACTAGGAGAGTTTGAACTTGCTGTGATCTACACTCTTTGTAGAAAAGCAGCTCATTCCTGGAGCTGAACAAGCTTATTTCGCACAGTAGAGTGTTTGGCAATGAAGAGGTTTCTTTTCTTACCAAACTACATTAGAAACAAAGCGAAACTAGCATATTCTACAGCTTGTTAAGTTGTACAAACTAGGAGAGTTTGAACTTGCTGTGATCTACACTCTTTGTAGAAAAGCAGCTCATTCCTGGAGCTGAACAAGCTTATTTCGCACAGTAGAGTGTTTGGCAATGAAGAGGTTTCTTTTCTTACCAAACTACATTAGAAACAAAGAGAAACTAGCATATTCTACAACTTGTTAAGTTGTACAAACTAGGACAGTGTGAACTTGCTGTGATCTACACTCTTTGTAGAAAAGCAGCTCATTCCTAGAGCTGAACAAGCTTATTTCGCACAGTAGAGTGTTTGGCAATGAAGAGGTTTCTTTTCTTACCAAACTACATTAGAAGTGAAATGAAAGTTGCATATTCTACAACTTGTTAAGTTGTACAAACTAGGAGAGTTTGAACTTGCTGTGATCTACACTCTTTGTAGAAAAGCAGCTCATTCCTAGAGCTGAACAAGCTTATTTCGCACAGTAGAGTGTTTGGCAATGAAGATGTTTCTTTTCTTACCCAACTACATTAGAAACGAAAGAAACCAGGAAATTGTAAAACGTAACAAGTTGTACAAAGTAGGACAGTTTGAACTTGCTGTGATCTACACTCTTTGTAGAAAAGCAGCTCATTCCTAGAGCTGAACAAGCTTATTTCGCACAGTAGAGTGTTTGGCAATGAAGATGTTTCTTTTTTTACCAAACTACATTAGACACGAAAACGAAAGTAGCATATTCTACAACCTTTTAAGTTGTACAAACTAGGAGAGTTTGAACTTACTGTGATCTACACTCTTTGTAGAAAAGCAGCTCATTCCTAGAGCTGAACAAGCTTATTTCGCACAGTAGAGTGTTTGGCAATGAAGAGGTTTCTTTTCTCACCAATCTCCATTAGAAACAAAAGAAACCTGTAAATTGTAAAACTTGGTAAGTTATGTACAAACTAGCAGAGTTTGAACTTTCTGTGATCTACACTCTTTGTAGAAAAGCAGATCATTCCTAGAGCTGAACAAGCTTATTTCCCAAAGTAGAGTGTTTGGCAATGAAGAGGTTTCTTTTCTTACCAAACTACATTAGAAACGAAAGAAACCAGGAACTTGTAAAACTTGTGAAGGTGTACAAACTAGGAGAGTTTGAACTTGCTGTGATCTACACTCTTTGTAGAAAAGCAGATCATTCCTAGAGCTGAAAAGCTTATTTCGCACAGTAAAATGTTTGGCAATGAAGATGTTTCTTTTCTTACCAAACTACATTAGGAACGAAACGAAAGTAGCATATTCTACAACTTGGTCAGGTGCACAAACTAGGAGAGTTTGAACTTGCTGTGATCTAAACCCGTTGTAGAAAACCAGCTCATTCCTAGAGCTGAACAAGCTTATTTCGCACAGTAGAGTGTTTGGCAATGAAGGTTTTTCTTTTCTTACCAAACTACATTAGAAACGAAAGAAACCAGTCAATTGTACAACTTGTTAAGTTTTACAAACTAGGAGAGTTTGAACTTGCTGTGATCTACACTCTATGTAGAAAAGCAGCTCATTCCTAGAGCTGAACAAGCTTATTTCCCAAAGTAGAGTGTTTGGCAATGAAGAGGTTTCTTTTCTTACCAAACTACATTAGAAATGAAAGAAACCAGTATATTGTAAAACGGACCAAGTTGTACAAACTAGGACAGTTTGAACTTGTTGTGATCTACACTCTTTGTAGAAAAGCAGCTCATTCCTAGAGCTGAACAAGCTTATTTCGCACAGTAGAGTGTTTGGCAATGAATATGTTTCTTTTCTTACCAAACTACATTAGGAATGAAACGAGAGTAGCATATTCTACAACCTTTTACGTTGTACAAACTAGGAGAGTTTGAACTTACTGTGATCTACACTCTTTGCAGAAAAGCAGCTCATTCCTAGAGCTGAACAAGCTTATTTCGCACAGTAGAGTGTTTGGCAATGACGATGTTTCTTTTCTTACCAAACTCCATTAGAAACGAAAGAAACCAGTCAATTGTACAACATGTAAAGTTGTGCAAACTAGGAGAGTTTGAACTTGCTGTGATCTACACTCTTTGTAGAAAAGCAGCTCATTCCTAGAGCTGAACAAGCTTATTTCGCACAGTAGAGGGTTTGGCAATGAAGATGTTTCTTTTCTTACCAAACTACATTAGAAACGAAACGAAACTTGCATATTCTACAACTTGTTACGTTGTACAAACTAGGAGAGTTTTAACTTGCTGTGATCTACACTCTTCGTAGAAAAGCAGCTCATTCCTAGAGCTGAACAAGCATATTTCGCACAGTAGAGTGTTTGGCAATGAAGATGTTTCTTTTCTTACCAAACTACATTAGAAGTGAAATGAAAGTTGCATATTCTACAACTTGTTAAGTTGTACAAACTAGGAGAGTTTGAACTTGCTGTGATCTACACTCTTTGTAGAAAAGCAGCTCATTCCTAGAGCTGAACAAGCTTATTTCGCACAGTAGAGTGTTTGGCAATGAAGAGGTTTCTTTTCTTACCAAACTACATTAGAAACGAAAGAAACCAGTGAATTGTAAAACGTAACAAGTTGTACAAACTAGGACTGTTTGAACTTGCTGTGATCTACACTCTTTGTAGAAAAGCAGCTCATTCCTAGAGCTGAACAAGCTTATTTCGCACAGTAGAATGTTTGGAAATGAAGTTGTTTCTTTTCTTACCAAACTACATTAGGAACGAAACGAAAGTAGCATATTCTACAACTTGGTCAGGTGCACAAACTAGGACAGTTTGAACTTGCTGTGATCTAAACTCTTGGTAGAAAACCAGCTCATCCCTAGAGCTGAACAAGCTTATTTCGCCCAGTAGAGTGTTTGGCAATGAAGATTTTTCTTTTCTTACCAAACTACATTAGAAACGAAAGAAACCAGTCACTTGTACAAGTTGTTATGTTGTACAAACTTGGAGAGTTTGAACTTGCTGTGATCTACACTCTTTGTAGAAAAGTAGCTCATTCCTAGAGCTGAACAAGCTTATTTCACACAGTAGAGTGTTTGGCAATGAAGAGGTTTCGTTTCTTACCAAACTACATTAGAAACGAAAGAAACCAGTAAATTGTAAAACGGACCAAGTTGTACAAACTAGGACAGTTTGAACTTGTTGTGATCTACACTCTTTGTAGAAAAGCAGCTCATTCCTAGAGCTGAACAAGTTTATTTCGCACAGTAGAGTGTTTGGCAATGAATATGTTTATTTTCTTACCAAACGACATTAGGAATGAAACGAGAGTAGCATATTCTACAACCTTTTACGTTGTACAAACTAGCAGAGTTTGAACTTACTGTGATCTACACTCTTTGTAGAAACGCAGCTAATTCCTAGAGCTAAACAAGCTTATTTCGCACAGTAGAGTGTTTGGCAATGAAGATGTTTCTTTTCTTACCAAACTCCATTAGAAACGAAAGAAACCTGTAAATTGTAAAACTTGTTAAGTTGTACAAACTAGGAGAGTTTGAACTTGCTGTGATCTACACTGTTTGTAGAAAAGCAGCTCATTCCTAGAGCTGAGCAAGCTTATTTCGCACAGTAGAGGGTTTGGCAATGAAGATGTTTCTTTTCTTACCAAACTACAATAGAAACGTAACGAAACTTGCATATTCTAAAACTTGTTACGTTTTACAAACTAGGAGAGTTTTAACTTGCTGTGATCTATACTCTTCGTAGAAAAGCAGCTCATTCCTAGAGCTGAAGAAGCTTATTTCGCTCAGTAGAGTGTTTGGCAATGAAGATGTTTCTTTTCTTACCAAACTACATTAGAAAGGAAAGAAACCAGTAAATTGCACAACTTCTTAAGTTGTACAAACTAGGAGATTTTGAACTTGCTGTGATCTACACTCTTTGTAGAAAAGGAGCTCATTCCTAGAGCTGAACAAGCTTATTTCGCACAGTAGAGTGTTTGGCAATGAAGAGGTTTCTTTTCTTACCAAACTACATTAGAAATGAAACGAAACTTGCATATTCTACAACTTGTTAACTTGTACAAACTAGGAGAGTTTGAACTTGCTGTGATCTACACTCTTCGTAGAAAAGGAACTCATTCCTAGAGCTGAACAAGCTTATTTCGCACAGTAGAGTGTTTGGCAATGAAGAGGTTTCTTTTCTTACCAAAGTACATTAGAAACGATAGAAACCATTAAATTGTACAACTTTTAAGTTGTACAAACTAAGACAGATTGAACTTGCTGTGATCTACACTCTTTGTAGAAAAGCAGCTCATTCGTAGAGTTGAACAAGCTTATTTCGCACAGTAGAGTGTTTGGCAATGAAGATGTTTCTTTTCTTACCAAACTACATTAGAAACGAAACGAAAGTAGCATATTCTACAACTTCTTAAGGTTTACAAACTAGGAAAGTATGAACTTGCTGTGATCTACACTCTTTGTAGAAAAGCAGCTCATTCCTAGAGCTGAACAAGCTTATTTCGCACAGTAGAGTGTTTGGCAATGAAGAGGTTTCTTTTCTTACCAAACTACATTAGAAACGAAAGAAACCAGTGAATTGTAAAACGTAACAAGTTATACAAACTAGGACAGTTTGAACTTGCTGTGATCTACACTCTTTGTAGAAAAGCAGCTCATTCCTAGAGCTGAACAAGCTTATTTCGCAGAGTAGAATGTTTGGCAATGAAGATGTTTCTTTTCTTACCAAACTACATTAGGAACGACACGAAAGTACCATATTCTACAACTTGGTCCGATGTACAAACTAGGAGAGTTTGAACTTGCTGTGATCTAAACTCTTTGTAGAAAACCAGCTCATTCCTAGAGCTAAACACGCTTATTTCGCACAGTAGAGTGTTTGGCAATGAAGATTTTTCTTTTCTTACCAAACTACATTAGAAACGAAAGAAACCAGTAAATTGTAAAACGGACCAAGTTGTACAAACTAGGACAGTTTGAACTTGTTGTGATCTACACTCTTTGTAGAAAAGCAGCTCATACCTAGAGCTGAACAAGCTTATTTCGCACAGTAGAGTGTTTGGCAATGAATATGTTTCTTTTCTTAGCAAACTACATTAGGAATGAAACGAGAGTAGCATATTCGACAACCTTTTACGTTGTACAAACTAGGAGAGTTTGAACTTACTGTGATCTACACTCTTTGTAGAAAACTAGCTCATTCCTAGAGATGAACAAGCTTATTTCGCACAGTAGAGTGTTTGCCAATGAAGATGTTTCTTTTCTTACCGAACTGCATTAGAAACGAAAGAAACCTGTAAATTGTAAAACTTGTTAAGTTGTACAAACTAGGAGAGTTTGAATTTGCTGTGATCTACACTCTTTGTAGAAAAGCAGCTCATTCCTAGAGCTGAAGAAGCTTATTTCGCACAGTAGAGTGTTTGGCAATGAAGAGGTTTCTTTCCTTACCAAACTACATTAGAAACGAAAGAAACGAGTAAATTGTAAAACGTGACAAGTTGTACAAACTAGGACAGTTTGTACTTGCTGTGAACTACACTCTTTGTAGAAAAGCAACTCATTCCTAGAGCTGAACAAGCTTATTTCGCCCAGTAGAGTGTTTGGCAATGAAGATGTTTCTTTTCTTACCAAACTACATTAGAAACGAAACGAAAGTAGCATATTCTACAACCTTTTACGTTGTACAAACTAGGAGAGTTTGAACTTACTGTGATCTACACTCTTTGTAGAAAAGTAGCTCATTCCTAGAGTTGAACAAGCTTATTTCGCACAGTATAGTGTTTGGCAATGAAGATGTTTCTTTTCTCACCAAACTCCATTAGAAACGAAAGATACCTGTAAATTGTACAACTTCACAAGTTGTACAAAATAGGACAGTTTGAACTTGCTGTGATCTACACTCTTTGTAGAAAAGCAGCTCATTCCTAGAGCTGAACAAGCTTTTTTCGCACAGTAGAGTGTTTGGCAATGAAGATGTTTCTTTTCTTACCAAACTACATTAGAAACGAAACGAAAGTAGCATATTCTACAACCTTTTAAGTTGTACAAACTAGGAGAGTTTGACCTTACTGTGATCTACACTCTTTGTACAAAAGCAGCTCATTCCTAGAGCTGAACAAGCTTATTTCGCACAGTAGAGTGTTTGGCAATGAAGATGTTTCTTTTCTTAACAAACTACATTAGAAACGAAAGAAACCAGTAAATTGTACAACTTGTTACCTTTTACAAAATAGGAGAGTTTGAACTTGCTGTGATCTACACTCTTTGTAGAAAAGCAGCTCGTTCCTAGAGCTGAACAAGCTTATTTCGCACAGTAGAGTGTTTGGCAATGAAGATGTTTCTTTTCTTACCAAACTACATTAGAAATGAAATGAAACTTGCATATCCTACAACTTGTTAAGTTGAACCAACTAGGAGAGTTTGAACTTGCTGTGATCTACACTCTTTGTAGAAAAGCAGCTCATTCCTAGAGCTGAGCAAGCTTATTTCGCACAGTAGAGGGTTTGGCAATGAAGATGTTTCTTTTCTTTCCAAACTACGATAGAAACGTAACGAAACTTGCATATTCTACAACTTGTTACGTTGTACAAACTAGGAGAGTTTTAACTTGCTGTCATCTATACTCTTCGTAGAAAAGCAGCTCATTCCTAGAGCTGAAGAAGCTTATTTCGCACAGTGGAGTGTTTGGCAATGAAGATGTTTCTTTTCTTACCAAACTACATTAGAAAGGAAAGAAACCAGTAAATTGCACAACTTCTTAAGTTGTACAAACTAGGAGATTTTGAACTTGCTGTGATCTACACTCTTTGTAGAAAAGGAGCTCATTCTTAGAGCTGAACAAGCTTATTTCGCACAGTAGAGTGTTTGGAAATGAAGATGTTTCTTTTCTTACCAAACTACATTAGAAATGAAACGAAACTTGCATATTCTACAACTTGTTAACTTGTACAAACTAGGAGAGTTTTAACTTGCTGTGATCTACACTCTTCGTAGAAAAGGAGCTCATTCCTAGAGCTGAACAACCTAATTTCGCACAGTAGAGTGTTTGGCAATGAAGAGGTTTCTTTTCTTACCAAACTACATTAGAAACGATAGAAACCATTAAATTGTACAACTTTTAAGTTGTACAAACTAGGACAGATTGAACTTGCTGTGATCTACACTCTTTGTAGAAAAGCAGCTCATTCCTAGAGTTGAACAAGCTTATTTCGCACAGTAGAGTGTTTGGCAATGAAGATGTTTCTTTTCTTACCAAACTACATTAGAAACGAAACGAAAGTAGCATATTCTACAACTTCTTACGGTGTCCAAACTAGGAAAGTTTGAACTTGCTGTGATCTACACTCTTTGTAGAAAAGCAGCTCATTCCTAGAGCTGAACAAGCTTATTTCGCACAGTAGAGTGTTTGGCAATGAAGATGTTTCTTTTCTTACCAAACTACATTAGAAGTGAAATGAAAGTTGCATATTCTACAACTTGTTAAGTTGTACAAAGTAGGAGAGTTTGAACTTGCTGTGATCTACACTCTTTGTAGAAAAGCAGCTCATTCCTAGAGCTGAACAAGGTTATTTCGCACAGTAGAGTGTTTGGCAATGAAGATGTTTCTTTTCTTACCAAACTACATTAGAAACGAAAGAAACCAGTCAATTGTACAACTTGTAAAGTTGTACAAACTAGGAGAGTTTGAACTTGCTGTGATCTACACTCTTTGTAGAAAAGCAGCTCATTCCTAGAGCTGAACAAGCTTATTTCGCACAGTAGAGTGTTTGGCAATGAAGAGGTTTCTGTTCTTACCAAACCACATTAGAAACGAAAGAAACCAGTGAATTGTAAAACGTAACAAGTTGTACAAACTAGGACAGTTTGAACTTGCTGTGATCTAATCTCTGTGTAGAAAAGCAGCTCATTCCTAGAGCTGAACAAGCTTATTTCCCACAGTAGAATGTTTGGCAATGAAGATGTTTCTTTTCTTACCAAACTACATTAGGAACGAAACGAAAGTAGCATATTCTACAACTTGGTCAGGTGTACAAACTAGGAGAGTTTGAACTTGCTGTGATCTAAACTCTTTGTAGAAAACCAGCTCATTCCTAGAGCTGAACAAGCTTATTTCGCACAGTAGAGTGTTTGGCAATGAAGATTTTTCTTTTCTTACCAAACTACATTAGAAATGAAAGAAAACAGTCAATTGTACAACTTGTTAAGTTGTACAAACTAGGGGAGTTTGAACTTGCTGTGATCTACACTCTTTGTAGAAAAGCAGCTCATTCCTAGAGCTGAACAAGCTCATTTCGCACAGTAGAGTGTTTGGCAATGAAGAGGTTTCTTTTCTTACCAAACTACATTAGAAACGAAAGAAACCAGTAAATTGTAAATGGACCAAGTTGTACAAACTAGGACAGTTTGAACTTGTTGTGATCTACACTCTTTGTAGAAAAGCAGCTCATTCCTAGAGCTGAACAAGCTTATTTCGCACAGTAGAGTGTTTGGCAATGAATATGTTTCTTTTCTTACCAAACTACATTAGGAATGAAACGAGAGTAGCATATTCTACAACCTTTTACGTTTTACAAACTAGGAGAGTTTGAACTTACTGTGATCTACACTCTTTGTAGAAAAGCAGCTCATTCCTAGAGCTGAACAAGCTTTATTTCGCACAGTAGAGTGTTTGGAAATGAAGATGTTTCTTTTCTTACCAAACTCCATTAGAAACGAAAGAAACCTGTAAATTGTAAAACTTGTTAAGTTGTACAAACTAGGAGAGTTTGAACTTGCTGTGATCTACACTCTTTGTAGAAAAGCAGCTCATTCCTAGAGCTGAACAAGCTTATTTCGCACAGTAGAGTGTTTGGCAATGAAGAGGTTTCTTTTCTTACCAAACTACATTAGAAACGAAAGAAACCAGTAAATTGTAAAACGGACCAAGTTGTACAAACTAGGACAGTTTGAACTTGTTGTGATCTACACTCTTTGTAGAAAAGCAGCTCATTCCTAGAGCTGAACAAGCTTATTTCGCACAGTAGAGTGTTTGGCAATGAATATGTTTCTTTTCTTACCAAACTACATTAGGAATGAAACGAGAGTAGCATATTCTACAACCTTTTACGTTGTACAAACTAGGAGAGTTTGAACTTACTGTGATCTACACTCTTTGTAGAAACGCAGCTCATTCCTAGAGCTAAACAAGCTTATTTCGCACAGTAGAGTGTTTGGCAATGAAGAGGTTTCTTTTCTAACCAAACTACACTAGAAACAAAGCGAAACTAGCATAATCTACAACTTGTTAAGTTCTACAAACTAGGAGAGTTTGAACTTGCTGTGATCTACACTCTTTGTAGAAAAGCAGCTCATTCCTAGAGCTGAACAAGTTTTATTCTTACGCACAGTAGAGTGTTTGGCAATGTGATCTACAAGAGGTTTCTTTTCTTACATAACTACATTAGAAACAAAGCGAAACTAGCATATTCTACAACTTGTTAAGTTGTACAAACTAGGAGAGTTTGAACTTGCTGTGATCTACACTCTTTGTAGAAAAGCAGCTCATTCCTAGAGCTGAACAAGCTTATTTCGCACAGTAGAGTGGCAATGAAGAGGTTTCTTTTCTTACCAAACTACATTAGAAACAAAGCGAAACTAGCATATTCTACAACTTGTTAAGTTGTACAAACTAGGAGAGTTTGAACTTGCTGTGATCTACACTCTTTGTAGAAAAGCAGCTCATTCCTAGAGCTGAGCAAGCTTATTTCGCACAGTAGAGTGTTTGGCAATGAAGAGGTTTCTTTTCTTACCAAACTACATTAGAAACAAAGCAAAACTAGCATATTCTACAACGTGTTAAGTTGTACAAACTAGGAGAGTTTGAACTTGTTGTGATCTACACTCTTTGTAGAAAAGCAGCTCATTCCTAGAGCTGAGCAAGCTTATTTCGCACAGTACAGTGTTTGGTAATGAAGAGGTTTCTTTTCTTACCAAACTAGCATATTAGAAACAAAACGAGTTTGAACTTGCTGTGAAACTAGCATATTCTACAACTTGTTAGAGGTTTCTTTTGTACAAACTAGGAGAAACTAGCATATTTACAACGTGTTGTTGTGAACTCTACACTCTTTGTAGAAAAACAGCTCATTCCTAGAGCTGAACAAGCTTATTTCGCACAGTAGAGTGTTTGGCAATGAAGAGGTTTCTTTTCTTACCAAACTACATTAGAAACAAAGCGAAACTAGCATATTCTACAACTTGTTAAGTTGTACAAACTAGGAGAGTTTGAACTTGCTGTGATCTACACTCTTTGTAGAAAAACAGCTCATTCCTAGAGCTGAACAAGCTTATTTCGCACAGTAGAGTGTTTGGCAATGAAGAGGTTTCTTTTCTTACCAAACTACATTAGAAACAAACTTGTTGTTGTACAAACGAAACTTAGCATACTCTACAACTTGTTAAGTTGTACAAACTAGGAGAGTTTGAACTTGAACTTGCTGTGATCTACACTCTTTGTAGAAAAGCAGCTCATTCCTAGAGCTGAACAAGCTTATTTCGCACAGTAGAGTGTTTGGCAATGAAGAGGTTTCTTTTCTTACATAACTACATTAGAAACGAAGCGAAACTACCATATTCTACAACTTGTTACGTTATACACACTAGGAGAGTTTGAACTTGCTGTGATCTACACTCTTTGTAGAAAAGCAGCTCATTCCTAGAGCTGAACAAGCTTATTTCGCACAGTAGAGTGTTTGGCAATGGAGAGGTTTCTTTTCTTACCAAACTACATTAGAAACAAAGCGAAACTAGCATTTTCTACACCTTGTTAAGGTGTACAAACTAGGAGAGTTTGAACTTGCTGTGATCTACACTCTTTGTCGAAAAGCAGCTCATTCCTAGAGCTGAACAAGATTATTTCGCACAGTAGAGTGTTTGGCAATGAAGAGGTTTCTTTTCTTACCAAATTACATTAGAAACGAAAGAAACCAGTAAATTGTAAAACGGACCAAGTTGTACAAAGTAGGACAGTTTGAACTTGTTGTGATCTACACTCTTTGTAGAAAAGCAGCTCATTCCTAGAGCTGAACAAGCTTATTTCGCACAGTAGAGTGTTTGGCAATGAATATGTTTCTTTTCTTACCAAACTACATTAGGAATGAAACGAGAGTAGCATATTCTACAACCTTTTACGTTGTACAAACTAGGAGAGTTTGAACTTACTGTGATCTACACTCTTTGTAGAAAAGCAGCTCATTCCTAGAGCTGAACAAGCTTATTTCGCACAGTAGAGTGTTTGGAAATGAAGATGTTTCTTTTCTTACCAAACTCCATTAGAAACGAAAGAAACCTGTAAATTGTAAAACCTGTTAAGTTGTACAAACTAGGAGAGTTTGAACTTGCTGTGATCTACACTCTTTGTAGAAAAGCAGCTCATTCCTAGAGCTGAACAAGCTTAGTTCGCACAGTAGAGTGTTTGGCAATGAAGAGGTTTCTTTTCTTACCAAACTACACTAGAAACAAAGCGAAACTAGCATATTCTACAACTTGTTAAGTTGTACAAACTAGGAGAGTTTGAACTTGCTGTGATCTACACTCTTTGTAGAAAAGCAGCTCATTCCTGGAGCTGAACAAGCTTATTTCACACAGTAGAGTGTTTGGCAATGAAGAAGTTTCTTTTCTTACCAAACTACATTAGAAACAAAGCGAAACTAGCATATTCTACAACTTGTTAAGTTGTACAAACTAGGAGAGTTTGAACTTGCTGTGATCTACACTCTTTGTAGAAGCAGCTCATTCCTAGAGATGAACAAGCTTATTTCGCACAGTAGAGTGTTTGGCAATGAAGAGGTTTCTTTTCTTACCAAACTACATTAGAAACAAAGCGAAACTAGCATATTGTACAACTTGTTAAGTTGTACAAACTAGGAGAGTTTGAACTTGCTGTGATCTACACTCTTTGTAGAAAAGCAGCTCATTCCGAGAGCTGAACAAGCTTATTTCGCACAGTAGAGTGTTTGGCAATGAAGAGGTTTCTTTTCTTACCAAACTACATTAGAATCAAAGCGAAACTAGCATATTCTACAACTTGTTAAGTTGTACAAACTAGGAGAGTTTGAACTTGCTGTGATCTACACTCTTTGTAGAAAAGCAGCTCATTCCTGGAGCTGAACAAGCTTATTTCGCACAGTAGAGTGTTTGGCAATGAAGAGGTTTCTTTTCTTACCGAACTGCATTAGAAACAAAGCGAAACTAGCATATTCTACAACTTGTTAAGTTGTACAAACTAGGAGAGTTTGAACTTGCTGTGATCTACGCTCTTTGTAGAAAAGCAGCTCATTCCTGGAGCTGAACAAGCTTATTTCGCACAGTAGAGTGTTTGGCAATGAAGAGGTTTCTTTTTCTTGCAAACTACATTAGAAACAAATGAAACTAGCATATTCTACAACTTGTTAGGTTGTACAAACTAGGAGAGATTGAACTTGCTGTGATCTACACTCTTTGTAGAAAAGCAGCTCATTCCTGGAGCTGAACAAGCTTATTTCGCACAGTAGAGTGTTTGGCAATGAAGAGGTTTCTTTTCTTACCAAACTACATTAGAAACAAAGCGAAACTAGCATATTCTACAACTGGTTTAGTTGTACAAACTAGGAGAGTTTGAACGTGCTGTGATCTACAATCTTTGTAGAAAAGCAGCTCATTCCTGGAGCTGAACAAGCTTATTTCGCACAGTACAGTGTTTGGCAATGAAGAGGTTTCTTTTCTTACCAAACTACATTAGAAACAAAGCGAAACTAGAATATTCTAAAACTTGTTACGTTGTACAAACTAGGAGAGTTTGAACTTGCTGTGATCTACACTCTTTGTACTAAAGCAGCTCTTTCCTGGAGTTGAACAAGCTTATTTCGCACAGTAGAGTGTTTGGCAATGAAGAGGTTTCTTTTCTTACCAAACTACATTAGAAACAAAGCGAAACTAGCATATTCTACAACTTGTTACGTTGTACAAACTAGGAGAGTTTGAACTTGCTGTGATCTACACTCTTTGTAGAAAAGCAGCTCATTCCTAGAGCTGAACAAGCTTATTTCGCACAGTAGAGTGTTTGGCAATGAAGAGGTTTCTTTTCTTACCAAACTACATTAGAAACAAAGAGAAACTAGCATATTCTACAACTTGTTAAGTTGTACAAACTAGGAGAGTTTGAACTTGCTGTGATCTACACTCTTTGTCGAAAAGCAGCTCATTCCGAGAGCTGAACAAGCTTATTTCGCACAGTAGAGTGTTTGGCAATGAAGAGGTTTCTTTTCTTACCAAACTACATTAGAAACAAAGCGAAACTAGCATATTCTACAACTTGTTACGTCGTACAAACTAGGAGAGTTTGAACTTGCTGTGATCTACACTCTTTGTAGAAAAGCAGCTCATTCCTGGAGCTGAACAAGCTTATTTCGCACAGTAGAGTGTTTGGCAATGAAGAGGTTTCTTTTCTTACCAAACTACATTAGAAACAAAGCGAAACTAGCATATTCTACAACTTGTTAAGTTGTACAAACTAGGAGAGTTTGAACTTCCTGTGATCTACACTCTTTGTAGAAAAGCAGCTCATTCCTGGAGATGAACAAGCTTATTTCGCACAGTAGAGTGTTTGGCAATGAAGAGGTTTCTTTTCTTACCAAACTACATTAGGAACAAAGCGAAACTAGCATATTCTACAACTTGTTAAGTTGTACAAACTAGGAGAGTTTGAACTTGCTGTGATCTACACTCTTTGTAGAAAAGCAGCTCATTCCTGGAGCTGAACAAGCTTATTTCACACAGTAGAGTGTTTGGCACTGAAGAGGTTTCTTTTCTTACCAAACTACATTAGAAACAAAGCGAAACTAGCATATTCTACAACTTGTTAAG
>JAEOAD010000676.1:0-21282 GCA_036365145.1 Orientallactaga sibirica
CATGTATTTGTGCCTGGCATATGTGGTGTGCATATATGTATGTGCATGTTTTTGTGGAGGTGCACAGGTGTGTGACAGTATATATGAGAATGTGGGCACACACATGTAGGGGCTACCACTTGACATCATGTGTTTTCTCAGCTGTTCTACCTTGTTTTTGTAAGTGTTCATCTTTATTTTTATTTAGTTATTTGAGAGAAAGAGAGAGAGAGAAATAGGAATGTCGAGAGAGAGAGAGAGAGAGAGAGAGAGAGAGAGAAAATAGGCATGTCAAGGCTGCTAGGTGCTGAAAACAAACTCCAGGTCCTGGGGGATCAAACCTTGGTCCTTGGCTTTGCAGGCAAGTCCCTTAATAGCAAAGCCATCTCTCCAGTCCTCTACCTCATTTTGTGAGACAGGGTCTCTAATTGAGCCAGGAGCTTGCCCAATTCAGCTAGACTAGCTAGCCAGAGAATCTCAGGAGTCCCCCTGCCTCTATCTCCTTGGTGCCAAGATGGCCAGTATGTGCCCCTGTGCCTGGCTTTTTACGTGGGTGCTGGGAGCTGAACTTAGGTCGACATGCTTGTGCAGCAACACTGTACCAACTGAACCACCTCCCTTTCCTGAATCATTTGATCTCTGAATTTCTGTTTTGTAAATAAAGCCCCATGGTGCAGTGGAACATGTCTGTGGGGGAGGGCTGAAGCCTGAAGTTCAGATTTTGGGTGAGGAGATAAATATTGGTTTGTATGGAAATAGGTTGGTTTGGAAAGGCAAGTTATTTTTCCTTTGAACATTTTATCTTAACTAATGTACCATTTGAAGTTAACATGTCTAATATAAAATCAAAAATTCAATGGAAAGTCTTCATACAGTGCCATTGGGTTATACATATCATCTAAAATGGTCTCTGGCTTTGTGGTTGTAGGAAACAAAATTATTCCTTGACTATATAAGCAAATATTTTCCACCTTTGTCTCTGAAAGAACTAATGAGATCTCTGTCTCTCTCAAATCAGCTCTAAGACACAAAGACCAGTACTAGAAGTGCTTGTAGGGATTTGTTACTCATCTGTTCCATTAGCACAGTTGCCATCTGTCTCTACTTTTTTTCAATTTTTCAAATTAACTTAATTGTAAAAAATTATGGGATATAGTGTCATAATTCAGTGAGTGTACAATGTGTAATGGTCAAATCCGGGAAATAAGCATTTCCATCTTTTTTTCCTAGTGAATTCCAGATCAGCCTGGGCTACCGTGAGACCCTACCTCAAAAAAACATAAAAAAAAACAAAAAAGTGTATCTATCAGTGACAGAGAGAGTTCCATATTAAAAAAAAACACTGTATGGCAGTCGGATGTGGTGTTACACACCTTTAATGCCAGCACTCGGGAGGTTGAAGTGGGAGGATGACTGTGAGTTCAAGTCAGTGTGGGGCTACATAGTATGTTCCAAGACAATCTGGGCACAGTGGAACCCTACTTGGAAAATAAAATTAAAAACAACAACAACAAAAAGCACACACAACCCCATGTAGTAGCTTTTTACTATCCTTATAAACACAGCCTTCGACCTCCCCAACATCACAGGGTCTTGGTACTTTAAGCATTACAGTGAATGATATCCAGGTAGTAAGGAATTGTTAACGATGATGTATCAATCATATTTGATCTAGAAGTTTCTATAGCAATTATTTTGTCACTGGGAACTGGGGGCATAGTTCAGTGGAATGGACTTGCCTCACGAAAGGAACCCCTGGACTCCCTGGTAATGCAAAAAGAATGAATATAGGGCTGAAGAAATGGCTCAGTGGTTCATGTGCTTGCTGCAAAGCCTAACAACCTGGGATTGATTCCCCAGTACCCATGTAAGCCAGATGCACAGAGTGGCACAGGCATTTGGAGTTCCTTTGCAGTGACAGAAGGCCCTGGTGCTCCCATTCAGTCTCTCTCTCTCTCCTTCTCTGTCTTTGTAACTCTTTGCATGCAAATAAATAAAAAAATATTTTTAGGGTGGCAAGGTGGCATGCGCCTTAATGCCAGCACTCAGGAGGCAGAGGCAGGAGGATCATCAGGAGCTCAAAGCCACCCTCGGACTACAGATATATTTATGTATATGTATATGTATATGTATATGTATATGTATATGTATATGTTTTGTTTTGTTTTTCGAGGTAGGGTCTCACTCTAGCTCAAGCTGACCTGGAATTCACTCTGTAGTCTCAGGGTGGCCTTGAACTCACAAATATCATGTTACGTCTGCGTTCTGAGTGCTGGAATTAGCATGTGTGCCACCGTGCCCGGCTAAAATATATATAATCATTTTTATTTATTTATTAGAGAGTGACTGAGAGAAAGAAGCAGATAGATAGGGAATGGGTGGGCCAGGGCCTCCAGCCACTCAAAACGAACTCCAGATGCATGCACCACCTTGTGTGTCTGGCTTACGTGGGTGCTGGGGAATTGAGCCATGAACTGGGGTCCTTAGGCTTCACAGGCAAGCAGTTAACCACTAAGCCATCTCTCCAGCCCCCTAAAATATATTTTTTATAAAAAAGAATACATATAATTAAGAGGCACATAGTAAGATCCTACCTTCTTCAGCCTCACTATATGCCTGTCAAGCCAGAAGCCTGTGTTACTGTTATTTTCTGTAGTGAACTATAGTTCTTTGCTTGCAGTTGTTTTGATTTAGTCAAAATGAAAAGAAAAAAAAGACTGACATTGAATTTCCATCTCAGATCTAGAAAAGCCTTCCTACATTCTGAGGTGTCAACTATTGTTAGAATGAGTGTGCAAAGATGATGGGAATTAATCAGCAAAGAGAACCTTAGCCAGAGTGGGTTGCAACACTGCAGAACTCTGGAAGGAGCGAGAGACCCTGTGTCCCTTATCTTGCAGAGCTCTTATTTGGAGTCAGCCACAACACAGATTTCAGATCTCCAATGGACCAATGTGGCAGTGCACACCTTTAATCTATCAGTGGCAGAGGCAGGAGGGTCTGAGTGAGTTTGGGGACAGCCTAGGCTGACCTGTAACTCGCTCTCTTCTCCCAGGCTGTGTATCTGACTTTGCTTGCATACTGGGGAATTTTTCTCAGGTTCTTAGGCTCTGCAAGCATGTACCCTAATCGCTGAGCCATCTTCCATCCCCAGTCTTCCTTTTTTAAAAATTATTACTTGTTTAAGAATTATATGAGTGCCTGAAAGAGGAGAGACAGAGAGAGAGAGAGAGACAGTCAGGATTGGCCACCTGTGTCTGCAGCCACTGCAAACGACCTCCAGAAGCGTGCTCCAATTTGTGCATCTGGATTACGTGGGTCCTGGGGAATCGAGCTTCAAACTGGGATTCTTAGTGTTCACAGCCAAACGCTTACCCACTGAGACATCTTTCCCTCCCTAGAATTCCTCTTTGCACCCATTGCCTTTGTAAACCAAATTTCCCAAGAAACAGCAGCAGGTACACTTCTTAGGATAGAACTTCCGATTGTGGAGAGATGGGATGGTCAGATTCAAAGCCGAACTGTGTAGAACTAACCTTAATCCCTGCACAGACCACCTCTGTGGCATTTATTATTAATATTATTAATTTGTTATTTAATTTAATTTATTTAATTTATTTATTTTAGTATATTATTTTATTATCTTATTCATTATTTTATTACTTTATTTTACTTTTAATTTAATTTAATTTAACTTTCTATTTTATTACTTATCATTTTATTTTACTTTTAAATTTTATTTTTTGTTATTTTTAAATTATTGTTGTTATTATTAATATGTTTTTTGAGTCGGGTGTAGCTGTAGGCCAGGCGGACCCAGAACCCCTCTGTGGATTCAGGCTGGTCTGGAACTCGAGGCCGCCTTCCATTGGACATCATTTTTATGTTACTCCAGGAGGTGTAAGGAGCGGCTCAGGGGTTTGAAGGAGCGGCTGCACTCATGGCTTAGCAGCTCAGGTGCTCCCTCACACACTCATTTGTCTGTCTGTCTGTCCGCCTGCATGTGAAGCCAAAGGAGGCTGGGTTTGAATCCCCACCACCCCAACCCACCGCCCCCACCCCACATGCACAAAGCCACGGCCACCGAGGGTGACACCCATGGTGTGCCTGGACCTGGACCTGGATGCCGCTGGACCCAGAACAGAATGAAGGTCAGGAGGACAAGGACGGCGCCTGAGTTCCAAGTCAGCCTGCGCTGCTGCAGCCACACACCACCTCAGGAAAAAAATATTATTATTATTTTTATTATTATTAATAATAATAAAGAAAACCTAATAATAGTAATAATATTGGTAACAATGATGAGATAATAGTAGTAGTAGTAATAATAAGGAAAACCAAATAATAACAATATTAATAATAGTTCTAACAATGAAAACCAAATCATAGTAATAGCAATAGTAATAATAAGGAAAACCTAATAGTTGTAATAATAATAAGAAGAAAAAGGAAAATAGAAGTAGTGGTAGTGGTAGTAGTAGTTAGGAAAACCAAATGATAATAGTAATAATAATGATACAAATAATAGTATAATGATAATGAAAAGACATAATAATAATTAAAACCGAATAATAGCAATAATGATGAACACAAAACAATAACAATAGTAGTAGCAAAAGTAATGATAATAAGGAAAACCAAATAATAATAATAATAATAATAACAATGATAGCAGCAATAATCACTTGGGCATGGTGGTACTCAAACATTTCATCCCCGCCGCACTGGGCAGGCAGAGGTAGAATGGTCGTGGCCGTGAGTTCAAGGCAACCCTGAGAAGCCAGAGTGATTTATGGGTCAGCCTGGGCTAGATCCAGACCCTACCTTGAAAACCAAAAAAAAATTATGCATATATGTATTTATGTATATAAACTTACATATAACCTTGACCCTAATCCTATTATGACACATACGTAAATTACATATTCACATATAAGTGTGTATATATTTGTATATGTATATATTATGTAGTATATATAATATATAATAATATATAACACATAAAACAATATATTGTACATAATATATATGTAAATATATATCATATATACTTATGTATATAATGTATGTATAAGCTTAAATATATATTCACATGTAAATTTACATATGTACAAATAAGTTTACATATGAATTCAAATATGTACTTTTATTTGTATATATTATGTATAATACATAATATATAATATATCAAATGAATATGTATTATCCATATTATATGTATGTATGTATATGTATATATATATATATATATATATATATATATATATATATATATATATATATATATATATATACACTCCTCCTCCTGCTGTTAGCTACATGACACCATACTTAAGGTAGATGTTACATTTATTTCTTTGGTTTTCTTTTTTATTTTTTTTTAGGTAGAGTCTGGTTCTAGCCCAGGCTGAGCTGGAATTCACTCTGTCATCTCAGGCTGGCCTCGAACTCACAGCCACAACCCTACTCCCTCTAAGCCTCCTCTTCAGTGCTGCTGGGATGAAAGGCGTGAGAACAACTCTTAATACATTTTATTTATTTTATTATGATGATTTTATTATTTTTTATTATTTATAAGAGAGACAGAAGGAGTGAGAGATTGAAAATAGGGGCAAGAGGGTTTCCAGCTGCTGCAGATGAACTCCAGACACATGCCCCACCTTGTGTATTTTTGCTCTCTCTCTCTCACACGCACACATTCTACCTCTTTCCCTGTCTCAAATAAATAAATAAGAATAAATAATATTTAAAAAGAAAAAAAAAAAAATAAAATAAAATAAAATAAACCTTCCAGTACCTCATTTCTGCCACCATATTCCCATTCACCACCAAATGTGTAATCATGTTTTGGCTTCATGTAGGACACTGTCATGTCACGTGGTGTTCTCCATCAGAAAGGATGACACGGTGTGCTTTCCACTCGTGTGCTGTCCTAGCTGTCGGTGTCTTGTGACTTAACGATTTCAGACTTGCCATGGATGGGACACGGGTTGTCCTCTTCCGAAAAGGCCGGATTGCTAGGCCTTGCTCGCCTCTTGCAGAGCACCAATAGATGTGTCTTGGAATCACAGAAGCGCTTTGAGATGCCAAGGGATTTCCCACAGCAGATGCGGGGAAGGAAGGCTCGGAATGCCAAGCTCAGTGGCCTCTGGCGACGTCTGTTTTCACAGATGCCCACAGCACCACGTCTGTCATGTGGAGATTGTCCCACTCATCCTGTAGGAATGCCCTCCTTGCAAACAGCGTTGTTTACTTATTTATTTATTTTTATTTGTTTTTGGTTTTTCAAGGTAGGGTTTGCCTCTAGCACAGGCTGACTTGGAATTCACTCTGTAGTCTCAGGGTGGCCTTGAACTCACGGCCATCCTCCTACCTCGGCCTCCTGAGTGCTGGGATTAAAGCATGCAGCACATTGCCCGGCTTGCAAACAGCTTTTATTGATTTATTTATTTGACATAGAAAGAGAGAGAGAGAATGCGTGCTTCAGGGCCTAAAAAAGGCCGGTTTTCTAGGCCTTGCTCACTTCTTGCAAACCACTGATAGATGTGTCATGGAATCACAGACAGGCTTTGAAGTCCTGAGGGATTTCTTACATCATGCTGAACGAGAGAATGGGTGCCCGAGCACCTCCAGCCACTGCAAACAGACTGCAAACTCATGCACCACCTTGTGCATCAGGCTAACGTGGGTCCTGGGGAATCGAACTGGGATCCTTTTATGCTCTCGCGCACGCCTTTAACCCCAGCACCCAGGAGGCTGCGGTAGGAGAATCACCATGATTTCGATGCCAGCCTGAGACTACATAGTGAACTGCAGGGCAGCCTGGCCTATGGCGACACCCTAAATCAAACCCCAGCAAAAAGAAAGATAGAGATGTAGGGCTACAAATGGCCTGATATTTGTTGGAAAAGAAAATGTTGAGGGGAAGTCATTTTGAAGACTCCTTTCAAATTGTTAAAAAGGGTGCTATCTGGGGATGAACAGATGGCTTAGCCATTCAGGAATTGCACTGCAAAGCCAAAAACACAGGTTCTTTTCCCCAAGACCCAAGTTAGCCAGCTGCACAAGGGAGTGCATGCATCTGGTGTTCATTTGCAGTGGCTTGAGGCCTGGTGTGCTCATTCTCTCTCCCCTCACTTTCCCTCTTTCTCTCAAATAAATAAATAATAGTAAAAACATTTTTAAGGGTCGAGCCTGGTGGAGCACAGGGGGGCGGGGAAGGAGAAGGCTGGAATAATGGCTCCGTGGACAAAGGGGCTTGCTTGCAAAGATTCGATTGTCTAGTACCCACATACAGCCATGTGCACAAACTAGTGCAAGCATCTCGAGTGCATTTGCAGGGCTTGTAGGCACAATTGTTTCCATTCTCTCTCTCATAAATAAATGAATAAATAAATAAATAAATAAATAAATAAATATTTTTCCTTTGAGAACTTATAACTCTCCCCAGTGTCTGCTGGATTACCACAAGGGTGGTCCTCAGGCAGAGAGCGTGCTCCAAACTCATATCGAATGTCTGAAATCCTCGGTCAGTTCTGGAGGTCCCAGACAGATGTGAGCAGATGACTCAGATGCTTGTCAGGAGCCCCAATTCTATCACAGAGTGATTCCCTGGGACGTTGTGGTATTCTCTTTCCCCAGAACGTTCCAGATTCTCTAACCCAAATAAACTCTAACTCCAAATAAAGCGTCAAATTGGACGACAGAAAATGGACGGCTGAGCCAGTGGACAGGTGGTGCGGAATCCTTTTTGTAATTGAGCAATATCTTAGGCTTCATCCCTTCACTCTGACATTACAAGGCTGCTGTAGTAGGGATGTCTGAAAATGAATGAACAGGACCCCAGGGTGTGTTTCCCTAGGGAACTCCCAGCCCAGCTAAGATGATCTTATATGGCTGACGGACGAGGATGTGTAGGAGTTGGAAGCCAGATGTTAGAGAGTGAGAGCCTGCTTCAAAGATTAAGGTAGAGAGACTGAAAATCTTACAGGAGCTTTGAGTTCAATTATTTGGACTACTTACACACTTATCATTGTGGTTAATGACGAGTGGGACTCAGATTTTCTCAAGTGCGCTCTGTTGTTGGTGCAGGGTGCTGAAGAGAGGTGGGACTCCGTGACATACAAGGAGCAGTGTTCTATTTCTACCTGCTGACCCAGGCCAGTAGGAACCTTATTCCTAAGGTGAACCCCAATCACGTTGTCATTTTCTCTGACTGGTTGGCTTATTTTTAGGGTTCCTTTATGCCTTTTCTTTCAGAGGAAATGTTGTAAGTACACATCATAAGTTTGTATGCTCATGCGCATCTTCACTCGTGCCAGGCCATGCAGGGCCCATCATGGTGGGATTGTGGGCATTCCCCATGGTGGTTTGGTTCCTAACTTTTGAAGAAGTAGGCCTTCAATAGAGGGATTAAGTGCCTATGCATATTGCCCCACCCACTTTCATTTTTGCATACTCTCTTCTGCATAATTACCTGACCATTGGTGGCTCTGTTTGATTTTGTGTTGTCGTTTGTCTTTTTAGTTATATACCTTTCATCCCAGAACTGGGGAGACAGAGGTAGGAGTATTGCCATGAGTTCTAGGCCACCCTGAGACTACATAGTGACTTCCAGGTCAGCCTGAATTAGAGTGAGACACCTGTTGTCCCAGCACTCAGGAGGGGCCCAGAGACTTAGGAGGAGCCCTGTGATTTCCAGGTGAGCATGTGCTGGAAAAACAGCACGACGGTTAAATGCGCTTGCCTGCAATGCTAGCTTCCATTTTCCAGTTCCCACATACATTCATGTGAACAAAAGTTCGCATGCATCTGACTTCACTTGCAGTGCCTGGAAGCCCTATAGTGTCCATTCTCCTCTCTCTGTCTCTCTCTCTGTCTCTCTCTCTCTCTCTCTCACACACACACACACACACATGAATAAATAAAAATAAATAAATAAATAAATAAACAAACACAAAATTTCAAAGAAAAACTAGTGTATATGTCTGGGGGCAACAGGCCTTGGGCACGCATCATTTATGTACGTTTAATTAAAAAGGAAAAATAAAAATAAGAGAGTTAAGGCTGGAGAAAAGGCTCCATGCTGAAGCGGTGCTTGCTCATGGTTATGATCTGTTCTCCAATACCCTCATACAGACATGTGCACAAACGTTAGCTTCCATTGTCTCTTTCTTTCTCTCTCTCTCTCTCTCTCTCACACACACACACACACAAACATTCATACATAAAAAAAAGAGAAGCCGGGCGTGGTGGCGCACGCCTTTAATCCCAGCACTCGGGAGGCAGAGGTAGGAGGATTGACATGAGTTCAAGGCCACCCTGAGGCTACATAGTTAATTCCAGGTCAGCCTGGGCCAGAGTGAGACCCTACCTCGAAACCCCCCCCCCAAAAAAAAGAGAGAGAGGCTGATTGAGAGGGGGAGGGCATATGATGTAGAGTGAAGTTTCAAAGGGGACAGTCAGGGGAGTGAGGGAAAAAACATGGGATATTGTCTACAATTAAAGAATTTGTCAGAAAAAAATAAATACAAATTTAAGAAAGAAAATAAATAATAAAGAAATAAAAGAAATAAATATAATTAATAAATAAGTACAATAAAGAAAGCAGTATAAATATTAAATAAACGAGTGTAAATAATGAACAAATAAAACAATATATAAATATGGTGAAGAAACAAACCAACAAGGATAAGTACTAAACAAACGAGTATAAAGTATAAATAAATAATACAATAAATGCATATAATACATGAGTAACTATAATACACGAATGAGGATAAATACTGAATAAATGAATGTAAATAATAAATAAATACAAATATAATAAACTAACTTATAAATCTTAAATGAATGAATATAAATGATAAATAAATATAATAATCTAATAAGTATACATATTACATAAATGAATATAAATAGTAAATAAATATAATAAACTAAGAAGTATACATATTAAACAACTATAAACAATAAATATATATCAATCATAAAGAAATAAATAAAGGTAATGATAAATAAAAGTCAATAATAAATAAATGCAAATAGTCATAAGTAAATGTAAATAATGAATAAATAAGTGTAAATATTAAAGAAATAAATAAAAATAAAGAAATCTTAATAGACCATGTGTCTGACATCCTGGTTCAAGGCCTGTCCAGTGCACAACCTCTCTGCATGTCTAATAAGTAAATGAGTGAAAATAATTTTTAAAATATTTTAGGTATTTATTCATTACAGAGAGAGAAATACATAGGGACAGAGAGGGGCAAAGAAAGAGAGGAGGGAATGGAAATGCCCGGACCTCCAGCCTCTGTAAAGGAACTCCAGACACATGTGTCACCTTGTGCATCTGGCTAACGGTGTCCTGGAGAGTGGAACCTGGGTCCTTATGCTTCGCAGGCATGTGCCTTAACCGCAGATCCATCTCTCCAGCCCCAGGTTAATTGTTTATTATTTTATTTTATGATGATGATGATGATCATTATCATTATTATTATTACCAGTGAGGTAGGGTGTGGCTCTAGGCCAGTCTGACCCGAACCCACTCTGTCATCTCAGTCTGGCCTCAAACTCACATCCACGACCCTCCTCCTCCTCCTAAAAAAAAATCGACTGCAATTTTCCTTTGTTTTTTAAATTAATTTATTTATTAATATTAATTTGTCATATTATTTTTTATTTTAGCATATTATTTCATTTTATTATTCATTATTTTATTACTTTATTATACTTTTTAATTTCATTTTAATATTTATTTATGTTTCTATTTTATTACTTATTTTGTTTTACTTTTTTATATTTTATTGTATTATTTATTATTCTTTAAATTATTGTTATTATTATTCATATGAGTTGAACATCATTTTTATGTTACTCCAGGGAGTGTAAGGAGCGGCTGCACTCATGGCTGAGCAGCTCAGGCGCTCGTTCACTCGCTCATTTGTTTGTCTGTCTGTCCTCCTGCCTGCGAAGCCAAAGGAGCCCGGGTTTGAATCCCCAACACCCCAAACAACCCCCCCACCCCCACGTGCACAAAGCCACTGGCACCGAAGGTGACACCTGCACTGTGCCTGGACCTGGACCTGGACCTGGATGCTTCACAGGCAAGAAGTTAACCACTAAGCTATCTCTCCAGCCCTAAAATATATTTTTACAAAAAGAATACATATAATTAAGAGGCACATAGTAAGATCCTACCTTCTTCAGCCTCACTATATGCCTGTCAAGGCAGAAGCCTGTGTTACTGTTATTTTCTGTAGTGAACTATAGTTCTTTGCTTGCAGTTGTTTTGATTTAGTCAAAATGAAAAGAAAAAAAAAGACTGACATTGAATTTCCATCTCAGATCTAGAAAAGCCTTCCTACATTCCGAGGTGTCAACTATTGTTAGAATGAGTGTGCAAAGATGATGGGAATTAATCAGTAAAGAGAACTTTAGCCAGAGTGGGTTGCAACACTGCAGAACTCTCTGGAAGGAGCGAGACCCTGTGTCCCTTATCTCGCAGAGCTCTTATTTGGAGTCAGCCACAATACAGGTTTCAGATCTCCAATGGACCAATGTGGCAGTGCACACCTTTAATCTGTCGGAGGCAGAGGCAGGAGGGTCTGAGTGAGTTTGGGGACAGCCTAGGCTGACCTGTAACTCGCTCTCTTCTCCCAGGCTGTGTATCTGACTTTGCATGCAAACTGGGGAATTGATCTGGGGTTCTTAGGTTCTGCAAGCATGTACCCTAACCGCTGAGCCATCTTCCAGCCCCAGTCTTCCTTTTTTCAAATTATTATTTGCTTAATAATTATATGAGATTCCAAAAGAGGAGAGAGAGAGAGAGAAAGAGAGAGAGAGAGAGAGAGAGAGAGAGAGAGAGAGATGGAGAGAGAATTGGCGCACCCGAGTCTATCAGCCACTGCAAACGACCTCCAGAAGCGTGCTCCAATTTGTGCATCTGGATTACGTGGGCCCTGGGGAATCGAGCCTCAAACCGGTGTCCTTAGTGTTCACAGCCAAATGCTTACCCGCTGAGCCATCTTTCCCCCCTAGATGTCCTCTTTGCACCCATTGCCTCTGTGAACCAAAGTTTCCAAGAAGCAGCAGCACCTACACTTCTTAGGATAGAACTTCCGATTGTGGAGAGATGGGATGGTCAGATTCAAAGCCAAACTGTCTAGAACTAACCTTAATCCCTGCACTGGCCACCTCTGTGGTATTTATTATTAATTTTATTAATTTGTCATTTTATTTAATTTATTTAATTTTTATTTTAGTATATTATTTTATTTTATTATAAATTATTTTATTACTTTATTTTACTTTTTAATTTAATTTTATTTAATTTTCTTATTTATTTAACTTTCTATTTTATTACTTATCATTTTATATTGCTTTTAAATTTTATTTTATTATTTATTACTTTTTAAATTATTGTTATATATATATGAAAGGAAAAAAGAAAACAAATAATAAAGAAATACACCAAAAATATAGTAAATAAATACGTATATGTATAATAAACAAAGCAGCATACATATTAAATAAACGAATATAAATAATGAATATATGAAACAGTATATAAATATGGTTAAGAATCAAATAAGGATAAATATGAAACAAATGAATATAAATAATGAATAAATAATACAATAAATACATATGATAAATGAATACCTATAATAAACAAATAAGGATAAATACTAAATGAATGAATGTAAATAATAAATAAATAAAACAAACAAACTAACAAGTATAAATCTTAAATGAATGAATATAAATGATAAATAAATATAATAAACTAATAAGGATAAATATTGCATAAGTGAAAATACACAGTAAATAAATATAACAAATTAATAAGTATAAATATTAAACAAGTATAAATAATAAATATCAATAAATAGAAATAACTACAATAATAATAAATAAATGTAAATAATAAATAAATCTAACTAATAATAAATAAATGTAAATAATAAATGAATACAGAATTGTAAATATTAAAGAAATAAATAAAAATAAAGAAATCTTAAAAGGCCATGTGGCTGACATCCTGGCTCAAGGCCTGTCCAGTGCACAACCTCACTGTGTGTCCGGTAAGTAAATAAAAGAAAATAATTTCAAAAAATTTATGTATTTATTGATTAGAGAGAGAGAGAGAAATAGAGAGGGACAGAGAGGGGCAGAGAGAGAGAGGAGGGAATGGACATGCCAGGGCCTCCAGCCACTGCAAACGAACAACTCCACACTTATGTGCCACCTTGTGCATCTTGCTAATGGGGGTCCTGGGGAATCGAAGTGGGATCCTTTGGCTTTGCTGGCACACGCCCTTAATCCCAGCACCGGAGGCAGAGGTAGGAGAATTGCCATGAGTTCGATGCCAGCCTGGGACTACATAGTGAACTCCAGGTCAGACTGGCCTAGGGAGAGACCCTACCAAAAGCCAAAAAAAAAGATAGAGTTGTAGGGGCTACAAATGGCCTGATGGTTATTGGAAAAGAAAATGTTGGAGGGGGAAGTCATGTTGAGGACTCCCTTCAACTTGGATAAAGAGGGTGCTTTGTGGGCCTGGACAGATGGCTGAGCTGTTAAGGCATTGACTGCAAAGCCCAAGGACACAGGTTCGATTCCCCAGGACCCACGTTAGCCAGATGCACAAGGGAGTGCATGCATCTGATGTTCATTTGCAGTGGCTGGAGGACCAGTGTGCTCATTCTCTCTCCCTCTCTTTCCCTCTTTCTCTGTCAAATAAATAAATAATAGTAAAAAAAAAATTGTTTAAACGGTTGGGCCTGGTGGAGCACGCCTTTAATCCCAGAACGTGGGAGACAGGTAGGAGGATCACCATGAGTTCGAGGCCACCCTGAGACTACAGAGTGAATTCCAGGTCAGCCTGAGCTACACTGAGACCCTATCTCGAAAATCAAAAAAAAAAAAAAAAAAAGGATGCTATCTGGTACTTACTCTCTCTTTCTCTCTCTGTCTCTCTCTCTCTCTGTCTCTCTCACACACACACGCATAAATAAAACAATAAACAACAAAATTTCAAAGAACAAGTAGTGTATGTGTCTTAGGGCAAGATCTCCTAGGGCACCCAACATTCATGTAAGTTTAAGTAAAAAGGAAAAAGAAAAAAAAAGGAGGAAGGCTGGAGAAAAGGCTACGTGTTTAATAGGTGCTTGTCTGCAAAGACAGGTTCTATTCCCCAGTAACCACATACAGACATGTGCACAAACGGTACTGTCCATTCTCTTCCTCTCTGTCTCACACACACACACGCACGCACACACGCACATACATACATACAGGCATGCATACACACATACAGACATAAATACGTAAAATGTTAAAGGAAAAGTAGTGGACATGTCTGCCAGAAAGAGATACTAAGGTGTCCAACATGTACAGGGGAAATAAAAAAGAAAAACGGGGGGAAAAGGAGAAGACTGGAATAATGGACAAAGGTGCTTGCATGCAAAGATTCGATTGCACTGTACCCACATACAGCAATGTGTACAAACTAGTGCAAGCATCTTGAGTGCATCTGCAGGGCCTGTAGGCACAATTGTTTCCATTCTCTCTCTCTCTCTCTCATAAATAAATGAATAAATAAATAAATAAATGAATATTTTTCCTTTGTGAACTTATGACTCTCCCCAGTGTCTGCTGGATTACCAGAAGGGTGGTTCTCAGGCAGAGAGCATGCTCCAAACTCATATCGAGTGTCTGAAATCCTCGGTCAGTTCTGTACCCCTGGGTTAGAGAATCTGTTGTCTCCAAATAAAGCGTCAAATTGGTCAACAGAAAGAGGACAGCTGAGCCAGTGGACAGGAGGTGCACGGAATCCTTTTTTTGTAATTGAGCGATATCTTAGACTTCATCCCTTCATTCTGACGTTGCAAGCCTACTGTAATGGGGATGTCTGAAAAATGAATGAACAGGACCCCAGGGGTGTGTTTCCCTAGTGAACTCCCAGCCTAGCTAAGATGATCTTATATGGCTGACAGACGAGGATGTGTAGGAGGTGGAAGCCAGATGTTAGAGAGTGAGAGCCTGCTTCAAAGATTAAGCTAGAGAGACTGAAAAATCTTACAGGAGCTTTGAGTTCAATTACTTGGACTACTTACTCGCTTATCATTATTGTTAATGACGAGAGGGACTCAGCTTTTCTCAAGTGCGCTCTGTTGTTGGTGCAGGGTGCTGCAAGAGAGGCAGGACTCCGTGACATACAAGGAGCAGTGTTCTATTTCTACATGCTGACCCAGGCCAGCAGGAACCTTATTCATAAGGTGAACCCAAATCACTTTGTCATTTTGGCTGACTGGTTGGCTTATTTTTAGGGTTCCTTTATGCCTTTTCTTTCAGAGGAAATGTTGTAAGTACACATCATAAGTTGGTACGCTCATGCCCGTCTTCACTCGTGCCAGGCCATGCAGGGCCCATCATGTTGGGATTGTGGGCATTCCCCATGGTGGTTTGGTTCCTAACTTTTAGAAGGAGCAGGCCTTCAATTGAGGGATTCAGTGCCTATGCATATTGCCCCACCCTCTCATTTTTGCACACTCGTCTGCACAATTTCCTGACCATTGGTGGCTCTGTTTGATTTTGTGTTGTCGTTTGTCTTTTAGTTATATACCTTTCATCCCAGAACTAGGGAGACAGAGGTAGGAGTATTGCCATGAGTTCTAGGCCACCCTGAGACTACATAGTGACTTCTAGGTCAGCCTGAATTAGAGTGAGACACCTGTCGTCCCAGCACTCAGGAGGGGCCCAGAGACTTAGGAGGATCCCTGTGATTTCCAGGTGAGCATGTGCTGGAAAAACAGTACGATGGTTAAAAGTGCTTGCCTGCAATCCTAGCTTCCATTTTCCAGTACCCGCATACATTCATGTGCACAAAAGTTCACATGCATCTGGACTTCAGTTGCAGTGCCTGGAAGCCGTGTAGTGTCCATTCTTCCTCTCTCTCTCACTCTGTGTCACATACATACATACATACATACATACATACATACATACATACATACATACAAAAGAGAGAGGCTGAGTGACGGGAGGGTATATGATGTAGGGTGATGTTTCAAAGGGGACAGTCAGGGGAGCGAGGGGAAAAACATGGGATATTGTTTACAATTAAAGAATTTGTCAGAAAAAATAAATACAATTTTAAAAAGGAAAAAAAAGACAACTAATAATAAAGAAATAAACCAAAAAATATAATTAATAAATAAGTATGATAAACAAAGCAGTGTAAATAATAAATAAACGAGTATAAATAATGAATAAATAAATCAATATATAAATATGATAAAGAAACAAATAAGGATAAATATTAAACAAATGAATATAAATAATAAATACATAATCCAATGAATACCTATGATAAATGAATAAATATAATAAAACAAAATAAGGATAAATACTAAATGAATGAATATAAATAATAAAAATTAAACAAATATAATAAACTAACAAGTATAAATCTTGAATGAATATAAATGATAAATACATATAATAAACTAATAAATATAATATTCCATAAATGAAAATAGACAGTAAATAAATATAACAAATTAATAAGTATAAATATTAAACAAGTATAAATAATAAATAAATATCAATAATAAAGAAATAACTACAAAAAAATAACTAAATGTAAAAAATAAATCTAAACAACAATAAATAAATGTAAATAATAAATGAATAAATAACTGTAAATATCAAAGAAAGAAATACAAATAAAGAAATCTTAAAAGGCCACGTGGCTGATATCCTGGCTCAAGGCCTGTCACAACCTCCCTGTGTGTCTGCTAAGTAAATAAATGAAAATAATTTTAAAATATTTTAGGTATTTATTGATTAGAGAGTGAGAGAGAGAGGCAAATAGAGAGAGAGAGGAGGGAATGGACATGTCAGGGCCTCCAGCTGCTGCAAACGAACTCCACACTTATGCGCAACCTTGGGCATCTGGCTAACATGCGTCCTGGGGAATCGAAGTGGGATCCTTTGGCTTTGCTGGCATATGCCTTTAATCCCAGGACTCAGGAGGCAAAGGTAGGAGAATCGCCATGAATTCAATGCCAGCCTGAGACTACATAGTGAACTCCAGGTCAGTCTGGCCTAGGGCGAGACCTACCTCGCAACGCAAAGCAAAGCAAAAAAAGATAGAGTTGCAGGGCTACAAAATGGCCTGATGGTTGTTGGAAACGAAAATGTTGGAGGAGGCGTTGGACTGCAAAGCCCAAGGACATAGGTTCGATTCCCAGGACCCACGTTAGGCAGCTGCACAAGGGACTGCATGCATCTGGTGTTCATTTAAAGTGGCGGAAGCCTGGTGTGCTCATTCTCTCCCTCTCTTTTTCCTTCTCTGTTAAATAAATAAATAATAGTAAAAAATTTTTAAGGGTTGGGCCTGGTGGAGCACGCCCTTAATCCCAGCACTTGGGAGACAGGTAGGAGGATCACCATGAGTTCGAGTCCACCCTGAGACTACAGAGTGAATTCCAGGTCACCCTGAGCTACAGTGAGACCCTACCACGAGAAAAAAGGATGCTGTGTGGTCTCTCTACTCTCTCTCTCTCTCTCTCTCTCTCTCTCTCTCTCTCTCTCACACACACACACACACACACACACACAAATAAAAAATTAAACAACAAAATTTCAAGAACAAGTGGTGTATGTGTCTTGGGGCAAGATCTCCTAGGGCACCCAACATTCATGTACATTTAAATAAAAAGCAAAAAGAAAAAAAGAGGAGGAAGGCTGGAGAAAAGGCTCCGTGTTTAATAGCTGCTTGTCTGCAAAGCCAGGTTCTATTCCCCAGTACCCACATACAGACATGTGCACAAATGGTAGTGTCCATTCTCTTACTCTCTGTCTCTGTCTCTGTCTCTCTCTATCTATCTCACACACACACACACACGCACATACATACATGCATACATACAGATATACAGACATAAATACATAAAATTTTAAAGGAAAAGTTGGGGACGTGTCTGGCGGAAAGAGATACTAAGGTGTCCAAACGTGCACAGGTGAAAGAAAAAAGAAAAACGGGGGGAAAAGGAGAAGGCTGGAATAATGGCTAAGTGGTGAAAGGTGCTTGCTTGAAAACTTTCGATTGCCCAGTACCCACATACAGCCATGTGCACCAACTAGTGCAAGCATCTCAAGTGCATTTGCAGGGCCTGTAGGCACAATTGTTTCCATTCTCTCTGTCTCTCATAAATAAATAAATAAATAAATAAATAAATAAATAAATAAATAAATATTTTTCCTTTGAGAACTTAGGACTCTCTCCAGTGTCTGCTAGATTACCAGGAGGGTGGTCCTCAGGCAGAAAGGGTGCTCAAAACTCATTCGAGTGTCTGAAATCCTCTGTCAGTTCTTGAGGTCCAAGACAGATGTGAGCAGATGACTCAGATGCTTGTCAGGAGCACCAATTCTATCACTCAGCGATTCCCTGGGCCCTCCTGGCATTCTCTTTCCCCAGAACGTTTTCTTTCAGAGGAAATGTTGTAAGTACACATCATACGTTGCTATGCTCTCTCTCTCTCTCACTCTCTCTCTCTCTCTCTCTCTCTCTCTCTCACACACACACACACACACACGGCCTGTCCAGTGCACAACCTCCGTGTGTGTCTGCTAAAGAAATAAATGAAAATAATTTTTAAAATATTTTAGGTATTTATTTATTAGAGAGAGAGAGAAGTAGAGAGGGAAAGAGAAGGGCAGAGAGAGAGGAGGGAATGGACATGCCAGGACCTCCAGCTGCTGCAAAGGAACTCCAGACGCATGTGCCACCTTGTGCATCTGGGTTACGTAGGTCCTGGAGAGTCGAACCTGGGCCCTTATGCTTCATAGGCATGTGCCTTAACTGCTGATCCTCTCTCCAGCCCCAGTTTATTTGTTTATTATTTTATTTTATGATGATGATGATGATCATTATCATTATTACGATTACCATTGATGTAGGGTGTGGCTCTAGGCCAGTCTCACCCAGAATCCACTCTGTCATCTCAGGCTGGCCTCAAACTCACGGCCATGCCCTCCTTCTAAGAAAATCGACTGCAGTTTTTTCTTTTTTTTTTGTTTTTAAATTTATTTCATTATTTATTATTACTTTGTCATTTTATTTAACTTTTTATTTTAGTATATATTTTTATTTTATTATTCATTACTTTATTACTTTATTTTATTTTTAATTTAATTTTATTATTTATTTAACTTTCTATTTAATTACTTATCATTATATTTTATTTTTCATTTCATTTTATTATTTATTATTGTTTAAATCATTGTTATTATCAATATGGTTTTTTGAGGTCGCGTGTAGCTGTAGGCCAGGCTGACCTGGAACCCACTCTGTGGTTTCAGGCTGGTATGGAAATCGAGGCAGCCTTCCTTTGGACATCATTTTCATGTTACTCCAGGGGGTGTAGGGAGGGGCTCAGGGGGTGGAAGGAGCGGCTGCACTCATGGCTGAGCAGCTCAGGCACTCCCTCACTCGCTTATTTGTCTGTCTGTCTGTCCTCCTGCATGCAACGCCGAAGGAGCCCGGGTTTGAATCCCCACCACCCCCAACCCACCGCCCCATGCCACAGATGGCACACGGTTGTCCTCTTCTGAAAAGGCCGGTTTGCTAGGCCTTGCTCGCCTCTTGCAAAGCACTGATAGAGGTGTCTTGGAATCACAGACGTGCTTTGAGGTGCCGAGGTATTTCCCACAGCAGATGCGGGGAAGGAAGGCTCGGAATCCCGAGCTCAGTGGACCTCTGACGACGTCTGTTTTCAGGGATGCCCACAGCACGAGGTGTGTCATGTGGAGACTATCCCTCTCATCCTGTAGGAATGCCCTCCCTCTTGCCAACAGCTTTGTTTACTTATTTATATATTTATTTTTATTTATTTTTGATTTTTCAAGATAGGGTTTCCCTCTAGCCTAGGCTGACTTGGAATTCACTCTGTAGTCTCATGGTGGCCTTGAACTCACGGCCATCCTCCTACCTCAGCCTCCTGAGTGCTGGGATTAAGGCGTGTGGCACATTGCCCAGCTTGCAAACAGCTTTTATTGATTTATTTATTTGACATAAAGAGAGATGGACAGAGAGAGTATGTGTGCTTCAGGGCCTCCAAAAAGGCCGGTTTCCTAGGCCTTGCTCACTTCTTGCAAACCACTGATAGATGTGTCATGGAATCACGGACATGCTTTGAAGTCCTGTGGGATTTCTTACATCACATGCTGGAAAGAGAGAATGGGCGCACCAGGGCCTCCAGCCACGGCAAATGAAGTCCAGTCTTATGCGCCACCTTGTGCATCTGGCTAACGTGGGTCCTGGGGAATCGAACTGGGATCCTTTGGCTTTACTGGCACATGCCTTTAATCCCAGCACTCAGGAGGCAGAGGTAGGAGAATCGCATGAGTTTGATGCCAGCCTGAGACTACATAGTGAACTCCAGGTAAGCCTGGCCATAGGGCGAGACCCTAACTTGAAAAGCCAAAAAAAGATAGAGTTGTAGGGCTACAAATGGCCTGATGGTTGTTGGAAAGGAAAATGTTGGAGGGAAGTCATGTTGAAGACTCCCTTCAACTTGGAAAAAAAGGGTGCTTTCTGGGCCTGGACAGATGGCTTGGCCGTTAAGGCACTGGACTGCAAAGCCACAGGACACAGGTTCGATTCCCAAGGACCCACGTAAGCCAGCAGCACAAGGGAGTGCATGCATCTGGTGTTCATTTGCAGTGGCGGGAGGCCTGGTTTGCACATTCTCTCTCCCTCTCTTTCCCTCTTTCTATATCAAATAAATAAATAATAGTGAAAATAAATTTGTTTAAAGGGTCGAGCCTGGTGGGTACGCCTTTAATCCCAGCACTTGGGAGACAGGTAGGAGGATCACCATGAGTTCGAGGCCACCCTGAGACTATAGAGTGAATTCCAGGTCAGCCTCAGATACAGTGAGAACCTACCTCAAAAACAAAAAAAAAAAAAAAAAAAAAAGATTCTACCTGATACTTTCTCTCTCTCTCTTTCTCTCTCTCTGTCTCTCTCTCACACACACAGACACACACCTAAATAAAAAATAAACAAAATTTTAACGAACAAGTACTGTATGTGTCTTGGGGCAAGATCTCCTAGGAAACCCAACATTCATGTACGTTTAAGTAAAAAAATAAAGAGGAGGAAGGCTGGAGAAAAGGCTCCATATTTAATACGTGCTTTGTCTGCAAAGCTAGGTTCTATTCCCAGTACCCACATACCGACATGTGCACAAATGGTAGTGTCCATTCTCTTCCTCTCTGTCACACTGTCACACA
>JAEOAD010001631.1:0-20379 GCA_036365145.1 Orientallactaga sibirica
CCTAGCAATACCTCATGAACCCTCATGTCTAGAAGTAAAGATGATGACATCAAATTAAAGAGACTAATGGAGGGAGGGGATATGATGAGTGGGTTCTAAAGGGGAAAAGGGGGAGGGGAGGAAAACTATGCACCTTTGTATGTAAGTTTATTTGTCAATAAATATTTTTAAAAAAAATAAATAAATAAAAGAAATCTCTTCATAACCTCTTGCCTACTTTGTTTTCTCTTAGGTTTTGACGTGACTCCATTTTGATCCTGAAAACGTTCACACTACTCTAATCTTTATCTTCAAGCGCTTTAGTTCTTTGTGTGGACTGAAGTTAACTTTCCAGTGTCCTTTCTTTTGAATTAAAGAACTTCCTTTCATTTATTTCCTTTCCTAAGGCAGATCTGGTAGAATCAAATTATCTTTTCATGGTTCAGTCTTTGAGTGCTTAAACGTCTTCATCTTTGGAGGAATTTTTTTTTGCAGTGTTTTAAACTTACCCTCTTCTTGCATAGCATTTCTGTTTTGCTTTTTAGCGCTCTGGGTGCATTGTACCTCATTCCTAGCCTCACAGTTTCTGCTGAGATGAGTTAGCTGTCAGTTGTATTGAGCCCTTTTGCACACAAAGACTTGGTTCTTCTCTCCGCTTGCTGTGTTCTGTCTTCCCCATTGGCTTTAGGTGAGATTGGGTGGTGTCTACATGTGTATCTCTTTGCCTTTTCTTTTAATGTAGAGTTCCCCCACCCTGCTCCTTTTTCTTCTTCTTTATTACACACATTGATGACTTTCAAATCACCTGGGAATTTTAAATACCATTTCCTCCAGCATTCTTTTGGTTCCTGTTGCTTTCTCCTCCCTTTCTGAGACCCATTATGCATCAGTCCAGTCCCTTCACAGTGTTGGTCTTAATGTGTCTGAGCTCTGATGTTGTTGTTCTAAGGTGAGGAAAATCTCAATTGACCTATCTCAGATAAGAGGAGAGTGAGAATCAGGTGAGTTAAGACACTTCAAATCTCATGGCCTTACCAAGAAGTTAGTCTTTTTTTTTCATGAATGAATGTTCTTCAAATTATTACAAGTCTGGAAGAGTTTCCAGATTTTTGAAAATGTTGATTTTGAAAACTGTGCATGCTTATTGCTTTTATAAAGGCATGATTGTCTTAAGCCGTTCGTTATTTTTCTGAAAAAGGCTATCACGGATCTAATATCTAAAAATATCTGGGCAAGTTTGGTGGTGCACGCCTTTGATCCCAGCACTCCCAGGAGGCAGAGGTAGGAGGATTTCCATGAGTTTGGGCCACCCCTGAGACTACATAGAATTCCAGGTCAGCCTGGACCAGAGTGAGACCCTACCTCGAAAAACCAAAAAAAAAAAAAAAAAAAATCAGATCTGGTGGGTATGGCCTTTTGATCCCAGCACCCAGGAGGCAGAGGTAGGAGGTTTCTGTGTGGGATGTCAGCCCAAAAACATAGTAATCCAGGTCAGCCTGGGCTAAGGAGGACCCTACCTCAAAAAAGAAAAAAATAATAATATTATGTCTTCTTCCTCTCTATTACACACTAAGTTCTCTCCTACTATCTTTGTGGTTTAGAAGGTGCCATAACCTGTCACCCCCTTATGATCCCTGATATACTGTTTTATTAATTAATATTTGTCTTATCAAATAAGAGTAGAAAAAAAATAAGCCAAAAGGATCCCATCCTTTTAATCTTTCAATTTCTGAATAAGGACAAAATAAACATAGCAATTAAAGAAAACAGGAAAATCTAGATTCAGACACTCTGTTGTAGTCTTAAATTAATTTCTTTAATGAATCTGTATCCAAAACATGAATTTATTTTCATCACTGATTTTCTCTTATCAGCCTTAAAGTACAATGAATCAAATTTTCTTTAATTATATTTAATATCACATAACATTATGTTATGCATAAGTACACTCATTATTAAATAACAAGCAAGGTTAGAGCTGGAACACAAATAAACATATAATAATAAAAATAGAGTGAAATCACAGAGTGATTGTTACTTTACATTTTCATCAGTTCAAATATGTTATAACATTAAGCCCAACAAGTTGATGTGAACACACACACACACATCCACACCCATGATAGGACTGTTTAATTTACTGCATGCTTGTATAACCTTATTGTGTAAGGCTGTTTTCATCTCCTTAGCCTTGTAAGATATAAAACACAATGTTACTCTCTGTATGTCAGCACCACCAAAGCTTAAAGAGCACCTGCCTGGACAGACTCTTCACTAACACTAATATGCAGATGATATGAACAAACCAAGGCAGGCTGGGTTCATCCCACATCACCTTTCCAGGCAGAACAAAAGAGCACAACAATGTTCTGCAGAAGAATGAAGATGATGTGATTCTCATTGGGTAATATGAATGAAGCAAAATTATGCTCTTTTTTTTTTTATGAAATGTTACCTGCATGAATACATGAATATAGTTGTCTATTGGAAACAGTCCTGTAGTCAATTCAGACTATGTCTTAAAACAAATATATCTTAGCTAAACAGCATAATCATTGCTAATGGTTGCTTGCAATACTCATTCAAAACAACTTTAAAACACCCATAGAGAGGGCTGGGTTGTGACCTGGTGATTCAGGGCCAGGGCTTGGTCATTAGCACTGCAAAGGGCCTAAGAGTCCATACAAAGTGTTATTAGGTTAACTTTTTTTTTTTTTTTTTTTGGTTTTCAATCAGATCTTTCCTCTCTTGTCATTCTGACCTATAGCTAACTTTTTTCTCCTGGCCTTGAACTCATCACGAGATCCTCCCCCTGACCTCTGCCTCAGTGCTGGGATTAGATGCTCCACCAGGGCCCGGCAACACTGCAACTTTTTGATTTGTGGCTAAATAGATAGCTACCTTGTCATATCATTGAATCTTTTATTTACACACAAGTATTCTAAGATACTGGTCTAGGGCATCTGTTAAAAAAAAAAAAGAAAAGAAAACCTGCCCAAAAGTATCATCTTTATCTTAAAAAAATGTTCTAGCTAGAAAAAGCAAAATAGTTTCTTTAATCAAGAAACTAGGAGGCAGAGGTAGGAGGGTTGTTATGAGTCTTAACACACAATTATCCTGATAGTGGTCTCTGGCATCTGTTAAGGGCAGTCTGGGAAGAAAAAAGTGAGACTCTACCTCAAAAAAAAAGTTCTTTATTTTTTTGTGTATGGGTATATGCAAATTTTCTTGTTTCTGCAATCCAAGCACTAGGGATGCAGGGGCAGGAGGGTTGTTGTGGTTTGAGGCCACCCTGGGACTACAGAAAAATTCTTGGTTACTGCCTGGGACAGGTGAGACTCTATCTTCCAAATCTTTTTAAAAATATTTTTTTTGTGTATGGGTATATGTGGCGAACATTTCTTGTTTCTGCAATCCCAGCACTCGGGAGGCTTTCCAGGAGGATGGCCGTGAGTTGTACCTGGGCCACCTGAGATGACATAGTTAACCTCCAGGTTGCTGAGCCACCTCTCCCAATTCCTTCTTCAAATCTTTTTAAAAAATTTTTTTATTTATTTGAGAGAGAGATACAGAAATAGGCAGGTAGACAGCCAGGCGTGGTGGCACATACCTTTAATGCCAGCACCGGGAGGCAAAGGGAGGAGGATCGACATGAGTTGAGGCCAGCCTGAGAGAACATAGTGAATTCCAGGTCAGCCTGGGCTAGAGTGAGATCCTACCTTGAAAAAAACAAAAACAAAAATAAACAAAAAATCGAGAGAGAGGGAGAGAGAGAGAGAGAGAGAATGGGCCCGTAAGGCCTCCAGCCACTGAAAATGAACTCCAGATGTGTCGCCCCTTGTGCATCTCTAACATATGGGTCCTTGGGAGTGGAACCAGAATCTTTGGCTTGCAGGGCAATCACCTTAACTGCTAAGCCTCTCTCAGCCCTCCTTCTTCCAGTCTTGAAAGGTGATTTTACCTGCTTCTAAGCAGTATTATTCATGACTACTAGGCAAAGTACGACTTCAGAGCCAAAAGTATTTCAAATGTGGCAAAGTAACTGAATACCATTTCACGGACTCTGTGCTCCAAATGCAGTGCAAGAGAGTTGGGAACAGGCCGCTATCCTCAATGTAGGGACAGGGTTGGCTCATACATTTAGTGCTCCTATGTTTTTTGAATGGATTGCCTAAAGAGTTGGCTCTGTCTTACCCATCTTGGAGCCTTGAGGACATAACACTGTCTTCCTACCTGTAGACCAGAGTTAGTGGATTGGGTTAGTAGACACCATAAATTCCACCCTATTAATCCACAGAGCAAATAAGATGAAAGAAAAAATCATTTCAGGGCTAGAGAAAGTACCCAGTGGTTAAGGCACTTGCCTACCAAGCCTAAAGACCTGTTTGACTCTGCAGAATCCACGTAAATCCAGTTACACAAAGTGGTGCATGCATCTGGGATTTGTATGCAGCTTCTAGAGGCCCTGGCACACCCATTCTCTCTCTCCCTGCTGGGCATGGTGGCACATACCTTTAATCCCAATACTCACTAGGGAGGCAGAGGTAGGAGGATTTCTGTGAATGTGAGGCCAGCCTAAGACTACATAGTTAATTCCAAGTCAGCCTGGACTAGAGTGAGACCCTACCTTGAAAAGCCAAAATAATAAATAATAGTAATAATAATAATAATAATTCTTTCAGCACAGAGCAAGTAATTTAAAAAACCTCAGCTCTAAGCTTCCCTCTGGGGATTAAGAGTTATTCTATATGTCCAGTGCCCCAACAGTTTTGGAACTGTCCATGGAACCAGCTTCTATCTCAGAAAGCTTGGATCTCTGCTGGATCTGATGAAGTCTAGCCACAGGGGATGAATGGTAGGGAGGGGACAACTTTCTCCTCAGTCTTCTTCATGCACATGTACAAGAGCATACACACACACACACACACACACACACACACACAGTGGAATATACCTCTCATACATCATATCACACATATTACTATCCACGTGCACATGCCAAAGAATCCACTTTTCAAAGGACTATCAAAGTGCTGAAGAGATTGCTTGGTGGTTAAAGGTGCTGCTTGCAAGGCTGATAGCCTGGGTTCAATTCCCTCAATCCCCACGTGAAGTCAGATGCAAAGTGGTGCATGCATATGGAGGTCATTTCTAGTGATACCCATTCTCCCCCCCACCACACCTCTCAATAAATATATTTTAAGAACACAATAGGGCTGGAGAGATCGTTTCTCAGTTAAGGCACTTGCCTGCAAAGCCAAAAAGGATCCCAGTTCATTTCTCCAGGACCACATAAGCTAGATGCACAAAGAGAGGCACCTGTGTCTGGAGTTCGTTTGCAGTGGCTGATGCCCTGGTGCACCTATTCTCTCTCTCTGCCTCTCTCTTCTCATATATATTTAAATTCAATAGGGCTGGAGAAATTGCTTATCAGTTAAGGTGCTTGCCTACAAAGCCTAAGGACACAGGTTTGATTCCCCAGTACCCACATAAGCCAGATGAACATGGTGGCTCATGTGTCTGGAGTTTGTTTGCAATAGTTGGAGGCCCTGATATGCCCATTCTCTCTCTCCCTTTCTCATAAATAAATATAAAAGCAAAAATAGTTAGCCAGGCATGGTGGTGCAAGCCTTTACTCTCAGCACTCAGGAGGCAGAGGTAGGAGGATGGCCATGAGTTTGAGGCACCCTGAGACTACATAGTTAATTCCAGATCAGCCTTGCTGGAGTGAGACCCTACCTCGAACCCCCAAAGAAGCAAAAATACATGAATAGAATCTTTAAAGGACTCTAAAATATGTTAAAACATAAACAATATAAGTAGATCTAAATTGTGACACCAATAACATAAAGGGAAGAGGGAGAGAGGAGTTAAAATGTAGAACTTTTGTATACAACTGAACTTGCCACTTGTTATCAGCTTAAAATGGACTAGTTTATTTTACATAAGCCCCAAAGTAACCCCATATACTACAGAAGTTACACAAAAGAAAATGAAACGAGTCAAAGCACTTCAATACCAAATAGCAACAAAAACACAAAGACAGAATGACAATGAAAAGTGGTGACACAAGATTTTGGGGTTTGGGAGTGTAGCAGACAGCTGTAGGTTCTCTGAGATAAACTTCCAGACCAGGCACAGTTATGGAGGAAGTGATATTGTTATTGAAGCTTACAGATCCAGGGAAGTTCCATAATGGCAGAAAAAGCTGGCTTGCCGTCCCAGGACCAAACACAGAGAGCAAAGCCAAAAGCCAAAAAGCACAGCATACCTCAGGAACTAGGCCCACTTTGCATATCCTTACAATGGAATCTCAAACCCACCACCACACCTTAAGATCCACCCAGTGACCTTGCCTCCAGCCAGGTGGATGCAGATGCACACAACAAACTTATAAAACACTGAATGTATTGGGGGGCCATCGATTCAAACTACCACATGGTGGTATTCACCCAAATTTATGAACCCAAATGTTGTGCCCTGTCCTATCTCTAACAAAGAATTAATAAAGATGAACTCAAGAAGGATCATTTATGAATCATTAAGTTGATTTAGGAGAAATCACAAATAGTGGGGTTTACTTAAGGAAACTGGGATCAGGAAGAAGTCAGAGCAGAGGCACCAGCATGTTGGGAAGTGGGAAACACAGACTCACGTGGAAGACACAGCAGAGTCCATCAGATTCATTCGAGAGACATGGCTGGGGCAGAACCATAAACACGTGGAAGATAGAACGTACATGCTTATGTGGGGAGACTTAGAAGGAACAACCACAGCATCCACTTTGAGTTTCCCCAGGGAAGAACATTAAGAGGGCAAATAAGTGGTAGTGGCTTAGGGAAGAATAGCAGAGAGAAAAAAAATATCAAAGCGAGACCAAGCCATTGAGAGGAGGAGTAGAGAAGAGAGTCACACCAATGGTTAGCCCAAGTCGAGAGAAATTACACGGGTAGGAGGCCTAGAGTTTGAGGGAGCTCTCACCATGGTGGATCTGGAGTGTAAGGAAAATACACAAGTGGTAGATTCAGGGACCAGAGGGAAATCATACATGTAATTACAGTGAGATGTGACCCCAAATGATAAACCAAAGGCAAGCAGAAAACCATCCAGATGAAGAAACAGTGCTCTGCTCCCTTCCCCCAGAAGAAGAGGAGCCACGCATAAGTACCCAGGCAGAGACAGTAAAAGGAGAAAGAAAAGGGAGGCTGGAATAGCCTTTAGAGTTGACTGAAAATATATTCATTCTTCAGATTCAGGAATGCAAGGGGAAACCCGATTGCAGAAAAACAAAATTAGACCCACATCTCTCATCCTGCACCAAAATCAACTCCAAACTGGTCGGCGACCTTTATGGGAAGGCAGAAATGCTAGGCAGTGGAAGTAACAGTTATAACTGTAGGTGTGTTGGACAGACACATGTCCCATCTCCATCCTGCCTTAGGTAGGTTCTGGGGATTTGAACTCCACTCATCAAGCATCATAGCAAATGTTTTTAGCCACCTAAGCTCACAAATTGTGTATTTTATTGAGGTTTTTTTTTTTTTTTTTTTGGGTTTTGCAAGGTAGGGTCTCACTCTGGTCCAAGCTGACCTGGAATTAACTATGTAGTCTCAGGGTGGCCTCAAACTCTCAGCGATCCTCTACGTCTGCCTTCTGGTGCTGAGATTAAGCGTGCACCACCACGCCCGGCTTTATTGAGTTTTTGATTGGCATGCTGCCTGTATATATTTATGAGATATGATCGCTATCTTCATTCATGTGCACAATAGGTCGTGAGCAACTTAGAGTAAGTAGCAAATTCATCACCATCATTAATTTGTTTATCGCATTCATCATATTGTGGTGTAGAGTGTAAAATATCCCCTTGTATCAAGCAATAACTCTTTTCCCATGAACTAACCTTCCCCCCCACCCCACCCCAGCCTCTGGTCACCACTCTTCTACTGCCAACTTCTGTGAGACCATTTCCATACCTTCCACTTGTGGATGTGATCCTAAGATGCTCTCCTTTCTGTGCTGGGATTATTTCATTGAGTATAATCATCTGGCTTCATCCATGTTGAAATGAGGAATGGGAATGTGTCATGCTGGTGACATTTTGTACACATACACACCATGGTCCCTTTATCCATAAATCTGTTTTGGAAATTTATGTTGATTGCATATTCTGGCTGCTGCAGACATTGTAGTAAAATTGCTTTTTCTTTTGTCTTGTCTTGTCTTGTCTTGTCTTGTCTTGTCTTGTCTTGTCTTTTCTTTTCTTTTCTTTTCTTTTCTTTTCTTTTCTTTTCTTTTCTTTTTTTCTTGTGAAGCAGGATCTTTCTACATAGCCAGATTAGCCTTATTATCCTGTTGCCTCAGACTTCAGAGTGCCAAGAAAGCACTCACATGCCATCATGCCTGGTTCTGTGCTATATACTGATTTAATTTCACTTCCTCTGGACATATACTTCGTAGTGGGGTGGCTGTGTGAACCCATTTTAGTAGAGAAATCCTCACACTGTTTTCCATAATGTCTGCACTAATTTACATTCTGACAAATAGCAGACCCCTCCTTTTAAGAGGGAGGACACTGGAGGGTCTTCCATACAGAAAGTATTAGTTAACACTGAGAATATACCTGATTCCCCAAATCAAAGTGGAATGTCATTGCATTAAAATATAGTGAATCTGACCTCGAATGTTTTACAAATTACCCCATCCCTTTCTCAAATCCCCCTCCAAAAGATAAAATCAATCATGACCATTTATCCATTTATTCTTGTCACCAATATGTACTGAGCACCCCTCTGTGCCATGCACATGCTGTACCTTCTAGGAGGACACGACACACACACACACACACCAAAGTCATTGTTTTGGAGACGATGCTTAGACGCTTGTGAGGGGAGCAGATTATAAGCAACGGCACACCATCTTCCCAGATGGCAGAAATAAAAGCTATGGCACAAGGGTGGGCAATGCTCTTTCTGTAGGGGAAAAAAATCTCTGGGGTTTTGTTGTTGTTCTTGTTGCTATTTTGTCATGAGTCTAACCTAATCCCTTTTGTAAAAATACCAAGGACAGTCAATGCAACTCTTTCCCAATTCACTTCAACTAAATTTATAATAGGGGTTGTTGAAACTCCCAGTTTCTCCAGCTGTGTAGAAACCAGTGAAGCCTGGAGTGTTTAGCTGTAACATTCAGAGCCAGCCCTGTTTTGGAACGTGTTCAATCCCTCTCTCAAAGCCACGTTGGAGAAGCAAACAGAAAGGTCAGATTAGCCATTACAGCCTTGGAGATTCGCCAAACACCATGCAGCATCCTCATAACCCCACTTTGACCCAGACTTTTTATTTCTCCAGTTCTCTCAAAAGACTAAGGGAGCTTTAATACAGATTCAGAAGAGAGGCAAGTCAACAGCTCTTTTAAGTCTTTGTTTCTATTGCATTGTCTTATATGCTTACAATAGACTGCTGATTTATTGACTTACTTATATTTGTACAAACATCCCATGATGCACTTCACTTTCCTAACATGAGCATTTAATATGTGCAAACATGACTCAACAGCGTTTTCCCCCGAGACGTCATAGGAACAATATTTCATCCTGAGAGTTCTATTGCTTCTATCTCTACTTGTAAACTGCATCTTTTTCCTTATTCTTTTCTATCTCTTATACGGATTCCCAGTGCCCAGGTAAAGCCAAATGCACCAAGTAGGACAGGCATCTGAGTTCATTTGCAGTGGCCAAAGGCCCTTGGGTGCCTATTCTCATTCATTCTCTCTCTCTCATTCCATTTCCCAATAAATTAAAAAATTAAAGCACCAAAGATTTCTGATGATGTCAGAAACACAAATAGTGATTGAGTAGTTTGGGTATACATTTATAATTAAAGAAGCAATATACTTCTGTTAGATGTGATTTTTCCACCCGTTGTTCTTAGATGCCACTGTTCTATCCGTGAACAGCCAAGAAGCCTAGGGAAAGGATTAATCATTTCTTGAGTTAGAGGCATTTAAAAGCTTAAAGGAAAAAATGAAATATTATCTTACACTAATAGTATGTCACTTACAATATATTTCCCAGCACTTAAATAATAGTGCTGATAAACATAATTGCTGCCTTTATTATGAGTTTGGAATTATTCTTTCTAGTCATGCATTTGAATTACCTTTATGTTCATTACTTGACAATTTTGCAGTTCAGGTATAATAGAACTACAAAATGAATTCTATGTGAAGCAGGTTCATTAAACTACTTCCAAGCATACTTAGATGTCAAAGTCTTGCTTTCAGGAATTGGGAGATGGCCCAGCAGTTAAAGGTGTTTGCTTGTAAATCCTGCCAGGCTGAGTTCAAGTCTCCAACACCCACATAAAAACAGAAGATCACGTGTTTACAGTAGCAAGAGAACTGGCATGCCTACACACACACACACACACCCCACCTGCACATAAATAAATAAAGCCTGCTTTCTAATGTCCCCAACTCCAAGATAGATACAGAGTATAAACTCCATGGAAAAATATTTCAAGGCAGTTCCCAGGTCTCCATTAAACCAAATCTGCTTTTACTTGTACAACGTTTAAATTTTCTCAGACTCGTGGTTGATTTCCTAAGAAAACTTTTTAAACACCGAATGTCAATACATTCCTATCTACAGAGCAGGAAATCTCAAATTTCATTCCTTTCTTACAAATGCCATGACAGTTTTTGCTGCAAGGAGCTGGGTGTTGAGATTCAGTGCATTGTGGCTCACAACGTTCCATGCACACAAGCAGTGAAGACAGTGCACTGGTCACCTCACTCGTTGATTTTGCAAAGACTTCACTTCCTCACTCTGAATCAAGTTACAATGTCAGTCAAGTGGGCAGAGCCGCAGTTGAGCCGCAATGAGAAATCCTCAGTGTGCGGTTTCATGTACCATAGCTTTTGTCATAGCTCCACCTAGTGGAGACTCAGCTGGTAACACAGTAAAGCATCAAACTCTCACCCTGACTGGAGGAACATATGTTTCTTGTAGTAAAACCCTTTCAGGATATTTAGGACACTTCTTACACTCTCAGAAAAAAAAGTATCCCGGGAGACATTCTCCAGAAAAGACATGTGCAAAGAACTGACTTGGTGCTCAGCTCACCACTTCAGGAAGTTCTATGTCATCTGACATGGTCACTCTGCTAGGAAAATGCCACCATGTCATTGTTAAATCTTTTTTGTTGTGTGGCTGGGTGCTTGTTTTGTTTTGTTTGTTTTGTTTTCTTTCTTGGAACGGGCTTTCTCTATGTAGCCCTGGCTGTCCTGGAACTCACTATCTAGGCCAGGCTGGCCTCGAACTTGCTGTGATCTTCCTGCTTCTGCCTCACAAATGAAGGTTTACAGGAGTCCATTATTGTCTTGAGAAATTCCTACTGTCCAAACTATGCCCTTGAGTATTGCAATGTGATTAAAGGGGAATATTGGGACCCTGGAATGAATGTGCAAACAGAAGAAGAGAAGATATAGGGAGAGGGGAAGAGAAGGAGGGGCAGGAATCAACTAAAACACAATACATTTTAAATGATACCTAAATCTCTGTATGCCACCAAAAAATAAAATAAAATAAAAACTTTAACATGGAGCTGTGAGAGCTGGGAAGATGGCTCAGAGGGTAAAAAATGACCTGGGTTTGGATCCCCAGCACCCACATTAAAGCCGTGTATTGTGGCACGCGCCTGTAGTCTCAGTGCTGGGAAGCAGAGCTGGGAGGAGCCCTCGGGTTTGCTGACAGGCTAGTGTAGCCAAATCAGTGCGTTCTGGGTTCAGTTCTAGACCCTGCATCAAAAAAAATAAGGTCAGGGATATGGAGAAGGCTCAGTGGATAAAGCACTTGCCTGCCCTGCAAGCCTAAGTACCTGGTTCAAATCCCCAGAGCCCACATAAAATCTGGACTGTGTGTCAGATATCTGTAATCCTAGTGTGTCTACAGAAAGAAGGGAGGCAAAAACAGGTTAATTTCTGGGACATTGGCTGATGGTTTCAGAGGTTCAAGTCTGTCGTTCCTTGACTCCAGTTTCCCTGGCACACCCATTTTCTCTCTCCCTCACTATTTCTCTTTCTCATTTTTAGATTTGTTTATTTTATTTATTTATTAGAGACAGAGAAAGGGAGAAGGAGAGAGAGATAGAGAGAATGAGCACTCCAGGGCCTCTTGCCACTGCAAACGAATTCCAGATGCATGCGCCACCATGTGATCTGGTTTCTGTGGGACCTGGAGAATCAAACCTGGGTCCTTGGGTTCAGAGGCATGCTCCTTAATCACTAAGCCATCTCTCCAGCCCCTATTTCTCTCTCTATCCCGGAAATAAATAAATAAATAAATAAATGATTTAAAAGAATAATGCCATCCATAAGAACAGCAAGACAGATCTACTGAGGTTTGAACCTATCCAGTGGTTTCAAAAATAAGTCGAGATTTAAAGAAGTCATCCAGCAGCTTACTGGAATGAACTGTAACCCAAGCCTCATGGAAATCGGTCTCTGACTATAAGAACGGCATGGCCATCCCCATGAGCGTGACCTCTGGTCTCCAGTGGTTTCTGGGACCATCGTGACCTCTGGAAGACACTGTAGCAATGACAGCCCACGGAGGTGTCAAAGACATTAGCATTTTCACCGGTCACCTAGTGGTTCTGTAGGGTTGGTGGAGTTCCTCTAAGCAGATCTGCCTATATTCGTTCCTTTCCCTCTACAGAGATCTGTTTATAGTGACTTGTCCCCACTCCAGTCCTTCATCACTGCTTTACTGACGGCTCATGGCTGGGATAAGGGAGGCTGGGGAATCTCAGGTCTACTTGTCCCACTCCAACTCTTCTAACTGGGACACTTCCCCACTTCACAATTGAGAAAAGATTTACACAGACTTTAGACAACTCCAGTCGTACATTCAAGGAAGAGCAATAATAACACAACAGGCACGATTATCACCGTGACTGTTAATTTTCATAGAATCAGTAAATATCAGCTAATTCAATTAAAAGAGAGGAAAATAAAGAATATAAAATCTGAATGTGGGAGGTAATATGATCACTTCTTATAGATTATATTATTGTATACCTAGAGAATGAAAACGATAAAAAAATGATTAATGGTGGAGAGATGGCTTAGTGGTTAAGGTGTTTGCCTGCAAAGCCAAAGGACCCCAGTTCAATTCTCCAGGACCCATGTAAGCCAGATGCACAAGGGAGCACATGCATCTGTAGTTCTTTTGCAGTGGCTGGAGGCTCTGGCATGTCCATTCTCTCTCTCTCTCCCTCTTTTTCTCTCTCTAAATAAATAAATAATATTTTTAAAAAAATCATTAAAAACAATGTGATAATTCTGGGCTGTAGAAATGGCTTAATGGTTAAGGCATTTGCCTGCAAAGCCAAAGGATCCAGGATCAATTCTCCAGGACCCACGTAAGCCAGATGCACAAGGTGGTACATGTGTCTGGAGTTCATTTGCAGTGGCTGGAGGCCCTGACCCCTCTCTCTTTCTCTTTCTGTCTCTCTCCCTCCCTGTCTCCCTCCCTCTAAAATAAATAATAAAAGAATGTTTTATGTAGCTCTATGTTATCCTGATAATGTCTCAATAGCTTTATCTACTGTTCAAAATTAACCTAAGCACTTAACGGTATTTCCTCATAAAGTGGCTCAAAAGTAAGCACAATGTGGTGGCGCATGCCTTTAATCCCAGCACTCAGGAGGCAGAGGTAGGAGGATTGCCATGAGTTCAAGGCCACCCTGAGAATACATAGTAAATTCCAGGTCAGCCTGAGCTGCAGTGAAACCCTACCTCAAAAAAAAAAAAAAAAAAAAAAAAAAAAAAAAAAAAAAAGGCCCAAAAGTAGTCATTTTCTATTCAATTCAATGGCTCTGTCTGCCCTCAGCTAGAGCTACCAGCATCTCTTATATTATGAGAGGTTCCTTTGATCTCAATTGATGAACATTCACTGTTCATGTGCTATTAATAAGGTTAACTGCTATATATGTGCATGTGTAGATAATATATGTGGTAGAATATAATTCAGACATTAAGTGAAAGCTCAAGCATTTGTAGTTACATGGAAAGAACTGGAGGATATTGTGTGGATTGGAAAAAAAGAGTCAGATATGCCCTTTGTGTGGTGGCACATGCCTTTAATCACCCAGGAGTCAGTGGTAGGAGGATCGCCATGAGTTCAAGACCAGCTTGGGTCTGCAGAATGTGTTCCCGTTCACCCTGGGCTACAGTGAGCCCCTACCCCAAAGAAAAAAAGTCAGACACTTAAAAGTAAATAGCACATGCTCTAACTTACATGTGGAAGTTAATAAAGTTGCTCCCAAAGAATAGAGGATAGAAAGGTAATTACCGGAGCCCGGGAAGTGTGGGGAGAAAGCAAATGGAGGAAGCGTGGCTAGTGGTGATAGGGGTGCCATTGGATAGGAAGAGTGATTTCTAATGTTCTACAGCATGAAAGGACAAGGTTGATAGCAATCTTTCCAAAGAGACACTAGAGAGGATTGTGGGTGGCCAACTCTGAGGTGGTAGGCCAGTTACTCTGATCTCATTCATTGTTAAAGATTGATTCATGTGGACTGGAGAGATGGCTTAGTGGTTAAGGCATTTGTCTGCAAAGCCAAAGGATCCCAATTTGATTCTCCATGACCCACATAAGCCAGATACACAAGTGGGCGCATGTGTCTGGAGTTTGTTTACAGTGGACAAAGGCACTAGTGTGTCCATTCTCATTCTCTCTCTCTCTCTCTCCCTCTCCTTCTTTCTCTCTCTCAAATAAATAAATGAATAAAATATAATTTAAAATATATTTTAAAAAGATTGATCCATGCATGGGAATGCCACACTGTACACCACAAGTACAAACAATTACTATTGTCAGTTAAAAAGGAAATTAAAAAAAAACAACAGCTACCATAATGTCTGCAACTTGAACAAGCACACTTAACAATCTGTATTTGTTGTCTCTCTGTCTCCTGAGACCCTAATGATCTGTAATTTACTATGTAGTCTCAGGCTGGCTTGGAATGCACAGCTATCCTCCCACTTCTACCTCTGAGTGGTTAGATTTAAGTGTGAGCCACCTTACCTGGCTGTTTTGTTTTGTTTTTCAAGGTAGAGTCTCACTCTAGCCTAGGCTAACCTGGAATTCACTATGTAGTCTCAGAGCGGCCTTGAACTCATGGTGATCCTCCTACATTAGCCTCCCAAGAGAATGGGTGTGCCAGCAGCCTCTCAGCCACTGTGAACAAACTCTGGACACATGCACATGTGCAACATTGCGTGCTCCTGTCACTTTTGCATCTGGCTAAATGTGGGACCTGGAGATTTGAACAAGCATTCTTAGGCTTTGCAGGCAGGCATCTTAACAGCTAAGCCATCTCTCCAGCTGTTGTTATTTTAAGAGAGAGAGAGAGAGAGAGAGAGAGAATTGGCACACCAGGGCCTATGCCACTGCAATCGAACTCCAGATGCTTGCAACAGCTAGTGGGCATGTGCAACTTTGCACTTGCCTCACCTTTGTGTGACTGACTTATGTGGGAGTGGCAAACACAGATCCTTAGGGCTTCACAGGAAAGCACCTTAACTGCTAAGCCATGTCTTCACCCCCTGTTTTTTTTTTTTTTTTTTACTTTTTAGAGTTCGAGTATCACTCTAGCTCAGGCTGGTGTGGAATTCACTATGTAGTATCAGGGTGGCCTTGAACTCATGGTGAGCCTCCTTCCTTTGCCTCCTGAGTTCTGGCATGAACCACCATGTCCAGCTTGTACTTCTTTTTTGATGGAGTCAAAAGACTGACCATGAGATCAAGTCTGAGAGTCCTGGGTTGAACCTGGATCTCTTGTTAATTGTATAACCATAGGCAAGTTACACTATGAGCCTCAGTTTCTTTATCCATAAAATGAATGAATAAGGGCTGGAGAGATGGCTTACTAGTCAAAGCGCTTTCCTGCAAAGCCTAAGGACCCTGGTTCAACTCCCAAGAACCCATGTAAGCCTGACACACAAGGTGAGACATGTGCACAAGGTCATACATGCATCTGGAGTTCGATTGCAGTGACTAGACACCCTAGCACACCAATTCTTTCTCCCTGTCTTATTGAAAAAAATGAGCAAACAAAATGGCTTCCTTGCCAGGCATCGTGGTGCATGCCTTTAATCCCAACACTTGGGAGGCAGAGGGAGCAGGATCGCTATGAGTTCCAGATGGGCCTGAGACTACATAGTGAATTCCACGTCAGCCTGGGCTAGAGTGAGACCCTACCTCAAGACAAAAAAAAAAAAGGCTTCCTTGCAAAACCACTATAATCATTAAAATCAGAATATGACAAAGTGCTTTATAAACCTTTCTTTTTAAAAAGTTTTATTTAATTATTTATTTGTGTGCAAGGAGAGAGGAAGAGAGAATGAACCCCAGGCAGTTAGGCTTTGCAGGCAGGCGCCTTAACTGCTGAGCCATCCTTCCAGCCCCTTCTTTGTCTTGTTTTGTCTCTGTGTTTCATGTTTTCTTCTAGCCAGTCATCTGAGAGATGGAAGTCATTTGCGGCTCAAAAATCTAAGAAAGCAGATTCAGTTTTCCAGTTCTAGAATTTATTCTCTGTGGACCAGAAATCCTACGTGACTGGGACCCAGTTTTCTTCCTTCCTTCACAAAACAAGCATTGAAGGGATGATTGTAGGTAATGAGTCATTCATTTACTTTAGCATAATATATGGAACACAGAAGATGCATAATAAATGTAACAGTATCCTCCATGAGGAGCATTTGACAATGGTGTAAGGAGGGGGTGGGCAAAGGTAGATTTCACTCTCTTATATGGTCTTCTTCCCAGAGGTCAAACTTTAATTAATTAATTAATTAATTTAATGGGGGGGGATCAGATCAGAGAGTGGGCAGACCAGGGCCTCCAGCCACTGCAAACGAACTCCAGACACATGTGCCGCCTTGTGCATCTGTCTTACATGGGTGCTGGGAAATCGAACCTGTGTCCTTTTGCAAGAGCCTTAACTGCTTAGCCATATCTCCAGCCCAGTCATACTTTTAAATTTCAGTCTTTCTTTAGATCATTACCCACTTCTAGCCAACCCCCCACAACAGAACAGCCCAGCTCAGCCTACTTCCTCATGGTTTTCCAGGGACTCTTAGAGACACACTATATTTTATTTTATTTACATATTTTATTTTATTATTTATTTTATTCTATTATTTTATTTAGAAAATAACAGACACAGAGAGAAAAAAGGAAGATAATGAATGGGTGCGCCAGGGCCCCCAGCCACTACTAACGAACTCCAGACGCATGTGCCACCTTGTGCATCTGTCTTACATGGGTTCTGGGGAAATCGAGCCTCAAACCGGCGTCCTTAGGCTTCACAGGGAATCGCTTAACCACTAAGCCATCTCACCAGCCAATGTGTGTGTGTGTGTGTGTGTGTCTCTGTGTGTATTTTTCTATAATTTTCATTTATTTATTTGACAGAGAGAGATAGAATGGGTGCCCAGGGCCTCTAGCCACTGCCAAGGACCTCCAGACTCATGCGCCACTATTTTTTTACTAAAGAGAGAGAAGTAGGAGCATCTTTGTGTGTATAAGATGACTCTGAGATTACATAGTGAGTAGGAGGTTAGCTTTGAGCTTCAGCAAGATCCTATCTAGAAAAATCAAAAATAACAAAAAAAAGTTACTTTCACTGTGTCCCCACTGGGCACATGCATCTGGAGTTCATTTGCAATGGCTTGAGGACCTGCTGTGCCCATTCTCTCCCTCAAATAAGTTTCTGTCTCTCAAATACATACATACATACATACATACATACATACATACATACATACATACATTTTTTAAATTAAAAAAAAATTATTTGAGAGGGATAATATGAATGAGAATAGGCCGGCCTTATTATGGATCACCCTCTGGCTTTTCCACTCCCTCTTCTGAAAAATTTCCTGAAAATTGGTGGCTCTGTTTTGTTTTGTTTTTTGGTTATATACCTACTCAGTGTGTAAACACCACGTGTGGGTTCCATCCTTACTCTCATCCCTGCGAATCTGTTTGTATACACAGAAGGCAGTAGAATAAATAAATAAATAAATAAATAAATAAATAAATAAATATAATTTAAAGAAAAAGTTTTGTATTTGTCAGGTGGTAAGAGATACTAGGATGCCCATATATGGTCATGTAAACAGAAAAAATGAGGAAGACTGGAGAAATGGCTCCATGGTCAAGGGTCCTTGCCAGCAAGGCCAGATTCAATTCCCCATGACAGATGTACAGCCATGTGCACAAAATGGCACATACATCCAGTGTCCATCTGCAGTGCCTGGAGGCCCTGTTGTGCCCAGTCTCTCTCTCATAAATACAAAAGAAAAAGGTCTGGGACCACATAGTGAATTCCAGGTTAGCCTGAGCCAGAGTGAGACCCTACCTCGAAAAAAAAAAAAAAAAGAAGAAGGAAAGGAAAAAAAAGTAAAAAAAACCGAGGAAGGCTGGCTGGAGGCTGGAGATATGACTCTGTGTGCAAAGGTGCTTGCTGCTTGCAAACTTACCGGACCAGATGGTATTCCTTTACACATGTAAAGCCAGAAACAGGTATATCAGGAGTTCTGCAAGCTCCAGTATCAGTTATAAGTGAGAATCCAGCTCAACAACCAGGCCAGGTGAAAGAAGGACAGATGGATGGATGGATGGTGCACTTTGGATATTCACTTAGCCTGTCTTGTTCTGAAAAGAACATATTTTAAAGTTTTGAGGGTCTTTTATTTACATGAACTGTCTGCCTGCTTCCTAAATATTTTTCTTTTCTTTATTTTTTAACATGCTGTTGTTGACTTGGAATATTCCCTGTAGTCCCAAACTGGCCTGCAACTCCAAGAGATAAAAATGGAGATCAGAGATTAAAAGCCAGTTGTGAAAAGCTGGGTGTGGTGGCACCACCCTGAGACACCATAGTGAATTGCAGGTCTGCCTGAATTCGAGTGAGACACATGAATTTTGTTTATGTAGTACAGAAACCATCACAGAAACAGAATGCTTAATGATTAATCTATCAATATGAAAGTATTGCCATTCAAATTTATATATATTTACTCTCTCAAGCCAAACAAGTTTTGGCATTCATTTTAACTCATTAATTAAATGAGTGGAGTAGGACTATAGGTTGTATTTTTCAACTGTCACTCATTTGTATAGCACTTCATTAATCTTCATTACTTGTATTACACGTTTATTTTTTCGAATTTTTCTTTTTATCTGACATTCTCATTGAATTCAATATAATTGATTTTGTTGTTTTAAGTTGAAATGGTAAGCAAGAACAACTGATTTCATAGTTTCCCAAATATATCCATTCCAAAAAAAGTTTCATGTTATACATTTAAGCTTATGTTACCTAGATTTATTATAGTAGTGTCAGTCCGATAAAATTTCATAATGAGCAAATTAGATTTTACAAATTATTTTTTTAAAAAGGAATCAAGTGATAGGCATTTCACAGTGATGGTGGATTATATCTGCTTTGGGTAAAATGAAGGTTATTTTAAATGGATAAGTTTCCTTTTTCCTTCAAATCTGTAATAATATTACTAGTTATATATGTCAATTCTCTTATTTTCTTTAAAATAATATCTTTATTATCCTGTTAGAGAAATTAACCCTATCTTAAGTGATGAAGAAGTGTGGCTATAGAGTAGAATATAGCAAACCCTGCGTGCCAACTAGGTGCACAGCTCTGAGTAAATGATCCTTTTAATGTAGAAAGCATCTGTTTTCAGTAGACACAAATGGAATAAGTAATAAGGAAACGCATTCATTAACAACTTCGAAAAGTATGATTGAAATTGAAGAATTTTTAGTATTTATTAAATATGCTTTACAAACACAAATGCAAGTAATTGCTTTCTCCCTGAAATTTTTTTCATCTTGCTCTTCAATCTGTGAAGAAATAGTCCAGAATTAGAGAAACCAAAGCTATGCTGACCAAGGTGATACATGTTTGTAATGCTAGCACTATGGAGGATGAGGCAGGGAGACTGCCCACAGTTCAGCAAGGCCAGTCTGAGCTACATAGCAAGTATCACACCAGTCAAAGAAAGAAACAAGACCTTGTCTCAAAATAAAACAGATAAACTAAAACAACCAAGGCGTGCAGAAAGATAGTGGTTTTCTCTAAGTTTTTCTCTGGTATACCTTATTCATATTTTTTTTTGAGGTAGGGTTTCACTGTGGTCCAGGCTGACCTGGAATTAACTATGTAGTCTCAGGGTGGCCTCGAACTCTCGGCGATCCTCCTACCTCTGCCTCCTGAGTGCTGGGATTAGGCGTGCGCCACCACGCCCGGCTTCCCTTATTCATATTTTTATATACAAGACTAACCTCTTGACACAGCTTGGACAGGTTTTATG
>JAEOAD010002159.1:0-20868 GCA_036365145.1 Orientallactaga sibirica
TGGACCTGTAGGCTTGCAAGCAGCAAGCACCTTTGAACAGAGCCATATCTCAGCCTCCAGACAGCCTTCCTCAGTTTCTTTACCTTTTTTTCTTTCCCCCTTTTTTTTTTTTTTTGAGGTAGGGGTCTCACTCTGGCTCAGGCTAACCTGGAATTCACTATGTGGTCCCAGACCTTTTTCTTTTATTTGAGAGAGAGGGCAGAGACACAGAGACACACACACACACAGAGAGAGAGAGAGAGAGAATGGGCACCAACAGGGCCACAGCATAGCAGATGGACACTGGATGTATGTGTCATTTTGTGCACATGGCTGCCACAACTGTCATGTGAGAATTGAATCTAGCCTTGCTGGCAAAGGACCTTTAACCATGGGGCATTTCTCCAGCTTTTCCTCATTTTTTGTTTGCATGAGCATGTATGGGTATCCTAGTATCTCTTATACTGACAAATACAAAACTTTTCTTTAAATTATATTTGTTATTTACTTATTTATTTATATATTACTGCCTTCTGTGGTATACAAACAGATTCACAGGGATGAGAGTCAGGATGGAACCCATACATGTTGTTTACACACTGAGTAGGTATATAAGTAGAAAACAAAACATAAAACAGAGCCACCAATTTCAGGAAATTGTGCAGAAGAGGGGATGGAAAGCGAGGGTGATCCATAATAAGGCTGGCTATTCTCATTAATATTATCCCTCTCAAATAAATAAGTTTTTAATTTAAAAATTTATGTATGTATGTATGTATGTATGTATGTATGCATGTATGTATGTATGTATTTGAGAGAGAAATTTCTTTGAAGGAAAGAATGGGCACAGCAGGTTCTCAAGCCATTGCAAAATGAACTCCAGATGCATGTGCCCAGTGAGGACACAGTGAAAGTGCTTTTGTTATTTTTGGTTTTTCTAGATAGGATCTTGCTGAAGCTCAAAGCTGACCCCTCCTATTCACTATGTAATCTCAAGTGGCCTTATACACATAACGATGCTCCTCTTCTGCCACTTTAGTAAAAACAGTGGCGCATGAATCTGGAGGTCCCTTTGCAGTGGCTACAGGCCCTGGGACACCCAATATCTCCCTCTCTCTCTCTCTCTCTCTCTCTCACACACACACACACACACACACATCACACACAATCTGTCTCTCAAATAAATGAAAATAAATGAAAACACAACACACACACACACACACACACACACACACACACATTCAGCTGGTGAGATGGATTAGTGCAGGAATAAGGTTAGTTCTAGACAATTTTGGCTTTGAATATGACCATCTATCTCTCCACAATCGGAAGTTTCTATCCTAAAAGTAGCAGGTGCCACTGCTTCTTAGGAACTTTGGTTCACAAAGGCACTGGAGTGCAAGAGGACATCTAGGGTGGGAAAGATGGCTCAGAGGGTAAGCGTTTGGCTGTGAACCCCCAAGGACCCCTGTTGGGCTCAATTCCCCAGGACCCACATAATCCAGAGATGCACAAATTGGGCATGCATCTGGAGGTCGTTTGCAGTGGCTGGAGACCCAGGTGCGCCAATTCTCTCTCTCTCTCCTTCTCTCTCAGGCTCTCATATAATTATTAAACAAATAATAATTTTTAGAAAAGGAATACTGGGGCTAGAAGACGGCTCAGCGCTTAGGGTACATGCTTTCAAGCCTAAGAACCTGAGGTAAATTCCCCAGTATGCAAGCAAAGTCAGATACACAGCCTAGAACAGAGAGGCAGGTCAGGTCAGCCTCGGCTCTCCCAAACTCACTGAGATCCTCCTGCCTCTGCCTCCAACATCTACAGGGATTAAAGGTGTGCACCACCGCATTGGTCCGTGGAGATCTGAAATCTGTGTTGTGGCTGACTCCAAATAAGAGCTCTGGGAGGTAAGGGACACAGGGGGTCTCACTCCTTCCCGAGAGTTCTACAGTGTTACAACCCACCGCTGGCTAAAGTTCTCTTTACTGGTTAATTCCCATCATCTATGCACTCATTCTAACAATAGTTGACACCTCAGAATGTAGGAAGGCTTTTGTAGACCCTGAGATGGAAATTCACTGTCACTCTATTTTTTTTCTTTTCATTTGACTAAATCAAAACTACTGCAAGAAAGAACTATAGCTCATTACAGAAAATAAAAGTAACACAGGCTTCTGGCTGTACAGGCATATAGTGAGGTTGAAGAAGGTAGGATCTTACTATGTGCCTCTTAATTGTATGTATTCTTTTTTATTAAAATATATTTCAATGGCAGAGGTAGGAGGGCGTGGTGGCGTTAACGCCTTTAATCCCAGCATGCGGGAGGCAGTGGTAGGAGGATCGCCATGAGCTCGAGGCCACCCTGAGGACTGCATAGTGAATTCCAGGTCAGCCTGGACCAGAGTGAAACCCTACCTCGAAAAACCAAAATATATATATATTTCAGGGGCTGGAGAAATGGCAGCAGTTAACTGCTTGCCTGTGAAGCCCTAAGGAAGCCGGTTCAAGGCTCAATTCCCCAGTACCGACGTGAGCCATATGCACAAAGTGGTGCATGCATCTGGAGAGTCGTTTGCAGTGGCTGGAGGCCTGGCGCACCATTCCTATCTATCTGCTTCTTTCTCTCTGTCACTGAAAAATAAATAAATAAATAAATAAATAAATATATATATATATATATATATATATATATATACACACATACATACATTAGACATCACAGTGGCACACACCTTTCATTCCAGCTCTCGGGAAGCAGAGGTAAGAGGATCTTTGGAAGTTCAAGGCCACCCTGAGACTACAGAGTGAATTCCAGGTCAGCTTGACCTAGAGTGAGCCCCTACCTCGAAAAACAAAACAAAACATATAGACATAAATAAATATATCTGTAGGCTTAGCTTAGGGTGGTTTGCACCTACGATGATCCTCCTGCCTCTGCCTACTGAGTGCTGGGATTAAAGCCACATGCCACCATGCCTCGCTAAAAAATGTATTTTTATTTATTTGCATGCAAGGAGAAACAGAAAGAGAAGGAGGAGAGAGGACTGAATTGGAACACCAGGGCCTTCAATCACTGCAAAGGAACTCCAAATGCCTGTGCCACTTTGTGCATCTGGCTTACTTAGGTACTGAGAATTGATTCCAGGTTGATAGGCTTTGCAGGAAGCACATGAACCACTGAGCCATTTCTTCAGCCCTATACATATTCTTTTTGCAGTACCAGGGATTCTAGGGTGTTGCATGCATCAGGCAAATGCATTCCACTAACCTTTGCCCGCCCCCTGGAGTTCCCAGTGCCAAAATAATTGTTATAGAATCTTCTAGATACAAATATGATTGATACATCATCTTTAACAATTCCTTACTACCTAGAAATCATTCACTGTAATGCTTAAAGTACCAAGACACAGCCGGGCATGGTGGCTCACACCTTTAATCCCAGCACTCGGGAGGCAGAGGTATGAGTATCGCCATGAGTTCGAGGGCACCCTGAGAATACAGAGTGAATTCCAGGTCAACCTGGACTAGAGTGAGACCCTACCTCGAAAAACCAAAAAAAAAAAAAAAAAAAAAAAAAAGTACCAAGACCCAGTCATGTTGGGGAGGTCATAGGCTGTGTATAAGGATAGTAATAAGCTACTACATGGGGTTGTGTGTGCTTTTGTTGTTGTTGTTTTTTATTTTATTTTCAAAATAGGGTACCACTGTAGCCCAGATGGATCTGGAACATACTATGTAGCCCCACACTGGACTTGAACTCACAGTGATCCTCCCACTTCAAACTTCGGAGTGCTGGCATTAAAGGTGTGTAACACCACATCGGACTGCCAAGCCATTTTTTGATTTTTTTTAAAATATGGAACTCTCTCTGTCTCTGAAAGTTAAAATTTTTTTATGTTTTTTTGAGGTAGGGTCTCATGGTACCCCAGGCTGACCTGGAATTCACTAGGAAAAAAACATGGAAATGCTCATTTCCCTGATTTGACCATTACACATTGTACAGTCACTGAATTATGAGACTGTATCCCATAATTTTTTACAATTAAATTAATTTGAAAAATTGAAAATAAGTAGAGACAGATGGCAACTGTGCTAATTGAACAGATGAGCAACAAATCACTATAAGCACTTCAAGTACTTGTCTTTGTGTCTTAGAGCTGATTTGAGAGAGACAGAGATCTCATTAGTTCTTTCAGGGATAAAGGTGGAAAATATTTGCTTACATAGTCAAGCAATAGTTTTGTTTCCGACAACCACAAAGCCAGAGACCATTTTATGACATGTGTAACCCAATGGCACTGTAGGAAGACTTTTAAGTGAAATTTTGATTTTACATTAGACATGATAACTTCAAATGATACGTTCGTTAAGATAAAATTTTCAAAGGAAAATAACTTGCCTTTCCAAACCAACCTATATCCATACAAACCAATATTCATCTCCTCACCAAAATCTAACCCAAAAACAGAGTCAGCACATTTTATTTGGTAGCAGATGAAAAACGGGATAGTGAAAGCACGCACACAAAGACTTACCGAGGAGTACAAGTGTCCCTCACTGTTCACTGCCAAATACAGCTTGGTTTGAACTCCTTGAATAGCCACCACTCGAAGACCCACAGGGATGAGGCTAAACAGAGCTGAAAATTCATAGAAAGTGAAAAGGTTACACTTCTTTTTTTTTTTTTTTTTTTTTTGGTTTTGCAAGGTAGGGTCTCACTCTGGTCCAGGTTGACCTGGAATTAACTATGTAGTCTCAGGGTGGCCTCGAACTCTCGGCGATCCTCCTACTTCTGCCTCCCAAGTGCTGGGATTAAAGGCATGCACCACCACGCCTGGCACAAGGTTACACTTCTCGATTTCATAGTATTCCAATGTGTTCCACAGGAGTATCTAGCTCCCTGAAGGTAGTATGGACTGGACAGGTATATACATAGACATGTAGCCACATAAAAACTAAAGCCTCATTCTACCTTCTAGTGTACTTGACTCATGGTTTCCTTTACAGTCATTTAACCAGAGCTATAAATACATATTCTCAAACACTCCAGGTATAATGGAAGACTCTAGACTCAGTACCCTAGTTTATAGAGTCAGAAGTGAGGAATATTGATGCTTCTTGGGTAATCTGCAACCAGGAATTATTTTGCACATTAAAGAGCATCATCCTTTATAAATAATTTTATATTAATTATTCATAAAATTAAATAATTTTTAAATTTATTTATTTTAGAGAGAGAGAGAAAGAGGCAGAGAGGGAGAAAATGGGTATCTCAGGGGCTTCAGCTGCAGCCAACGAACTCCAGATGCATGTGGCACCTTGTGCATCTGGCTTCCTTGGGTACTAGAGAATAGTTCCTCAGACGTTTGGCTTTGTAGGCAAGTACCTTAACCAGTAAGCCATCTCTCCAGTCAAAACCAAGCTATTAAACTGCTTCCCTAGGTAGCTGACCAAATTTACAAAGCCAAGCTCAGATATATCTGTCAGTTGGGAAGTGATTCCTATACTCTTACAAGAGACATTATTAGTCCAATAGCTTCACTTAATCTGTAGAATTTCAAATCTAAATCTCCCTCCAAACACATGTCGACCTTGTAATTAAAAAGTCATATTCTCAGCCGGGTGTAGTGGTACATGCCTTTAATCCCAGCATGCGGGATGCAGAGGTAGGAGGATCGCCTGGATTTCGAGGCCACCCTGAGGCTACAGAGTGAATTCCAGGACAGCCTGGACCAGAGTGAGACCCTACCTAGACAATCCAAAAAAAAGTCATATTCTCCCAGATAAAATTTTATTAAAGAACAGAAATTTTCCAAGTGACTCTTGAGAAGTGTGCTAGCTTTTAGTCTTGAAGAACAAAGATTAAAGCAATAAAAAAAGAGGCAGGTTTTCTGGTGCATGCCTTGAATCCCAACACTGGAAGCACTGAAGAAGGAGGATCTTGCTGAGTTTGAGGTCAGCCTGGGCTACAGAGTGAGTTCCAAGACATCCTACACTAGAGTAAGACACTGACTCTAAAGGAAAGTATATTTAATCAATTTCCCTGCAAAATAGTTACAAGTGGGAATCAAATGGTGCCAATGAGGCCTTCATCTCTTCATTGGAAGGTCTGACTGCATGAAATTTACACCCAAGCTCTCCTCACAACCACACACCACTCACTGAAACAAACAGTGGGTGTCCCCCACTACAGGCTGTCTACTCCTGCACATCATGAACAAAAGAAGACAGGACATTTTAAAGCATAAGTGCTTATCAAACACATCTTTTGAAAATAGCCTGTACAACTTTCTCTCAGGAGTCAGGGACCAAGGCTGATGATTTTATCCTGTTTTCTAAGTTTACTGAGGGTGATACATTGGCCTGTTATTTCCATGAACAAAAATATAGAGATGTCTGTGCATGCTTAAGAAGAGTGTTCTCCGGATCACTTGTTCCTGTGCATATATATTCCCTGCAGTAGATAGGATTACATGGATGAAAAATATTAATGAGGAAGGAAGTACTCCTTGCAGAGCCTACAGTGTATCTTTCCCTTAAAATTAAGGTACTTACCAAAGAGGAGTTAGGACATACTGTACAGTTCAAAGTACAAGTGTTCCTACCACAAGCCACTGATGGCACTTTATTCAATACTTGTCATATTAAAATCTGTGCCCTTTTGTTACATGAGATAAAGGAAACTAATTGCACAGATTGCAAGCCAGAATTCTGTGCTACATCTGACAATGCAATGTACAGGAATGAACTCTGCTTTCAGCTGGCTTGGTATTCATATGTTCTTTTGTGTAAATGCAGGAAACAGAACTGCCCACAAATGGACAAATGTGTTTACACCATTTCACCTAATATCTGAGGCCAACTTGGGCGCTATTCTACCCTGAGCTGCCACTATGCTGGAAGGCTTTCTTTAAAGGTCCCTCGACCTTCTTTTCTAATGCTTTCAGGCTGATGTAGATGCAAAATCAAATGGCGACTTATTCCCAATGCACCTGTCCTCTTCACCTGCCTGACCTCCCAACAATTTCAGTCTCAGCAACAAAAAACTCTTATGCTTGAGCCCAGTAGACCGGAACCACCTGACACTTCCCATGTCTTCCCTTCACAGGATGCCACTGCTGCTTCCACTGTCCCTTCTCCCCAGTCTTGAACTGCTTCATCAGAAGGGTGGATGCCTGTCTGCAAGGCTTGAGTGGAGATTTACAGAATGATGCCAGAGTTCTGAAATCCCTGCCTTTGCAAATTCAGCTTTCCCAAAGTAAAGGACAACTCAGATTCATAGGGTGAAAACTCCTGCTTTGTCTATCTGGAACACTGTGACAGTTTAACTGGCCTTATTCATCACTACAGTCCCACCACTTGGTAGAAAACTCATCATACAGTCTATGCTTTAGTCAAAATCCACTGACAGTGACTGATGAATGACAGATGTGTACTGATTCCGAGGAAGGAGGTGTTTTCCAGTTCAGAATGTGCAGTTGGTTAATTTCTGGGAACAAGGAAATGATGCAATCCCATTGAAAGAAGGGTCACAAGAAGCTTTGACCAGGGTCAGATATTCAAGTGAGCCCCATGTTCATGGGCCTTCTCCCAAGGGTCCTTGTTTTCCAACTCATTTTGGAACCCTGATCTAGAATATATGTACATACATATATATATATAGAGAGAGAGAGAGAGATAGAGAGAGAAGAGGGCAAAGTTTTAATTCAAGAAAGGAACAGACTTTAAAAGGAATTAGGGGATTTTGAGGAGACAAGGAGAAATTTCTCATGTTCTTTTTCTTCCCAGTTAAATCATGTTAACATTATACGTGTCCATATTTTACCTATTTTCTAATATTGAAAATAATTCTTTGGAACTACACAACACTTTCAGCATTGACAAAGCTCTTAAGAGACCGTTCTTATATGATGTGCATGAGAACAGGTGAGAGAGCCAAAGTAGATATCAACAGGCTCCATTATACTAACCAGAAAACATTCTCATCAACTTGCTTAACAGCATGCAATTAATTTATTTATTAATATGTATAGAATTACATCCAAAAGAAAGTAGGTGGTTTACAAAAACAAATTAAAAAAAAATCAAGTCACTGAAACACAAGGTCAAGAACATTGGAATAAGGATTAAGGGTCCATAGTGGATGCCAGTAGAGAACCCTACTCTCACTCCATTTCATCTCTATTAGGCTGCCACAGAAACTGTGATCCACTGAGTGATGACTGACAGTTTTGTTGGCATTCAAAAAATAAAAATAAATACACAATGCCAGCCAAAGCAGCAATTTTGACTGCATACAGCATGTTGCCCAAAATCTATTGAAATAATATTCCATGAAACATAAGCACTGGAAACATCTAATCCAAACATGAATTCCTGTAGTTATCCTGCTTGGTCTAGAAACTTAACCAATCAATAGACAGAGGCCAGTTGAAATGAGCAAGTCCACAAAGAAAATTGGTCCATGAAATGTCCAGGGCCTGATTGTTTTCAGAGATGCATAGAAGTCATACAAGAGGTGGCTGTCTGAGGTAAACTAATTCACTTGTGATCACAAAACATTTTACAGATGTCCACCTGTTCCTGTATCCTGATGAGAGTTTAAACAACAAGTAAATGGCTTTACTTGGATCCTGTGACTCAACTAGATCCACTCTTTCCATTTTCCTAAGGGCTGCATTGAAATTGAAAATGATAATACCTATAAGACCTCTCTAGTGCTGACATTTCCCGGGCTCTTTTGTAACACAAACAAAATTTCAAAATGAAAAATATAACCTTTTCCACCTTGTCTGTAGTTTCTCTGCACAATTTTAAAAATTGAAAGGTAGTATCTATTCCAGAATCAACAACAACTAGCAGGCATAATAATAATCATAGTGTCAAATGTTAAAATGATATCAACTTATATATTCATTGAGCCAAGAACTGCTATAAGTACACACTCAAGTCTCATAACAACATTGTGACATAGAAACTATTATCCCCATGCCATGGAGGAAGAAAATGAGATACAGTGAGATTAAAAAGTTATTTAAGGTCACACAGCTAATGACGCGTGAATCTAGTATAGTGACACAGACTGAGTATCCTGCTAGACACAGAAAGCAAAATCCATTAGATATTTACTCAGATGAACTACGTGTTTATGCATTTTTTCTGATCCCTTCCTATTATCTTTTCCTTATTTTTTCTGTTCTTATCATTTCAAATTAACATTTCACTAGTAGATACTCAGGAAGCTAAAAATACCACTAAATTTAGAAAGTTTTTAAGTTTCCTCAAGGGTATAGAACTTCTATTTTCCTTAAGTGATTTTCTTCTCTCCTAATGCTCATTGCAGTGATTCTTATCATCTTTTACAGATTGCAAATCAGTTATTCACAGGTAGATGGTTCATCCTGGTGTTGCCATGGAAATTTAGATCAATGCCCCAAGCCAGGCCGCCACTTCTACATTTTGTTGATAAGAAGGGGTGAACACTACTCCTTGTCAAACACTCTCATCAACTGTCATGGCTAATCTCACCAGGGGCCATATGTTTGGGAATGTGAGCAACTAATTTTCTCACTTTATTTAACATTTCAGTTCTGCTCAGTAACAGTTTAATTAAACTTCAAGGGGGAAAGGTCAATAGCAAAACTACAAATAATCTCTAGAGCATTCATTGAAAAAGAAAACAAGAATTCACTGTTGTCAAGCAGAAGAATGATGTAATGCAGTGTGAAAAGTATATTTCCCCTGCGTAGTCACTAGTGGTCTACAAGGTAAACATCTTTTTTGTATTATGTAGTAATTTTTTGCACACATCATGTGTTGCTACCATTTCTGCCTCCTTGCCCCCCATTCCACTGAGGGCTCTCCTCAGTGGGATTGTTCCATATTCACCATGGGGTTGTTTGTTATGGGAGCAGGGTGAGTCAGTGTGGCTGGCAGGGGGACGATGCTCTGAATGTTCATGCCTATGGACAGTCTTCTCTACACCTGTCAATGAGGTAGGTAATTCAATAAGTGCTATTTCATTTACTTCTCACAATAATTCTATAAATGTGGTGCTGAGCTTTTTAACAAGATAAGGCAATTAAGGCCCTATGACATGAAATGATATACTGTAAATGGGATACTTAGCAAGCAACCCCCAAAGCTAGCACATCCTGAGTGTGTCTCAATCTCTCCTTACAACTGGGCTGAGACCGTATCTTGAGCTTATTTGCCATCTACTATCTTGATTCTATGCTGAACATAAATGGGGCCAATGTAAAGAACCTGCAAGAGACCAAATTTGTGTTCATTTTGGTATGGCCATTTCTAATAGTCCAGAAGCAGATGGCATAGACATATCTTGGGATGTAATCCATGTACTGCCACTGGAAGTGTTCCCAGAGAGGTAGTAGTGGTAGTGTTGGGCAAAGAGACCTGTTTCAGTGATTGCTAGATGTTGTAGAAGGGATTCCGGAGTTTACTGTATGATTGGATCGCGTCATCAAAGACCCTACACAACAACTACCACAGAAACCTGTTCATCCAAAGGTGGGTTATGTGTAGCAAGCTAAACAAGAGAAAGTATCCTCTGACAGTGTCAGTAACAGCTGAAAAGAAGAATTATTGAAGTATTTCTAGGGTTTAGAGTTGGTAACTGGTCATATGATGGTTTCAGGACAGAAGTTTTTAAGTATGACTCTTAAAAATTCTAGTCTGTATTTTTGAAGGAGGTGCATTGCTGGAAGTCAGTGGTATTATCTTTGGGACACATGACCCATAGAGATTGACTGTTAAAATAGTGTGAGTTAAAAAAATCTAAAAAGCATAAAGAACGTCAGAGACTAGAGGAGCTAAGGAGACATGATGACTAAATAGAATGAACCATTTTGGATTGAATCCTGAAAACGAACAAGACAAATAGTGGAAATTTGGAAAAATCTGAGAAAGAATATAAGCTTTGACAGTAATGTTCTTAACTTAGTATTGACAAATGTAGTGCACTATAAAAGATATTAACTTTAAAAAACTGAGTAAGTTAAAGGTATAGAGGAACTAACTGTATTATTTATACAACTTTTTAATTAATAAGATAATATGAAAACTTTTAGTTACTTTTTAAAAATTGAGGTTCATTTGCTCTGCCCTTCATGGTTTGCTTCAATTTATCTATTCTGTCGTAGTTTGATGTGTATTCTAATATGTGGTTCTTTAATTTCTTACCTTGATCTGGAAAGCACCTCAGAGCTGATCTAGTGCAAACTGTGTTTCTATTTACTATATCTATATGGAAATAAGTGGTGAGATTTTGTTGGGTTGAAGCAGTTATATCAATCTTTATCTCATTATATTTGCTCTAATTTTTAATACAAATTATTTATTTATTTTCAAGGAGAGAGAGAGAGAGAGAGAGAGGGAGAGAATGTAGTGCACCAGGACCTCTAGCCAATGCAAATGAACACTACATGCATGTGCCATTTTGTGCATCCAGCTTTGCCTGGGTACTAGGGAAACGAACCTGGGTTCTTCAGCTTTGCAGGCAAGAGTCATAACTTCTGAATCATCTCTCCATTTTAAATTTAGAGCCACTGTTGTGGTTTCTATACATTTCAGCTCCCTTTTTGTCAACTACATGGCAGTATACTATTGGGTTGCTATGTAATAATTCCAAATTACCAGTCTCAATCCAGGCTAAGGTTACTGTTAGGTTGGGATGGGTTCCCAAGATAGAGTCACCATGGATTGGGAGACAGTGGAAGGAGATCAGCATGAGTTCGATGCCAGCCTGAGACTCCCTAGTGAACTCCAGTCAGCCTGAGCTAGATCGAGACCTTATCGGGAAAAATAAGAGTCTCTCTCAATCTCTAGCCCTCATTCTACCTTTTCTTTTCCTTCAGGTAGGGTATCAGTCTAGCTAAGGTTGACCTGGAAGTAAATATGTAGTCGCAGGGTGGCCTCTACTCTTGGTGATCCTCCTACCTTTGCCTCCATAGTGCTTGGATTAAAAGCGTGTGTCTTCATGCCAGGCTTTTTTGTTTGTTTGTTTGTTTGTTTGTTTGTTTGTTTGTTTGTTTGTTTTATTTGGTTTTTTTGAGGAAGGGTCTCACTGTAGTTCAGGCTGCACTGGAATTCACTATGTAGTCTCAGGGTGGCCTTGAGCTCACGGTGATCCTCCTATCTCTCCTTCCCAAATGCTGGGATTAAAAGCATGCACCACCATGCCAGGCTTTTATTTATTTTTATTTATTTATAGAACCTGAGTCCCTTGGCTCTCCAGGCAAGTGGCTTAACCACTAAGCAATCTCTCCATCTCGGATTAACTTTTTACTTTCTTGGTTTTTCGAGGTAGGGTCTCACTCTAGCTCAGGCCGACTTGGAAGTCACTATGTCATCTCAGGGTGGCCTAGAACTCACAGCAGTCATCCAACCTCTGCCTCCTGAGTGCAGGGATTCAACTTGTGCCTCAACACACCTGGCATTCCAGCTCTTTTTTTAAGTTATTTTATTTTTGTTTATTTATTTGAGAGACAGGAATATAGAGAGATAATTAAAAATTATTTTACCCACTATCTACTTCTGTTTTCAGATGTACTGTAATATTATCTTCATATGTATGGTTAAACTGTGTGTGTCAGCACACACTTGTAATCCAATCATTCCGGAGGCAGAGGCAGGAACACTGTTTGAGACTATCCTGGGATACAGAGCAAGACCTACTCTAAGTAAATAATAAACAAACCAACGTAGAAGTGCGAAGTGTGGTTATTGTTGTGGTTTCGATGTGAACACTCCCCCACAGGCTCAAGTGCTTGAACACTTGATGCCCAGCAGGTGGCGCTGTTTTGGGCGGTTTGGAACCTTTGGCACTGTGGCCTAGCTGAAGGAAGGTGGAGAATGGGACTTGGAAAGTAGTACCCACCTCTGGTTCTGACCCAAGCTCTCAGCAGGGTTCAAGCCCCTGCTGTCATGGATGTGTCAGAGCTTTCAAGAAAGTTCATGAAAGCGGTTAAGGTGTGTGCCTGCAAAGCCTAGGAACCCCGGCTCAATTGCCCAGTTCCAATGTAAGCCAGATACACAAGGGGGCACATGTGTCTTCGGTGTGTTTGCAGTGCCTGGAGGCCCTGCTGTGCCTGTTCTCCCTTTCTCTGTGCCTCTTTCTCTCTCTGCCTCTCTCTCTCAAGTAAATAAATAAATAAATAAAATATCTTTTAAAACACCACCTGACTGTCAAGAGGATGTTAGGTCAGACACACAGGTAGACAATGCTAGGATTCATATTAGTTCTAGAAAGTTGACTTTGAATCTGACCATCCCATCTCTCCACAATCAGAAGTTCTATCCTCAAGTGTAGGTGTGGCTGTCTTTTGGGAACTTTGGTTCACAAAGGTAACAGGTTAAAAAGGGCATCTGGGGTGGGAAAGATGGCTCAGTGGATAAGCCTTTGACTGTGAAGCCTAAGAACCCCGGTTCCAGGCTTGATTCCCCAGAGTCCAAGAAAGCCAGATGCACAAGTTGGTGCATGCATCTAGAGTTCGTTTGCAGTGGCTAGAGACCCTGGTGTGCCGAGTCTCTCTCCCTCTCTCCTTCTCTCTGTCGCTCTCGTATAAATAATTCAACAAATATTAATTTTTAAAAAAGGAAGACTAGGCCCAGATAAATGGCTCAGCAGTTAAGGCAAGTGCTTGCAAAGCCTAAAAACCTAACTTAGGTTAACTTAAATTCCCTCGTATGCAAGTCAAGTCAGATAAACAGCGTGGGACAAGAGAGGAAGTTACAGGTCAGCCTAGGCTGGCCACCAACTCACTGAGATCCTCCTGCTTTTGCCTCCAACATCTACTGAGATTAAAGGTGTGCACACTTGCATTGATCAGGTTTTTTTAAAATATTTTAGTTTTTATTTATTTATCATTTTTGTGTGTGTGTGTGTGTGTGTGAGAGAGAGAGAGGGAGAGAAAGAGAAAGAGAGAGGCAGCTAGGGAGAGAAAATGAGCACGTCAGGGACTCCAGCCACTACAAACAAACACCAGAGCAGTATGCCAACTTGTGTATCTGACTTTAACTAACCTTGGAATGGGGTTCAGCTCAGGGGCAGAATGATTGCCTAGCCTATCTGGGTTCTGACTTCAATCCCAAACCATAAAACAAAACAAAACAAATGAAATGCATAAAACTCAATGCAAAGTTTGAGATTTATCAGACTTGTGATTACAATTATTTATTTTTTTGTTTTTTTTTTATTTGTTTGTTCTTTCAAGGTAGGATTTCACACTAGTCAGGGTGACCTGGAATTCACTATGTAGTCACAGGTTGACCCCACAGGGTGGCCTCATGGTGACCCTCCTACCTCTGCCACCAAAGGGCTGGGATTAATGACACTGTGAACTAGCTGGAGGAAGATGGAGAAGCGGACTTGGAAAGTAGTACCCATCTCTGGTTCTGACCCAAGCTCTCAGCAGGAGTCAAGACCCTGTTGTCATGGATGTGTAGTAGGAGTCAATGCCAGCCTGGAACTCAATGGTAATCATCTGTCTCAACCTCATAGGTGCTAACAATAATAATTTATCAAAGGAAAGGTGGGAGCTGGGCGTGGTGGCGCACACCTTTAATCCCAGCACTTGGGAGGCAGAGTTGGGAGGATCGCCTTGGTTCAAGGCCACCCTGAGACTACATAGTTAATTCCAGGTCAGCCTGAGCCAGTGAGACCCTACCTCAAAGCCCCACCCCCAAAAGAAAGGTGGCACCGAGATCATGAATCTCCTGTTTCTTTAGGATAAAAGGCGCACATCTCTTCTTGGCAAAATGGAAGAGACTTCTGTGCCCCTATTAAGCACCCGATAACCTGTGATGGTTCAGCCATTGCATAACCATTTCCCCTTTATACTCTCTAAGTCTGTACAAAGTATGATAGAATTAAGTGAGATTTTAGAGCAACACTTCTATAACTCTGAGAGACCATAACTCTAAGAGACACAGTGGGCAAAATAGGCACACTGAATAAAGATATTCTAATCTGTTGTCAATTTGACTTGCCAATTCAATGTGTTATTAAGTTTTCAGACTACAGCATACAGATCACATTATAAGTCAATTCTTTGGGGGCTGGGAATATGGCTGGGTGGGCAAGAGAACTTGTTATCTAAGCCTGAGGACCTGATGTGAAGCCTCAGCAAACATAATAAAAGGTGGGCATGGCCACATATGCATATAACCCATCCCCTAAGGACAGTAGAGTCAGGAAAATCACTGCAGCTCACTGTCCCAGCCAGCCTAGCTCAAAAATAGCAGCTCAGATTCAGTGCCAGACCCTGCCTCATGGAAGGAAAATCAGAACACTGACACAGGAAGACATCAGAATTTACTCTGCCTCTCCATCTGTGCACACACAAAAGTCAATGCATCTGTCCTCCACTATATCAGAGAGAACTTCCTCCCCTCCTCCAGAAGAAACTTTTACCATTCATTCTTAACCTGCTGCATTTGAAAACATATATTCTTTGTATTAACAGAAGTTCCCCTTGGCCCAGACAAGAAAAAAAATCACAGCACAGATTTTATAAGGAAGCATACCCTTTCAGGTTTACAAATATCCACCACGTATTATCATAGTAAGCACCTAGCTATTTGGAAGTCATCAGTCAACTGAAGTGGCAGAGATAATGAATTCTCAGCTGTCCAACTCTCAAGTGCATTTGGAAGGAAAGGCATGAAAAACAGAAGGGAAAAATGATAGGAACATTCCACTGAAAGTTGAGACCGGGTGCTACAAATGATCTCCCCTCACATGCAGAATAACCTTGGAAACATAGCAGTTATTCACAAAATCTTTCCATACATTTCTAATTCTTTGCTAATGATAAAAAGGGACTGTAATAAGGCCTTTTGTATATGATTTACAAAATGGCTATTGAAAATGGAATAAGAAAATGCATGTATAAAAAGTTCTACACATGGCTGCAAGGACAGCTTAGTGGTCAATGCCTACAAATCCTAAGGAAGCAGGTTTGACTCCTCATAACACACATAAGTCAGATGCACGTGCACATGGTGGTGCATGCATTCAAGTGGCTACAGGCCTAGTACATCCATATTCTCTCTCTAATAATAAATAAAATAGTGAATAAATAAATAACACTTTTCTTTAAAAAGTCCTACATTGGGCTGGGGATTTAGCTCCATTGGTAGAGCTCCTGTATTGTATGCTTAAACCTTTGGGTTTAACCCACAGCGTGTCTAAAAGCAGGTGTGGTGGTGTATGCATAAATCCCAACCATTGGGAGGTGGACTGAGGAGGATCAAGTTCAGGACATCCTTTGCTACATAGTTAATTCAAGGTCAGCTAGACTAAAGGAGACACTATCTCAAAAAATTCTTAAAAATACACAGCTACCAGCCGGATAAGTAGCACACACCTTTAATCCCAGCACTTGGGAGGCAGAGGGAAGAAGATCTTTATAAGTTCAAGGCCACCTGAGACTACAGTGTGAATTCCAGGTCAGCCTGAGCTAGAGTGAGCATTGAAAAACAAAACAAAACAAAACAAAGTGAGAAAACAAAACCAAAATTGAAAAACAAAACAAAACAAATATATATATATATACTCTCATATATATATATATATAGTCTCCACAATGATCCTCCCTGCCTTTTCCCCTGCTTGCTGGGATTAAAGGCATACACCAACATATACCGGATAAAAAAGTGTATTTTTATTTGCATGCAAAAGATACAGAGACAGAGAAGGAGAAAGAGTGAATGGGTGTACCAGGGCCTTCAGCCACTGCAAATGAACTCCAAATGCCTGTGCCATTTGGGTACTGTATAATCAAACCTAGGTTGTTAGGCTTTGCAGGCAAGCACATTAACCACTGAGCCATTTCTTCAGCCCTATAGATATTCTTTTTGCAGTACCAGGAGTCAGAGAGACATTTGTTGCATGCGTCAGGCAAGTCCTTTCCACTGAACTATGTCCCCCACCCAGTTCCCAGTGCCTAGTAATTTGCTACAGAAACTTCTAAATACAAATATGATTGATACATCGTCTTTAACAATTCCTTACTGCCCAGAAAACATCCACTGTAAGGCTTAAATTAAACAGACCTGGCGATGTTAAGGGAGGAGTCCCAGGCTGTAATCTATAGGATCATAATAAGCTACTACATGGCGTTGTGTTTGGTTTTGTTTTGTTGTTTTTAACTTTATTTCCAAAGTATGGTTCCAGCCCAGACAGTTCTGGAACATACTATATAGCCACACACTGGACTTGAACTCACAGTGATCCTCCCACTTCAACCTCCAAGTGCTGGCATTAAAGGTGTGAGACACAACATTTGACTGCCATACTGTTTTTATTTTAAATATGGAACTCCCTCTCTCTGATAAATTATATAGTTTTGTTTTTATTTTTTTATTAATTCATTTATTTTTTGAAAGGACACACAGAGAGAGATACAGACAGACAGAGAGGTAGAGGAGACAGATAGAGATGGGCAGGCCCAGCAGTCTCTCAGCTGCTGGGAACAAAATCAAGATGTGTGCGTGTCCTTGTAGGCAAGGGCAGCATTGCACCCTTGTGTCACTTTGCATCTGGCTAAACGTGGGACCTGGGACTGCAACCGCTGGAGATTGGGACCAGCGTTCTTAGGCTTAGCAGGCAGGTGACTTAACAGCTAAGCCATCTCTCAGCCTTGTTTTGTTTTGGAAGAGGGTCTCACTGTGGCCCAGGCTGACCTAGAATCCTGGGTATTCGCAGGGTGGCCTTGAATTTATGGTGATCCTCCTACCTCTGACTCCCAAGTGATGGGATTAAAGGCATGTGCTACCATGCCTGGCTGATAAATAAACTAAAAAATTTTTAATACGGTATGCTTCACAATTTCCATGTCATTCTTGTGTATGGGGCCATTCTAATCTTCTGTATCATCCCGATTTTAGTCTCGTACTCCGAAGAGAGTGAGCACTCTCTTACTATTTTTTGAGAGTGACACAGAGAAAGAGAGAGGAGAGGAACCCAGATAGAGAATGAGTATGCACCAGCAGCCTCTCAGCCACTGCAAATGAACTACAGATGTAATACTTCCCCCTTGTGCATCAGGCTTACATGGGTCCTGGCGAGTTGAACCTGGGTCCTTTAGATTTGCAGGCAAACGCCTTAACCACTGAGCCATCTCTCCAGCCCTCAGCCCCCCTTTTTTTAACCTACATGGCACGATAAAATTGTATTGCAAGAAGAAAGTTCCAAATGACAAGGCCCAATGCAGGCTAAAGTTATTGTTATATCTGGACAGGCTTCCAGAATGGGGTCACCATTGATTGAGAGACAGTGGAAGCAGGATCGCCATGAGTTCCATGCCAGTCTGAGACTACCTAGTTAATTCCAAATGAAGCTGAGCTAGAGGGAGAATTTGCAGAAAAAAAAATACCTCTAGTACTCTCTCTCTCTCTCTCTCTATCTCTCTCTCTCTCTCATCAATCTCTAGCTCAATTTATTCTTTTTTTTTTTTTTTTTGATATAAGGGTCTCATGCTAGCTCAGGGAGGAGGAGGAAGAGAAAGAAAGGAAGGAAGGAAGCAAGGAAGGAAGGAAGGAAGGAGGAAGGAGGGATGAAAGTAGAGAGGGGAGGGAGGAGAGAGACATAGAAGAAGAAAGAAAGAAAGAAGAGAAAGAAAAGAAAGAAAAGAAAGAAAGAAAGAGAAAAAGAGCTGGGCGTAGTGGGCATGCCTTTAATCCCAGCACTCGGGAGGCAGGAGTAAAGTAAAAGGATTGCCGTGAGTTAGGCCACCCTGAGACTACATAGTGAGATTCAGGTCAGCCCTGAGCTAGAGTGAGACCCTTCAGCCAGAGAAAACTAAATAATAATAATAATAATAATAATAATAATAATAATAATAGTAATAATAATAATTAAAATGAAATGACAAGAATGAATGGTGTTGTCAAGAATGCTGGAAGTGAACAGGGTTTGAGATGAAGTGATGAATGGCCCAGGCTGACCTGGACTTCATCATGTATGATCTCAGGGTGGCCCATGAACTCCTTGGCAATCTTCTATCTCTGCCTCCCGTGCTGCTGGGAGAGGCATGCCCACATGCGGGCTTAGATTCTTAATTTTTATGTCCTGGGTAAAGTTGCAATCCTTCACCAAGGATTGCGTAGATAAGTGACAATGGCACCTTTGGCGTCTCTGAACAGACAGATGATCCACTGCGGTTGTGTGAGTACCTGAAGAAGCATGTAGGCTACTTCAGATCAAAGAATCAGGTAGTGACCTGTTACCTGACCGAAATCAACAGTGATGCTGTATCGGTCATAGCCACAGAGGCCACAGACACACAAAAGCTAATCCCATCATTACGACGGGAAACTTGAGACAGCTTCATGATGGTCCAAGAGCTTTCGTGAGGGATGGCTCAGAGGGTTAAAGGTGCTTGCTTATAAAGCCTGCTGGCACCCACTGTTCAAATCCCAGTCACCCCATAAAGCCAGAGGACACTAATTTGCATGTTAAAGAGTCCTGGGTGTGCCTGCTGCCTGCATATATACACAGGCAAATTCTTTTTCAAGATAGGTCTCACTCTGGCTCAGGCTGACCTGAAACTCACTGTGCAGTTTCAGGCTGGCCTCAAACTCTGGCGATCCTCCTACCTCTGTCTCCTAAGTGCTGGGATTAAAGGCATGCACCACCACGCCCAGCTAAATTATGTTTTAAGAGCTTTGTTGAGTTTCTCGGCAGCTTTGGGATTTTCTGCTTTGGTGCATTTGAAGCTACTGAAAGCGCAACATTAAAGCACACCCACCAAGGCCAAGAATTTTGTGGAAGAGAGGGCAGAAAGATGGGAGGCTATCCAGAGACATTGCCCCACCCTGTCCCCACTATGACTGGCAGCTGCTTCACAACTCACCTTTAACTCCTTGGTGAATACCAGCAGTCCCACTGAGAGGGGCCCTCAATGGGTAGGAGCAGGAGAAAAGACAATGATGGTACCACATGGTGCCTCCATACAAAGATTTCTACTGAATAAAAAAAAAAAGAATAAAGAAACTTCTAAAAAGAGTTTGGGCTTGGCGTGGTGTGATTTTGAAGCCACCCTGAGACTACACAGTGAATTCCAGGTCGTACTGGGATAGAGTAAGAGCCTGCCTTGAAAAACCAAAAAAAAAGAAAAAAGAAAAAAAAAAAAAAAAAGCTTTGAGGCTTGACAGATGGCTTGGCTTAGCAGTTAAGGTGCTTGCTTAAGGACCCATGTTTGATCCTCCAGATCCCACATGCCCAGTAGATGGCACAAGTGTCTGGAGTTGGACTGCAGTGGCTGAGGCCCTGGTGTACCAATTTTCTCTCTCCCTTGCCCCCTCTCTAAAATAAAAATAAAAAACAAGGAGCCGGGTGAAGGGGTGCATGCCTTTAATCCCAGCATTCAGGAGGCAGAGGTAGGAGGATCACCATGAGTTTGAGGCCACTCTGAGACTACATAGTGAATTCCAGGTCAGCCTGAGCTAGAGTGAGACCCTACCTTGAAAAAGACAAAAAATAAAAATAATAATAATTTTAAAAATTAAAATAAATAAATAATAAAGAGCTTTGTTGAGTGTATAAATTTGAAAAAAGATGAAAGGTACGTGGGTAGAAGGCACTCTTCCTAAATCACAGGCAAAGTGCTGTCTAATGTTCATTGCAATAAGTAGCTTACCTTGGCATAGAAGATTATTCTGACAGCTACTTTTGAAAGGAAATAACCTGTTTGCATCATTTGTGGGTTATGTGGCCACAGAACAACTATATGGTGACAACTCCTAGGATGCTGGGGACAACCCGTGCAGGAAGCAGAGGCAGGTGTGGCATACCTAACATTACCACTGTCTCACCTGCATGGGGTCTATTCCCCTTTTTTCTTTGTGGACCTCCTGTCCTCCACT
>JAEOAD010002015.1:0-21046 GCA_036365145.1 Orientallactaga sibirica
GTCTCATTTGCAGTGAATTCCGGGTGGTGTGGTATGCTATGATATAGACTAAGGTGTGGTATTTCATATTTGAGCACTTACATACACCAGTACACACAGACCTTTTCTCTCAAACAATTCAGGGAGAAAATTGAACTTGTCACAACAAACAGCAAACAAGTCAGACATCAAAGTACATTTAAACAGTTTATATGTTTAAAAGCAGCAAGTAGTACATCCCGTGTCTTCCATGCCGACAGCGAAAGTACTCAGGGCAAGTGCTAGGGGAGGATCAGTAATGAAATGCTTCAAAAGGCAGCCCTAACAACTTTAGTAACTTGTTGAATTGAAGATACCCAAGTTCAATAGAAGTAACCTTTAGTGGTTTCCTCCCCAAACATTTTCCCTTCTTAAAACTTTACTCTTTTGAAGCATTTTATCATCACTCATAATTCATATTTTTGTAACGAAATCTAGTTAAGGCAGAAACACTTACTAACATAGGTGACATGCTTTTAGTCTATTTTAAGGGTTGTTTTAACAGCCTGTTTTTGACCTGGTATTAGGGCGTGATACTATTTAACATTAGAGGAGGCAAGTCAAGGCATAAGAATACTGCTCTTTAAATTTCTGGATAAAAAATAAGGTATTAAGCTCTTCTTTCAAGTTCTTAAGAATTACAAGAAGGGCAGGCTAGTTTTTTTCTTCTCTGATCTAAGCCTGCTGGATGCTGATGGCAAACACAACATTCAACCTGTCCAAAATGCTATCTATCCATCTATCTACTTCCCTGCCTGCCTGCCTGCTTCCTTTTCTCTTGCCAAATAAATAAAATGTTAAAGAATATTTTTAAAACATTTTCTTAAGAAAAATCTTTTGGACAGGCTGGGTGGCACATGCCTTTAATCCCAGCACTCAGGAAGCAAATATAGGGGGATAGTCATGAGATTGAAGCAACCCTTAGACTCTACAGTAACTTCCAGGTCAGCTTAGCTTAGGTAGTGTATGACCCTGCCACGAAAGAAAAAAAAAAAATTGCTTCCAAGCAGAGAGAGAGAATAATATCAGTGCAGTGCTGCTTGCCACTGCAAATGAACACCAGATACAGGCTACACTTTGTATATATGGCTTTACATTGGTACTGAGAATTGAACACAGGCACGCAGACTTTGCAAACAAGCATCTTTAACTGTTGAGTCATCCCTTCAGCCCCATTTCCATGACTTTTTTTTTTTTTTTTTTTTGGGTTTTTCGAGGTAGGGTCGCACTCTGGTCCAGGCTGACCTGGAATTAACTATGTGGTCCTTTGGATATACAACGTCCTCCACAGACTTGCATGTAGCTGATGGCACTATATATACATGGTATGTGAAAATTATATAGAAATACTTTTGAACTTTCCAAAATTTACCAACGTATAGACATTTATAAAAACATAAATGAGGGTCAAGATGGTGTCTGACTAACCTCGCCTCACCTCACAGGAAAGTAAAGGCAAGACTCTTAAAGGGATATTTTTTCTAAAGGGTTTGCTGGCTCTTGCATGCTTCCAGAGGGGAGGGGGTGGATGAGCAAAACGGGGGAATCCACTGATTCCCATGCTCTTGGGCAGGCGCCATGGCAGGTTAGGCCAAGCAAGGACTTGCCTGAGCCCCGTCGTGGGTCAGGTCCCACTGGGCCTGCCTGAGCCCCATTGCCAGTCAGGTGCCATCACTCCCCCTTCCCAGGGCAGATCCAGGATCCTGGGAAGTAGGCCAGTTCCCTCCCTACCCTTCCTGAGCCCAACTAGGGCAGTTGTGGTCCTCTCCCCACTCCCACCTCAGCCTTTCAGAACTCCAGGGGCCATCACCCTGACACCTCTGCGCCCCACCCCACCCCTAGGGCAGCATGGTAGCATTTCACACCCTAGCCTTTCTGAACCATTGTGATGGGCAGACCACAGTGCAAAAGGAATGGCATGAAAAACCAGATACACGTAAATTCAGCTAGATGCCCCAGTCCCACAATGGATGTCTTGAATCAAATCATAGAAGAGACAATAGGATCAGAACTCCAAAATGAAGAGACAAGCTATGCAACCCTGGCCAAGCAAATAGCACAACTTTCAGAAACTCAACAACAAACTAATAATTGTATGAATGTTAACAAGAGTCCAGGACCAGATGACTTCTCAGCAGAATTGTATCAAACCTTCTTGGAAGAACTAAAACCAATTTTTCTCAAACTGTGCCACACAATTGAAGAACAGGGAAAGCTCCCCAACTCCTTCTATGAAGTTAGTATCACCCTAATACCAAAACCAGGCAGAGATGCCGCTAGAAAAGGAAACTACTGGCCTGTTTCCCTGATGAACCTAGATGCAAAGATCCAGAACAAAATCCTCACAAATAGAATTCAACAATGCATCAAAAGCATTATCCACCTGGACCAAGTAGGTTTCATCCCAGCAATGCAGAGTTGGTTCAACATACGGAAATCTGTCAATGTAATACACCACATAAATAAGCTTAAAACACAACATCACTTCATGATCAAAACATTGAAGAGAATAAGCATGGATGGTCTATATCTCAACATAATAAAGGCTATATATAAAGAGTTTAAAGCCCAAATGATACTTAATGGGGAGAGATTGAAGGAATTCTCATTGCGACCAGGAACAAGACAGGGGTGTCCACTCTCACCTTTGCTTGTCAACATAGTACTGGAAGTACTAGCTCAAGGCAGGAGAAAGAAATAAAAGGGATACAAATTGGAAAGGATCAGGTGAATGGAAATTGGATATACACTCATAATATTGGGCCTTACAAAAAGTAAAGACTAAGCACTTGGCTGTCTCTGATGTCCTTTGGATGTGTCTCGTGTTGCTGCAATTTGTGTAGTACTGTACAAGTCATCTCTATCACCTCTACCTGAGGCTAGGAGACCATGCACAGGAAGGGGCACATTAAATATGAGTGCTGCTCTCATGACTCTATGGAGATGGTTTTGACACTAAGAAGAAACAGAAGTCATCAAAGCAGAAAATAAGAAGGTGCTGAGAGCGCAACACTAAGGGAGACTTCTTACATACACATCAGGTGTCAGGGGCTCTTGTAGAGAAGGGGCAGGAAGAATGGAAGAGCTACAGTGCTAGTAGGTGTACTGTGAAGGGTCCTGTGCACCAGAACTGCCTGGTACAACCATGACCCATTTACTGATACCTACACTGAGGAGAGCACTCAGTACAATGGGGCAAGGAATAGGGGACAAAAGAAGATAGCCTGATGGGAATTCAATCAATTTGTAGTATGATAGCATTCTAAAGTTCTCATTTTCTAAAGTAAATGTTACCATAAAAGAAACAAAGTTACATGAACAGACCCTGAAAGTGAAGTAGAGATTTTATAACTACTCTTACCTCAAATATCTAGAGTGATCAAATTCTTAGACCAAGAAACAAGCTCATATTGGCAGATGTATGGTAAAAAATGCAGTCTGTATATAAAATGGCAGCTTAAGTCATGGAGACACACTTTTTTTAAGTATAGAAGTGACATGAAGTCTATATTAAAGCATCCATGTGAAAATTCACTTTGACTTCTAAGAAATCCTTAATTTCCAAGACCATATTTAAAGGGACAATTATATATTTTTTTCCTTTGTTGTCTATACAATTCAAACTTCAGTACAACTTTTCATAATCTTCTATTTGTACAAAACAAATCACATATGCGAAAATACCAGTTAACACTCATCATTTGAATGTTCCAAGATACAAAAATGAAGCAATCAACTGGTGTATCATATGTCTAATTTTGTCAAGCAGCGCTTGACCTGGAATTAACTATGTATTCTCAGGGTGGCCTTGAACTCACAGTGATCCTCCTACCTCTGCCTCCCGAGTGCTGGGATTAAAGGCATGCCACCACTCCCGGCTAAGCAGCATGTTTTACAATGCATAGATAGTTATCTAATAAGCTGATTAAGACAATAAACTTAGAAGATAAAACTTAGTTTTTTAAACTCAGGGTGGTCCAGATGCTTGTCACTTAGAATCTTAGTAAGTGAAAATGTAAAATATACAGCCTTGATTCAATAAATATGTTGTTTCATTAATGTTAAAAAGTATTGTTTTTGAGAAATACTTTGCTATTCCCTGCACATTACCTCTGGCATTGCACTCAAGACTTATCATAATAATGAAGGTAGCCAGGTTTCCTGTATTTATTCCTATGTTTAATGGTCCAAAGTATATAATAAGTTAGCCATTCAATTACTATAAACCAAATGTGCTTATTCTATTAAAAAATTTTTTTTAAATTTTTGGAGAGGGAGACAGATAGAGATGGGCACACCAGCAGTCTCTCAGCTGCTGTGAACGAAATCCTGATGTTTGCGCCCCCTCGTGGGCAAGTGCGGCATTGCGCCCTTGCGTCACTTTGCATCTGGCTAAACGTGGGACCTGGAGAGTGAACCAGCATTCTTAGGCTTAGCAGGCATGCGCCTTAACCGCTAAGCCATCTCTCCAGCCCAAATGTGCTTATTCTTAATTCCACCCTTTCCCAGTACTTTTTTGATTTGGTCTATCAATATAAAATTTATGATGCGTGGTGGTGCATGCCTTTAATCCCAGCACTCAGGAGGCAGAGGTAGGAGGATCATTGTGAATTCAAGGCCACCCTGACACTACAGGGTGAATTCCAGGTCAGCCTGGGATAGAGCACACACACACACACATACATACACTTGAGAAGTTAACAGTACAACTAAATTGATGACACTTTTCAGGGCAAAGCAGGACTAGTCAGTTCCTTCAGTGTTCCCGAACTCTGACTTTATCTACTCTGTCCCAACAAATGGTTGAAAACACTGACATGTCTCAGTATACAAGTATAAAGATAACTACCTACCTCAGTTTAAAAATTGATCTTCACAAAAAGAAAAAGAAACATTCTATACAACAAATTGTTTTTGTTTTTCAAGGTAGGGTCTCACTCTAGCCCAGGCTGACCTGGAATTCATTATGTAGTCTCATGGTGGCCACAAACTCATGATGATCCTCCTACTTCTACCTCCCAAGTGCTGGGATTAAAGACATGTGCTACCATGCCCGGCTAACAAGTTGTTTTTTAAAAATATAAAAATAACATCTGTCACTTCTGTCATGCTGACAATTTTGACATGTATACACATGAGGGCATATATATATGTCCCTCCACAGTGAGGGCCGGGGGCCAAGGAAGACATACTGGGGACCATGAGGCACTGGCATGATGGGCCTGGTGTGAGCACAGGAGGAGGCAAACACCCCAGAGAATGCGTGCAGGCCTCTGTGTGGTGTGATGCTCACACCAAGTGCTCTGTTCTGCCTCATCCCTTTCTCTAGTTGACATAACAAAATACCAGTGTTGCTGCAATTACAGGTATTTATCACAGTCCAAGGGACTAGAAGACAGATCAAAAGATAGTAGAAGGCCAGGCGTGGTGGCGCACGCCTTTAATCCCAGCACTCGGGAGGCAGAGGTAGGAGGATCGCCGAGAGTTCAAGGCCACCCTGAGACTACAGAGTGAATTCCAGGTCAGCCTTGGCCAGACTGAGACCCTACCTCGAAAAACCAAAACAAAACAAAACAAAAAGATAGTAGAGGGCTGAAGAGATGGCTTAGCAGTTAAGGTATTTGCTACGAAGCCCAAGGAGCCAGGTTTGATAGCCCAGTACCCAAGTAAGCAAGGTGCACAAAGTGGCTCATTCACCTGGAGTTGATCTGCAGCAGCAAGAGGCCCTGGTGTACATTTCTCCTCCTCCTCTTACTAATCCTTTTTTTTAGAGAGAGAGAGACAACTGGTGCATCCTGGCCTCAGCCACTGTAACTGAACTCCAGACACTTGCGCTACCTAGTGGGCATGTGCAACCTTGTGATTGCCTCACCTTTGTGCATCTGTCTTATAGTGGGATATGGAGTGTCACACATGGGACCTTAGGCTTTGCAGGCAAACGCCTTAACCACTAAGCCTTTTCTCTAGCCCTCCTCTTCATCTTCCTCTCTTTTTCATCAATAAAAAAATTAAAGAAGAGTTCCGTTTAAGATGGCGGCATAGGAGCCACGCCAAACCAGATCAGGGAGGGATTTAAGCAAAACTACACTCTTCTTCAAATTCCAGCAAACAGCAGAAAAGCAGGAGATGGGCAGAATACCACTTTGGAGATTGTGGCCCGACAAATGGCAGCCCACTCCACAGTGGCTGGAACAGCCGCTCCAACCCGCTGCACCAAGCTGCCACCCAGATCAGCTGAGCCTCAGCTGCTGCTGCCCAAACAAACAACAACAAAAAAATAAAAAATAAACCGGGTACTTTCCAACCTCATCAGTCTCCTCTCAGAGCCCAGAAATCGAAGAAACGTCTGCTGAGCTACTGAAAGAGGTACAGGCTTCCTGAACTCGCCCATCCCCCAACCATCAGAACCCCAGCGAACTGGCAGAAATCAGCCATTAGCAGCAGCCTGTACCACATCACCAACACTGGACCCAGCACAGCTGAGCCAAGCTCCACAGCCTAGGCAACGAGGTGGGCACTCAGCATTGGTGAGTTTGGAAGCCACACCAAAAGGTAACAAAGGCCTGCATTGGAAGTGCTAACCTCTCTTTCCAGGTCAGGGCAGGTTATGGGTTACATATTTGTGGTTGGCCTTGCCATTTTCGAATAAGCTGAATATGAGGTGTAGAATATTGCTGCCTGTAATACTTTTAGATTTAAACGGCCTTTATCTTTTGCTTCTGTCATTATTGGGGGCAGGGTCTGATTCCTAGCTGACAAGATTAAGGGTGTGGAACAAACACACCCTTAGGGATTTTGACTTTATAAGACTGTTTCAATTCCCACACTTGTATACTCTGTGCTCATGTTAATTGAAAGTGTATTTAGCTCAATTGAAGTTTAGAACTTGCTACCACAGAGATCCAAGCAGTTATAAAAAGTCTCCCAACTAAAAAAAGTCCAGGCCCAGATGGATTCACTAACACCAATGCTTCTCAAGCTTTTCCATAAAATAGAAAAGGAAGGAATTCTACCAAAATCCTTCTATGAAGCCAGCATCACCCTGATACCCAAACCAGACAAAGATCAAAGAAAATTTTAGACCAATCTCCCTCATAAACATAGATGCAAAAATTCTCAACAAATACTGGCAAACAGAATACAAGAATATATCAGAAAGATTATTCACCTCGACCACGTAGGTTTTATCCCAGAGATGCAGGGATGGTTCAACATATGCAAATCAATAAATGTAATACACCATATAAATGGCCTGAAGGACAAAATTCACATGGTCATCTCAATAGATGCAGAAAAGGCATTGACAAAATCCAACACCCACTCATGGTGAAAGTATTACAGAAACTGGGAATGGAAGGAACATATCTCAACATAATAAAAGCTATTTATGACAAACCTACAGCCAACATAGTACTAAATGGGGAAAAACTTGAAGCATTTCCTCTAAATTCAGGAACAAGACAAGGGTGACCACTTTCCCCACTTCTATTTAATATAGTACTGGAAGTCTTAGCCATAGCAACAAGGCAAGAGACACTCATAAAGGGGATACAAATTGGAAGGGAAGACATCAAATTATCATTATTTGCAGATGATATGATTCTATACATAGCAGACCCTACAGACTCTACCAGCAAACTGTTAGAGCTGATAAACACTTTTAGCAATGTAGCAGGATAGAAAATAAACACACAGAAATCAGTAGCTTTTCTATACACTAACAACAAATGTGCAGAGGATGAAATCAGGGAATCTCTCCCATTCACAATTGCCTCAAAAAAAATAAAATACCTTGGAATGAACTTAACCAAGGAAGTGAAGGATCTCTACAATGAGAACTTTAAAAAACTTGAGCGACAAACTGCAGAAGAAACAAGGAAATGGAAAGACATCCCAGGCTCCTGGATAGGAAGAATCAATATTGTGAAAATAGGGATCGCATTAAATGTGTAGATTGCTTTTGGTAAGATTGACATTAAAATCCCAATAGCATTCTTTACAGAAATAGAAAAAAACAATACTAAAATTCATCTGGAAACACAAAAAACCTCGAATAGCCAAAACAATTTTGCGCAACAAAAATCAGGCTGGTGGTATTACCATACCAGATTTTAAGTTATATTACAAAGCCATAGTAACAAAAACAGCATGGTACTGGCACAAGGACAGACAGGTAGATCAATGGAACAGAATAGAAGACCCAAATATTAATCCAGGCAGCTACAGCCACCTGAGTTTTGAAAAAAATGCCAAAAATATTCATTGGAGAAAAGATAGCCTCTTTAACAAGTGGTGCTGGGAAAACTGGATATCTGTATGTAAAAGGATAAAAATAGATCCTTGTCTCTCTCCATGCACAAAAGTCAACTCCAAATGGATCAGGGACCTTAACATCAGACCTGAAACTCTGAAACTGCTAGAGGAAAAAGTAGGGGAAACCCTTCAACATGTTGGCATAGGCAAGTACTTTCTGAATATAACCCAAATTGCTCAGGGAATAAAACCACTAATCAACCACTGGGAACTCATGAAATTACAAAGTTTTTGTACAGCAAATGACACTGTGAATAGAGCAAAGAGACAACCTACAGAATGGGAGAAAATCTTTGCCAGCTATATATCTGACAGAGGGTTAATATCCAGAATATACAAAGAACTCAAAAAACACAATAATAAGAATTCAAACAACCCAGTTAAAAAATGGGGCATGGAAGAAATAGAGACTTCTCAGAAGAAGAAATACAGATGGCATATAAACATCTAAAAAAGTGTTCCACATCCTTAGCCATCAGGGAAATGCAAATTAAAACCACTTTAAGATTCCATTTTACTCCTGTCAGAATGGCTACCATCAAGAAAACAAATGACAATAAGTGTTGGCGTGGATGCGGAAAAACAGGAACACTTCTACCCTGTTGGTGGGAATGTAATCTGGTCCAGCCATTGTGGAAAATAGTGTGGAGGTTCTTGAGACAGCTAGAAATAGATTTACCATATGATCCAGCTACAGCATTCCTAGGCATATATCCAGAGGACTCTTCTCACTACCTTAGAGATACTTGCACAACCATGTTTATTGCTGCTCTATTCACCATAGCTAGGAAATGGAAGCAGCCTAGATATCCTTCCACAGATAAATGGATAATAAAGATGTGGTACATTTACACAGTGGAGTTCTATTCAGCGGTAAAGAAAAATGAAATTATGAAATTTGCAGGGAAATGGGTGGATCTGGAAAGGATTATACTAAGTGAGGTAACCCAGGCTCAGAAAGCCAAATGTCACATGTTCTCTCTCCTATGTGGACCCTAACTACAAATGTATAGACTTGGGTGTGAACTGGAACCAAAAATAGGTACCAGAAACCAGTAAGCTGGTAAAAGGCTATAAGGGAGGGAAGAAAGGGAAGGACTTAAGTGTGTGGTAATACACATATGTAAGAAGAAGAACTGATTACAGGGAGGGGAATGGCCTAAGCAAGGCCATGGAAAGAGAATGCATAAAAGAAGGGCAGGGGGAGGGTCAATCTAAACTCAAGATATTGTGAATAAGACATATGTAAAATTACTTTTTTGAATAAGGGCACGTCTAGAAGCTGTAGACTGTTACTAGAAAATTTTCAGTACCTGGGATGGGATACCTTCTAGTGAGTTGTTGGCCAAGAAGGTCCCGGTAGCCTCCAAAACATAACAGGCTTTTGCCAAAGCCCTTGGTTTCCCTTGAGAAACAGATAGTAAGACCCTATTGCTGAAGAAATCTCTTGCCTTAGAGGCATGGTCACTGAGATAGCAAGCTGGTGCTGAGCAGAAACCCTTCTCCCTGTAGACCAGCCAACTGAAAGCTGGAAAAAGCTGCACTGCATGCAGCCATATGGGAGACAGAAGCCATCAACAGTGAAAACAGTGGACGCTGAATATTCAAGCTTGGCCATACAGGCCCAACGACTGAACGAGTGCAATAGTGGCATGTCTGCTCTTGGGGTAACCAGCTGCTCCATAATTGGACTGAAGGCCCTCTCTACGGGAAGGAATACATACCTGGTACTGAAAAACCTAAGCAAAAGTCTATGGCAGGGGAGGTCATGAGCCCTAGGGGTATAAGCCTGCTCTTGTCTGACTAAATGTATATATTATTCCCACCAAGCTGCCCTGAAAGCACTACACTTAATGCTCATATTCACATATTAACGCTACTCTCACTTCTGGTTAGAGAAGCTTCTCTATTCAGATGGCGATGGCCACTGGGATGACCCAAAAGGCAACATAGTGCTGAGAAGAAGGGATAGAGGAGTGCCCAGCACTGAAACACCTCTGTCACACCCTCCAAGGCTCAGGGACCATTGTGTAAGAGTGTTGGGCCCTGCCCGGTGTGAGGCCTAGTGGTTCTGAGCCCAGCCAGAGTTTCCCTGTACTTGGCTCCCGGTGAGGCCTAGTCGAGCTTCCGGAGCCTGAGTAGAGTTTTGCGACCTGTACTTGGAGTGACTCAGCACCTAAGCTGAAACTGCCTCCGCCCAGCTGCTGCTGACGTGGTGAAATACTATTGGCCCTTATACCTTTCTCTCATCCTCTCCTCCCACCCCCTTCCTCAAAATATATAAATACCTCCCCATGACAATAAAAGAGATTTTCCGCCAGACGGACTTCCGGCTTAATGTAGTTTTCTTTTCCCCGGTGGCTTGGGGAGGTGTTTTTGAGTCGCTGACACCCGCCTTCCCGCTCAGCCCCGAGAGAGAAGCGGCTGCCCCGGCTCTCTCTCTCTCCTGCTCTAGTTGCCGGTGGTGAAGGAAAAAAGCACCGACAATGGGTGGCCAACGTGGGGCACAACAGAAGAGGGGGCGGATAGAATGGAAGAGCCAAAGGAAGGGTATGACTTCTTACAATGCAACTGTCCAGACAGAAATTGGCCTCGATATTCATGACCTTGCAGTGCCTAGCAATACTCCGCAAGACCCTCAAAATAGAAGAAAAAATGATGTCATCAAATTAAAAGAGAGACTAATGGAGAGTGGGAGGGGATACGGTGGAGACTGGAGTTCTAAAGTGGAATGGGGGGAGGGGGGAAATATCAGGTGGGTTTTTTGTATGTAAGTATAAAAGTCAATAAAAACCAATAATTTTAAAAAAATTAAAGAAGAAAATGGAATTTTGTATATACATCAATAAATCATGGGCCTGAAGTGATAGCTCAGGAGACAAATGCACTTGCTTGTAGGGCCCAAGGGTCTGGGTTCAATTCACCAGTTGCCCAAGTGGCACATATATCTGGAGTTTGTTTCCAGTTGCAGGAGGCCCTGTTGTCCCCATACGCTCCAGAAAAAAAATATGTATAAGAATATTTAAAAATGTACAAATCAAATTTTGTGATGATGAAAATTGCAAAAAAAAGTATGAGGAAAACAGTATGTGCAAATAACATGTACATTTATGAAGAACTCACATGATTTAACAAATAGATGTCAGATGGCAACAGAAAGCAAGAAACGAATATAGGCCACTTCATATCCACTAGTGAATAAAAGGAATAAAAAATAGGCTGTTTGCCTTAATGATCCCTCATGGCCTAGCTTTTAGTACCCCTTTCATGTCCTGAGACAGCAAAGGACTCTCCTGAGAGCCATCACATCATGGCATGTGATACCTATCACATGTCCTGAGACTGTAGACCTGCCTGGAGTCACTTCATGGCATTTCTAGTCCTAAGACTCATTCTCTGACACAGTTCAGAGCAATTGTACATAGCATGTACTACCACACACCAGCCCTGAGATAATGCAGACCTGTCCTGCAGCATATCACTTCCTAACCTGTGGTGCCACTCCACATGCCCCAAGACACACCACCTGTGCTGAGACACTACATGGCATGACCTGTAATAAAACTCATGTGCTGACACATTACAGACCTATCAGAGACATAGCATGCCCTGACCTTTAATACCATATATATAACATAAGATATTGACATCCTATCCTTATTTTCTACTTGGCTTGGCCCAGTAATGTCACAGACATAAGCTGAGAGATGTTAAAATGCACCCAGAAACATCTCATGGCCTGGGATTTAATACTGCTCAATACAACATGTCAGCAAGGAACTTTCCAGAGATATTTCATAGCCTGGTCTATAATAGTACCCACATGCCTAGCAATAGCACAGGCCTCCTGATACACCTCAAAGCTTTTGTAATAACATAACCTAGAGTAATATAGCCTTGATGAGCAAGTGTGAGGAACAGTTTAGATCTTCATCAGTCTTGTAAATGTCAGCTGGGCTTATCAGTCCATCTGTAATCCCAGTGTTGGTAGTGGAGATACGGGATTCCTAGGAACAGCTGGTTAGCTAGACTTGCCTAAGTGGTGAGTACTGGCTTCAACTCAGAGACTACATTTCAGTAAGAAAAGTGGAGTGTGACTGAGGAAGATACCTCATGTCAACCTGTGATCTCCACATTCTCTCTCTCTCTCTCTCTCTCTCTCTCACACACACACACACACACACACACACACACACACACACCACTATGCCCACACAAACATGCCAAAATGCATACATATCCCATATTCACACACAACTCCAAGTTAAACTAAAAAGCAAAACAAGGGCTGGAGAGATGGCTTAGCGGTTTAGGCGCCTGCCTCCTAAGCCTAAGAATGCCGGTTCCAATCTCCAGGTCCCACGTTTAGCCAGATGCAAGGGCGCAATGCCGCACTTGACCACAAGGGGGCACACACAACTGGATTTTGTTCACAGCAGCTGAGAGGCTACTGGTGCGCCCATTCTGTCTTCCTCTCCCTCTCCCTCTCCCTCTCTCTCTCTCTCAAAAAAAAAAAAAAGCACAAAAAGCTAACACTTGGAAAATATAACAGCTTAAAAGCAAGAGCTTTTCAGCTCTTCTTTGTATAGGTGTGCGTGTTCTATGTGCATGCTATAGCATGCATTAGAAATTAGAGGACAACTGTGAGTCCTCACCATCTCATTTGAGACAGGATCTCTTGTCTCCACTGTTGTTTACCACTGCACTTACCAGGCTAGCTATTAACACAAGTTTCTGTGATTCTTGGAAACTTGCCTGACTGCTTTGCATCTTGCTGTAGACATAGTATGCTAAAATTACAGAAGCCTATCACATGTTTTGGCTTTTGTATAGGTCTGGAAATCTAGACTCATGTACTCAAGAGTTGCACAGCAAGTGCATTATTCCGCTGAATCATCTCTAGCCTCAATGCTTCTTGAGTTTTTATTTTGAGAGAGACAGAGAACTAGGCAGAGCCTGCTGGGTTGACTGGGATGTGCCCCCTCATCCACTACTGGTATGCACCCTCCAGTATTCTTGGATGTCTTTGGACCAAATTGTGCTTGCTTTCTTTTAGGGGCAGACCTCAGGATTTTTAAAGTAATGTGACTGTAGTTGATAATTGGTGGTTTCCTCTGTCTGTACCCACAACTTATTCACCTGCATGACAAGTAGATGAAGTGGCTGAGTAGTTGTTATGTGTGTTGAACTTTCCATTTCACCTATCATATTACCTCTCTCCACAAATGTGTGACTTTGTCTCCTGTTATATGACCATGAATAATGAAATCAAACAAATGACAGTGACCTTTCCCATCATATTCTAAGACATTTCTACATCAGAACCTTACAGCTCAGTGGTGTTTTGCATTTCAAATCGTATCTAGAGTTCCTTTGAAGTAACCAGAGGCCCTGGTGCTGTTGTACACTCTATTTCATTTTATTTTTTGAGAGAGAGAGAAAGTAAATAATATAAAAATATAGAGATGTGCATTAGGACAATACTAAGTACTGTAATATAAAATGTTCAAGTTTCGTTATTATCATGGTTAAACTTTTTGTTTTGTGGCTATCACCTTACACATTTGGAGTCTAAAGCTAACACAAAAAGAGTGGTGTAATTGCGCTTTTGAACCACCTCTCCCCAGAACAAGATACTTGGGACTCATATTGCACTGGCAAACCAAGTTACACAAATGTTAAGGAGGGTGGGTGTGTAGCCCATCACAGCAGCCACTTCCCAGCCATACGGCAAAAGGAAACAAGTCACAGCTACCTGCTAGCTTTCTCTGCCTGGATAGAAACATGCCAAGGCTTGCGATTTTCTTCTCTTTTCCTACTGTCTAGATCATATGCCTCTTTCTCCTTCATTTGTTCCTAAGGCTTTTGCTCCAAAAATTTTTGTTTGTGAAAGGTAAGATAAACTATATTTTGATCATCATACTAAGATCAGGATGCTTTCAAAGCTGGGCTCTAAAGGGAAATGCACACTTCAACTACCAACTTAAAAGATCTCTGTGATTAGGCTCTGATATTTCCTTTTCAATAGCTTCACTTGGGAAAGTATTTCATCAAGGACTTGAAAATGCAACCTACTTAATACAGGTAAAGAGTTAAAAAAATTTAAAAATCCTAATTCCTCAAACTGAAGCAGAGCATCCTGTCCATGAAAACTAACTCAGGATTCCTGGTCAAACGGGCTTGAAGGGCAGGCACATCTAAGCATCACAGGAACCACCAACAATCCACCCACCACACAGGAGAAGGGAAAGCATCAGAGGTCAGCAAAAATAGCAGAAGATGCCTACTCTGGCACTAATCAATATAATTGTTTAATAAACTAACTTCAACTGACTTCACCTGGTAATCTAGACTAATTCTCCATTCCCACTAACTTTCTTCTTATGGTCCTCACCTAACAGTGACTCAAAAGATGTATAAGACAGAATGGTTGATAAACATCCTAACAACTAAAAGACCAGGAAAAAAGTAAAGTCACTATTTTTGTTGTTATTTTGAAGCAGATTCTCACTGTAGCCCAGGCTGAGAATGCTCTGTTGCAGTTAAATGTACATGCTTGCAAAGATTACAGGCCTAGGTTCAATTCCCCAGTACACACATAAAGCCAGATACACAAAGTGGCATGTGTATTGAGTTTGTTTGCAGCAAAAGGCCCTAGCATACTGAAAGTGTATCTCTTTTTCTCTTCATAGGTCAGAAAAACTAATGGAGCCATTGTGATGAGGTCTACCCAGGCTGAACTAGAACTCACTCTGCAGTTCAGGTTGGCCACAAACTGACAGCCTTTCCTAGTGCTGGGATTAAAGGCATGAGACTGTCTAGTAAATCTACTTCGTATTCTTCCGTGTTGTCATATTCTCATTTGTCAACCACAAGGCTGCATACTTCCATTATTACAAGGGGAATTCCCATCAGCCTGTGTGCTAAGATGCTCTCTCATAATCAGGATCTTTGTTCCCCCATTCCAAAATATTTATTTATTTATTTATTTATTTATTTATTTATTTATTTATTTATGAGAGATAGAAAAAGGAAGGGTGTATATATGGGCCTCTTGCTACTGCAAATTAACTCAATGCATGTGTTCCTTTATACATCTGACCCTATATGGGTATTTAGGAATTAAGCCCAGGATGACAGGCTTTGCAAGCAAGTAACTATACCTATTGAGACATATCTTCAGCCCATTCCCCAATTTTCTTCTTAGCTAGTATAGTAAGTCACCTATTCTATGACTATCATATCATAGTTTTCAAATTTTCTATTCAAATCTTCCATTCTGAAAGGATGTAGTTTAAATACAACCTGAGTTTGGAACATGACCCAAATCTACCTACCTAATTCTGTGAATTCAGTTTACTCCCATCATAATATGCCTAATTCTTTTTCACTATTCATTTAAATCTGCCACCCTTCATCTTCCAACCATCAAATCCTGTTCTAGCTTTAAGTAATTCTTTTGTTTTGTTTTTCAAGGCAGGTTCTCCCACTTACCAAGAAGGCTGACCTGGAATTCACAGTGATCCTCCTACTTCAGCCTCCTGAGTTGTGGAATTAAAGGCATGAGCCAATATGCCAGTTATACATCTAATTCTTATTCCTTACTGTATGGCACAATTCAGGTCAGGCTCTAGCCAGGCTGCCTGCTAGTAGGAACCAGGAAGTGGCTTCTGTGGACATGGCAGTCTGCACAGACCTGGCATGACAACAGCTACAGCCCATGCCTGTGAGCAACCTGCTGTGAGATGATCTGCCTGCTCACACACTCACAAAAAGATAATCGTTGCATGGTCTCATTCATTTGTGGCTAATAACCTGAATCCGCCTGAGATGCTGCCAAACCTAATAAGTACCCTGAGGACCAGACAATAGGGAGGATGGGATGGAGGGAGGGTAAGGGTGGGGACACAAATCAGGACCCAAAAGGAAATGGTACTATAAAACCCTATATGCTGAACAACAGGTTAAAACATTGGTCCTTCAGCAGGCCCACAGAGGGAACACCTGAACCCCACAGGGAACTGGAGAGAACATCATGAAGACCAACCTTAATCTTTTCTTGTTTCTCTCTCTCTCCCCCTCTCCCTCTCCCCTCTATACTCTCTCTTTTATATTACCTTTTTCTTCCCTCACCTTCCTTGGCGCTGACTTATAACTCTGAGTACCAGCACGGGGTTAACTTTCACAATGAGCTGTTGATCCAAGAGACCTAAAAGGTTTCCCAAAAAAGACAGATTTCTGTCAGAGTTCTTGATGACCCACCAAAGGTTAATGGTAAGACCCTACTGTCGAAGATAGCATACACATGTGAGACAAAACATGGAGACCTGGTCAGAATCTGGAAGAGGGTCAGTCCCCAGACAGTTAGCTAGTCTAGTGCCAGAGGGTGCTACAGGAGCAAGTGGAGGAAAATGGCCAACATCTGTCCAAACAACTCGCAGACTAAGCTACCCAGCAGGAAACCACCTGACATAATGCTCAAACAAGTGCAGTAGTGGCACATAGCCATGGTGGGTAACCAACTGCTCTTGATTTGGCTAATAGATCCACTCAGTGGAATGGAACTCATTGCTGGAACTGGGAAATAAGTCAAAACCAGGTACACAAAATGAGCTCAGTCTCCAAGATCAAGATACCACCAAATGTGGGCTAGAAGAGGGCCTACACATATAAAATTCCCTCTAAAATAACTATGGCCATCTCATCTATCTAGTACTAACTTCTCTCTCTGTTGGAGAATTTGCTTATATTTTTCAGATGGAAAAAGAAGCTGAAGGGAGGATAAGCCAATCACACCTCACCAGGGCCCCAGCTGAAACCATAGAGTAGTAATGTGGGGAAAGGGTAAGATTACAGCTTTCTTGGAGATCATGGCACCAGAAAAAGGCTGAAGGAGATAAACACAGAGAACATCGAACTCCTACTAAGCCAGATATCCAGAGACACAGAGGCTCCCAAAACCTCACCACTGAAGTAGAACTAAAATGACCCCAATGTGGCTCAGGGAAATTCACGGAAGAGGGGGCAGAAAGAATGTTAGAGCCACAAGTTGGGTCATTATGCATAGAGACTTGGCCTACCACCCATAATTTTTGACTACACCCACAATGCATGACTCACATTCCCCATTGATGAGGGTCCCTTTGGGGGGGAGGACAGGGAGGAGGATAATGGAGTCACCAACATGAATGTAAAATTAGAATAATATAAACAAAATAATAAGATATTAAATAAAAATAAATTATTTTAAACTACTTTATAACAATGTGTGCAGACTTGCCAAAAACATTAGCTCTCTCTAAAAATGCTTTTAAAGTGCTAAGCATGCAGTGATTCTCTGGTTCTTAGCAATTAATATCTGAAAAAGCACTTACCAGCTTTCTCCTCCTGCAGGGGTCATCCAGGCCATCCAGGTGAAAGAACAGCCTTGGTCAATAGAAACAGTGCTGAGGTCAGTGGTTCTAGCCTGGCTATGCTTTAGTATCATCTGGGTAGCTTTAAGAAAACGGCGTTGGTTCTGTCTGATTAATCAGTTTGGGAAGGATACGTGGCATTGTATGTCTTAAGCATGCCCCAAATTCTCCTGGGTGGACATGACTAAGACCCATTCTTCTACTACAAGAATAGCTTCAGATCACCTCCCAACCATACCTACTTCTTTATTGAGTTTTTAGTTGGTATGTCTGGTTGATTGGTTTACTTTGCATGGAGAAGGACCTTGTTGTGTTTTATTAAATCATTTTATTTATTTACCTGAGAGATCGACTTAGTAGGTTGGTTAGTTTATGGGTGCAACAAGGCCTCTTGCTTCTGCAAATGAACTCCAGACACATGTTCCGCTTTGCGTGTCTGGCGTTACCATGGGTACTACGGAATTAAAGCCAGGCCTTCAGCCTTTGCAAGCAAGGGCTTTTAACTGCTTAGTCAGGTCTCCAGCCCCGTTGTGCTTTTGATTTGATTTTTAGAGATGGGTCTCACTCTGTAGCTCAAGCTGTCCTGAATCTGTGTAGCCTAAGCTGGCCTCAAAGGCCTGACAGTCATTCTGCCTCAGTTTCTCAAATGTTGGGACTGCAGGGGTTTGTCAACACCCGTGGCTTTCTGTAAGGTCTGAATCTAAATGCTGTGAGGCATGCTCTTTTCAGCATAAGGATTACCAATTAGGGTATCAACTAACAAAAATCAAATGTTTCACTTCCAAGATCCTTTGCACTAATGCTGCATTATTTTTGCTTTGGCAATGGGTCCTCTAACGTCATATTTAGTAGACTCTTACCCAATGAAACATCAGAAATTCCAACATTTCATTACCTGGACTCATCTCCTCAGCTTCCCATTAGGCTGAGAAGGCTGCTGTTCCCAACTTTCATCCCATTCAGTCTGCATCATCCACTCCATTCCCCCTAGCACTTGTTTACCCCCATGTATGCAATGGAACCATCTTCCCTGCCTGCTCTTATTTAGTCCCATTGCTTGCATCTGTCCAGATTGGAGAAGAGGTTTTTCTTTGTTTTTTGGTTTTAAGAAAGGGAATCCCTACTTTATGAAGGAGGCCTCCAACTCTGTTAAGAATAGAAACACAGCCAGGCGTGGTGGCGCACGCCTTTAATCCCAGCACTCCAGAGGCAGAGGTAGGAGGATCACCGTGAGTTCTAGGCTATCCTGAGACTGCATAGAGAATTCCAGGTCAGCCTGAGCTAGAGTGAGACCCTACCTCAAAAAAAAAAAAAAAAAAAAAAAAAAAAAATTGAAACACTACCTTCAGACTCAGGCTGTTCAGTTCACTACAGCCCAGTGTGGTGGTACATGTCATTGATCCCAGCATTTGGTAGGCAGAAGAAGACTGCTGTGATATTGAGGCAATCCTGGGCTAGAGTGAAACCCTACTTCAAAAACATTAAAAAAACAAAAAAGACACGAGCCATCATATTATACACAGTTCTCAAGTCCTCACATTTACAAGTTTCCCCTCAGTGTAGAGAGGGAATAAGTTACTGAAGAGGCTTAAATGAAAAAGTCTTACAAGTTGGGGGCGTTGGCACATGCCTTTAATCCCAGCACTTGGGTGGCATAAGTAGGAGGATCACCATGAGTTCAAGGCCACCTTGAGGCTACATAGTGAAATCCAGCTCAGCCTGTGCTAGAGTGAAACTCTATCTCAAAAAAGAAAAAAAACAGTCTTGCCATGTTAGCATTGGAAATTGGGTAGAAGCAATGTGAAGCATCTCTAGAAACGGGGAACATCACTGTGACATTTTTTTTCTGTTTTAATATTTTATTTGTTTATTTGAGAGAAAGAGGTAGAGAGAGAGAGAGAGAATGAATGGGCGTACCAGGGCCTCCAGCCACTGCAAACAAACTCCAAATGCATGCACCCCTTTGTGCATCTGGCTTACATGGGTCCTGGAAAGTCGAACCTGGATCCTTTGGCTTTGCAGGCAAATGCCGTAACCGCTAAGCCATCTCTCCAGCCCTGGAATTTCTTGATCATGTCAAAAAAAAAAAAAATGTCATGGAGCCAGGCAGGGTGGCGCACGCCTTTAATCCCAGCACTTGGGAGGCAGAGGATGGAGGATAGCCAAGAGTTCCAGGCCACCCTGAGACTACATAGTTAATTCCAGGTCAGCCTGGACCAGAGTGTGACCCTACCTCGAAAAACCAAAAAAAAAAAAAAAAAAAAAAAGTCATGGAAATGGGGCTGAAGGAATGACTCAACAGTTAAAGATGCTTGCTTGCAAAGTCTGCGTGCCTGTGTTCAATTCTCAGTACCAATGTAAAGCCATATATACAAAGTGTAGCCTGTATCTGGTGTTCATTTGCAGTGGCAAGCAGCACTGCACTGATATTATTCTCTCTCTCTGCTTGGAAGCAATTTTTTTTTTCTTTCGTGGCAGGGTCATACACTACCTAAGCTAAGCTGACCTGGAAGTTACTGTAGAGTCTAAGGGTTGCTTCAATCTCATGACTATCCCCCTATATTTGCTTCCTGAGTGCTGGGATTAAAGGCATGTGCCACCCAGCCTGTCCAAAAGATTTTTCTTAAGAAAATGTTTTAAAAATATTTTTTTAACATTTTATTTATTTGGCAAGAGAAAAGGAAGCAGGCAGGCAGGTAAGTAGATAGATGGATAGATAGCATTTTGGACAGGTTGAATGTTGTGTTTGCCATCAGCATCCAGCAGTCTTAGATCAGAGATGAAAAAAAGTAGCCTGCCCTTCTTGTAATTCTTAAGAACTTGAAAGAAGAGCTTAATACCTTATTTTTTATCCAGAAATTTAAAGAGCAGTATTCTTATGCCTTGACTTGCCTCCTCTAATGTTAAATAGTATCACGCCCTAATACCAGGTCAAAAACAGGCTGTTAAAACAACCCTTAAAATAGACTAAAAGCATGTCACCTATGTTAGTAAGTGTATCTGCCTTAACTAGATTTCATTACAAAAATATGAATTATGAGTGATGATAAAATGCTTCAAAAGAGTAAAGTTTTAAGAAGGGAAAATGTTTGGGGAGGAAACCACTAAAGGTTACTTCTATTGAACTTGGGTATCTTCAATTCAACAAGTTACTAAAGTTGTTAGGGCTGCCTTTTGAAGCATTTCATTTCTGATCCTCCCCTAGCACTTGCCCTGAGTACTTTCGCTGTCGGCATGGAAGACGGGATGTACTACTTGCTGCTTTTAAACATATAAACTGTTTAAATGTACTTTGATGTCTG
>JAEOAD010001413.1:600000-820000 GCA_036365145.1 Orientallactaga sibirica
GTCTGTGTGTGGGGTGTGTGCATGTGTGTGTGCACATGTTGTCTGTGTGGGAGTGTGTGCATGTGTGTGTGCACATGTCATCTGTGTGTGGGAGTGTGTGCATGTGTGTGCACATGTTGTCTGTGTGTGGGAGTGTGTGCATGTGTGTGCACATGTTGTCTGTGTGGGAGTGTGTGCATGTGTGTGTGCACATGTGTGTCTGTGTGGGAGTGTGCATGTGTGTGCACATGTTGTGTGTGCACATGTGTGTCATGTTGTGTGGGAGTGTGTGCATGTGTGTGCATGTGTGTATGCACATGTTGTCTGTGTGGGAGTGTGTGCATGTGTGTGTGCACATGTTGTCTGTGTGTGGGAGTGTGTGCATGTGTGTGTGCACATGTTGTCTGTGTGTGGGAGTGTGTGCATGTGTGTATGCACATGTTGTCTGTGTGTGGGAGTGTGTGCATGTGTGTGCACATGTTGTGTGTGTGGGAGTGTGTGCATGTGTGTGTGCACATATGTGTGTGTGCACACATGTGTGGGAGTGTGTGCATGTGTGTGCACATGTTGTCTGTGTGGGAGTATGCGCATGTGTGTGTGCACATGTTGTCTGTGTGGGAGTGTGTGCATGTGTGTGCACATGTCGTCTGTGTGTGGGAGTGTGCACATATGTGTGTGTGCACATGTCATCTGTGTGTGGGAGTGTGCACGCATGTGTGTGCACATGTCGTCTGTGTGTGGGAGTGTGTGCATGTGTGTGTGCACATGTCATCTGTGTGTGGGAGTGTGTGCATGTGTGTTAAGGCCAGAGGTTGACGTTGTCTGTCTTCCTCCATCACTCTCCACCTTGTTTCTGTTTTTGGAGACAGAGCCCCTCACCTGAATCCAGGACTTGCGGAATCACCTAGTCTAGCTAGCAAGCTTGCCCCCAGGATCCCTATCTCTGCTTCCCTAGCACTGGGATTACAGGTTGGCCACCATGTTCACCTGGCATTTACCGGGTCCTAGGGATCTGACTCAGGTCCTCACACTTTTGTGGCAAATACTTTACCAATTGATCCATCTCCCCAGCCTTTCAATTTTTTTTTTTTTAGGTGACAGTCTCTCATGTAGCACAGTTTGCCTTCAAACTTGCTATGTAGCCAAGGATGGTCTTGAACTCTTGATCCTCCTGCCTTCACCTCACCTCCTGAGTGGTGGGATTACAGGCATGCATCACCACACCCAGCCTCACCTGTTTTCATCTATGACATGAACTGTATGTCAACTTATCTATGACCTTGGAACTGTATGTCCACTACACCTTAGTAGGCGGAGGAGAGTTTGTATATACAAGATAATCACATGGTGGGCTCTCAGAATGCAGACGCTCCTGGGACTTCAGCCCACTTTTCTTTCTTTCTTTCTTTCTTTCTTTTTTTTTTTTTTTTTTTTTTTTTTTTTTTTTCGAGGTAGGGTCTCACTCTGGCCCAGGTTGACCTGGAATTAACTATGTAGTCTCAGGGTGGCCTCGAATTCATGGTGATCCTCCTACCTCTGCCTCCCGAGTGCTGGGATTAAAGGTGTGCGCCACCACACCCGGCTTTTCTTTCTTTTCTAAATAATTGTGTTTATTTGAGAGAGCAGTAAGAGAGGGAGAGAGAATGGGCACACCAGGGCCTCCAGCCTCTGCAAACGAACTCCAGACACATGAGACACCTTGTGCATCTGGCTTACATGGGCTCTGGGGAATTGACCTGGGTCTTTTGGCTTTGCAGGCAAGCGCCTTAACTGCTGAGCCATCTCTTCAGCCCTCTTTCTTATTCCTTTTTTTTTTTTTTTTTTTTTTGTGAGGTAAGGTCTTGCTGTAGCTCAGGCTAATCTGGAATTCACTATGTAGTCTCAAGGTGGCTTCAAACTCATGGTGATCCTCCTACCTCTGCTTTCTGAGTGCTAGGATTAAAGGTGTGCACCATCATGCCTGGTCCACTTTTCTTTTTCTTGAGACAGAGTTTCCAGGCTGTTTTGGACCTGGAAGTCCTCCTGCCTCCTGAGATTATAGTTATTCACTACTACCCATTTTATTTTATTTTTTGTTTATTTATTAGAGACAGAGACAGGAAGAGAGAGAGAGGAAGAACGGGCGTGCCAGGGCCTCTAGCCACTGCAAACAAACTCTAGATGTATGTGCCACCATGTGTATCTGGCTTACGTGGGACCTGGAGAATTGAACCTGGGTCCTTAGGCTTCACAGGCATACACCTTAACTACTAAGCCATCTCTCCAGCCCCTCACTTTATTTTATTTTATTTTGGTTTTTCGAGGTAGAGTCTCACTCTAGCCCGGGCTGACCTGGAATTCACTATATAGTCTCAGGGTGGCTTTGAACTCATAGGGATCCTCCTACCTCTGCCTCCCAAGTGCTGGGCCTCCCGTGTTCTTACTACATAGAGGACCAAAGGGACTTGAAGGAATCTGGGTCTCTGATGTAGCCCCGAAGTGGGGTGAGGTCTTCATCCCAGACACAGTAACCCCACCCAGGGTTGACAATCTACTGATTGTGCCAAACAGATCACAAGCCATGCAATCCTCGAAGCCAGTCCCTGATACCCACCTGGGGGGTCTAATGGAAGATTGGGTTGGGGAGTGCACACCCAGGCACAATAACTCCACCCAGGGTTGACAATCTATTGATCGTGTCCAGCAGATCATATGCCATGCAATCCTCGAAGCCGGTCCCTGGCACCCACCTGGGGGTCTACCGGGAGGGGGATAATGGGAATGATTCCCCGGGGGAAAAACACTCACCTTGGGGGGCACGAAGAACTCCAGGCGGAAGCGCTCTCCGGCCACGGCCCTTCGCAGCAGCAGGCGACACTTCTGCCACTGGGCGGCGCCCCCGGGGCCCGTGGCGGCGGCGTCGTCAGCCACCATGAAGCGCAGGGCGCCTTCGCGCTGGATGTCCAGCAGCTCCACCTTGGCGGCCAGAGTCCTGGACAGCCGCAGGCGCCGCGTCCACTTGTCGCGAGGCTCCGCGAGGTTCTCGGCGGCCGAGGCCGAGGCGGCGGGGGCGCGCGGGACGGAAGCCGAAGAGGCGTCGGGTTCCGGGGACGCGCGCCGGTGCCACAGGTCGCGCACGCCGTCCACGACGCACAGGCTCATGTTGCGCAACGAGAAGCCCTTGCGGACGCGGGCCTTGGCGGCGGCGACATGCGACACGTCCTCGGAGCTCCGCGAGTGGCCGTGAGCCGCGGCCTTGAGCGCCGCTGCGGCCGCCGCCGCCGTCGTCGTCGTCGCGCTCCCCGCGGGCTCCATGGTGTCCGCGTGCTCGCTCGTCGCCGACGTCGCGGTCCTGGACGTCGCCGTTGTCGACGTCACCAGCACGCGACGCACCTCCTCGCCGAAGACGTCTAGGAAGTTGGCGGCGAAGTGGCGGGAGAAGGAGGCGCCGGCCTCGGGCGTGTCGTAAGCCGGGTGGTCACGCACGAAGCGGCAGAACTTGTGTGCGAAGTCCACGGCGGCCACGTGCGCGTGCACCTCGCAGAACTGCCGCCAGTCCGGGGCCGGGGCCGAGGCGGCGGGGCCCGGGGTGGCACCATTCATGGCTCCCGTCCCATCGCAGCCCCCTGCGGCTGCAGGGAGAACAGCAGGTCACTCTGTTAACTTCCTTTTATTTTTAAAAATTGTTTTAATTCATTTATTTTAAAAAATTAGGGGGCGGGCTGGAGAGATGGCTGTTAAGGAGTTTGCCTGCAAAACCAAAGGATCCCGGTTCGATTCTCCAGGAGCCACATAAGTCAGATGCACAAGGAGGCACATTGCATCTGGAGTTTGTTTGCAGTGGCTGGAGGCCCTGGCACGCCCATCCTCTCTCCTGCTGTGCCTTTCTCTCTCCTAAATAAATAAGTTTTTTTGGGTTTTTTCGAGGTAGTGTCTCGCCAGCCCAGGCTGACCTGGAATTCACTATGCAGTCTCAGGCTGGCCTGGAACTCACAGTGATCCTCCTACCTCTGCCTCCCAAGTGCTGGGATTAAAGGTGTGCGCCACCACGCTCGGCCCCAGTATTCTCATAGCTACCTGTCCCACTGACCCGTCTGATCAGTGGTTTCTGAATTTTTCATTCAGGTCTTATGATTCTGGGTCTCACCTCCCTATATAGATCAAATATGACCTTTTTTTGTTTGTTTGTTTTTGGACCAGTGTTGAAGGCTCTGTCTCCTTGGAACTTTTTTCTGTCACAGCATCCTGACTGCTGCTGTTCCCTCCAGAACTCTCATTCCCATTGGACCAATCTAGGAATCCCAGCTGTCCTCTCATCCCAGCTTCTGCCTCCTTGTTGCTAGGCAACTCCATCTCTACCCATCGTGGATAGATAAACTAGATAGTGTATGTTAGGTAATCATGTGGGGGGACTTGACTCCTTGTCCCCCAGTGTCTCCAGTGTCCCTGAAAGCACAGGTCCTGCTGTGTGCACACCCCTCCCTCATCCTTTTTCTTCTGAAAAATTTTTGACAATTATATTTATTTGATCACATTCACACCCTATAACTCCCTTTTCTCCTTCTTCCACTCCTGATGAACTCCTTATCTTCATAACTAGTCTCATTTCTTTTTCTTTTTCTTGAGGTAAGGTCTCACTGTAGTTCAGGCTGACCGGGACTTCACTCTGTAGTCCCAGTCTGGCCTCGAACTCACAGTGGTTCTCCTACACCTCTGCCTCCCGCAAGTGCAAGTGCCGGAATTAAAGGCGTGAGCCACCACCCTGGGTAGTAGCCTCATTTCTATGTCGATGTATTAAAATTTTTTTTGGTGACCCACTGCATTTAGTTAGGATTGCCTGCATAAGGATGGGTGGAGAGTTATTTATCAGTACATAAGCAACCTACCAGCAACTACGCCACCGAAGAACATGTCTTCCCTTCCACAGCCATTAACAGCCATGGAGAGGGATTAACGTCATGGAGGCCTCCTCCCTAGCTAGGCAAGTACTACTGCTGAGCTACAACCTCGGCCTCTCATTGGTGGATTGTATCACCGAGCCACACCCTCAGCCTTTAATTGGTGGGCTCTAGGCAAGACCTCTACCACTGAGCCACACCCCCAGCCTCTCATTGGTGGACTCTAAGGAAGGGCTGTACCAGAGCCATGCTCCCAGTCCTTCATGGGAATGGGGGAGGGGAAGGAGACGCATTCTGCTGGAGGAGCCAGCCCAGGGTTTAGTGTTTAGGGGACACACCCATCCTTCCTAGGAGGGCCTGATGGAAAACCTCATGCCCTCACCTGCCCTCCTAGGATTCCCAACGTCTTGGCCTACCCCCCTTCCACCCCTGGGAACCCCATCTCACATCTCCCAGGGCATCCAAGGTCTGTAATTAAACACCAGGTAAATATAGCTGCCCTACTTCTGAGATCTTCTGTGGGCGCTCTGGGCCAGAGGGCACGGTGGGAGTTCCCTGTCTCCATAGTGTCAGTCAGTGAGATGGCATCCACCCAGGGAGGAAGTTCCTGGGAGAGGTTTCCTCAAAGACCCCTGCCCCATACTATGGGGAAATTGAGGGGAGGTGTCCTCTGACATGGGCCTGTGTTGGGCTTCACTTCTGCAAAGAGGATAATGGTCTCAATGGGCAAGGTTGTGGCAGGACTTGCCAGAACACTGGAAGTTAGGGGGTGGTGTGCAAAGTCCTGCGATGTGGCTGCACATGGACACGGAGGCACTCATGAACTTTGCTTAGGCCTGACCCTTTCACTGCCTTACTCAATCCCTACTCACCCTTGCATAAGTAATCTACCTTCTCCTGAAAGCCTTCCTTGACTTTCCCTCTCACTGTCCAAGCAGGCACAAGTGTCTCCAGTGTGTACACATTCCCCTTTTCTATGTCCTTCCAGCAAGCTGCCAGTTGCATGGTGTCCACTGTCTGTCTGCCTCTAGAAGTGCTGTCTGCCCCTGAGCCATGCCCCCAGCCCCTCACTGGGGGATTCTAGGCAGGAGCTCTACCACTGAGCCACACCCCAGCCCCTCACTGGGGGATTCTAGGCAGGAGTTCTACCACTGAGCCATGCCCTCAGCCCCTCACTGGTGGATTCTAGGCAGGTGCTCTACCACTGAGCCTCACCCCAGCCCCTCACTGGGGGATTCTAGGCAGGAGCTCTACCACTGAGCCACACCCCAGCCCCTCACTGGGGGATTCTAGGCAGGAGCTCTACCACTGAGCCACGCCCCAGCCCCTCACTGGGGGATTCTAGGCAGGAGCTCTACCACTGAGCCACGGCCCCAGCCCCTCACTGGGGGATTCTAGGCAGGAGCTCTACCACTGAGCCACGCCCCAGCCCCTCACTGGGGGATTCTAGGCAGGTGCTCTACCACTGAGCCATGCCCCCAGCCCCTCACTGGGGGATTCCAGGCAGGAGCTCTACCACTGCGTCATGCCCCACCCCCTCCCTGAGGGATTCTAGGCAGGAGCTCTACCACTGAGCCACACCCCCAGCTGGGTCAGAGGACGTACCTCAGTCAGATCCCAGTTTTCTGCCACTTGCTCTTCCCCGTTGGTGGAGGCAAGATGACACATGCCATTACCACTGACACTACCACCATGGTCTCCAAGGATGGCAGACCCATGCCACGCCTTGGCTGATCTGTGGGGAGGGCACAGACGTAGAACTAACCCTATGATGTCCTGTCTCCAAGCAGGCCACCTGTCCCTTTCACTAGTGAGACCACTCCAGGGTGAGTCAGAGTGGATGACAGCACCCTGTTGAAGTCAAAAGTAATCCTAGCTGGGTGTGGTGAATACGCCTTTAATCCCTACATTTGGAAGACAGAGGTAGGAGGATTGCTGTAAATTCCAAGCCAGCTTGAGACTACATAGTAAATTCTAGGTCAGCCTGGGTTACAGCAAAACCCTACCTTGAAAAACCAAAAACAAAAACAAAAAAGTAATTCTGGCTGGATGTGATGACACATACCTTTAATCCCTGCACTTGGGATTCAGAGGTAGGACTGCTGTGAGTTCAAGGCCATCCTGGTACTACAGAGTGAGTGCCAGGTCAGCCTGGGCCACAATGAGACCCTACCTTGGAAAAACAAAAAAGTAATTCTACCCTGTACAGAGCAGGTAGAAGGAAACAGGCAAGAAGTCAGCCCCAGTACTGGCTTCCCAGACTTCAATCCCTGTGCCTACCTGCCAGCTGGAAAAACCTTCATAAGGAGATTGGATGGAGTTGACGGCATGGGGGCAGAGCTCTGGGCAGGGTTCCAGCTACCCTTCATTAGAGGTGAGGTGGAACTCAGAAGGACTCTGTCAAGGGTCTGGCAGGTGTGCCGTGTCCCAGGCAGGGGATACATCCAAGCTGTTTTGACTCCATTCTCCAACAGTTTTCTGGATAACAGCTTCCGGGCCCGAGGGTCATTTCAGCAGCTAGGTATGCACTACCATACCTAGCTTACCCTGTTCTCTTGTATGGTAGTGCATGTCTATTATCCTAGCATGTGGGAGCTTGAGGCAAGAGGATTCCAAGTTTGAGGTTAGCTTGACTACATAGTTCCAGGGAAACCTGGACTACCTTGTGAGCCCCTGTCTCAAAACAACTACTTAGGGGGCTGGAGAAGTGGCTTGGCAGTTAAGGCATTTGCCTGAGAAGCCAAAGGACTCAGTTTCCATTCGCCAGGACCCACACAAAGCCAGATGCACAAGACAGGAAGGAGGCTATAAGAGCACAGGGAAACGGGCTCTAAGGGCGTCCCTAATTGTCCCCAGGGTTGGTTCTGGGAAGAAGACCAAGTTCAGAGAGCCTGGCTGACCTGGGCTTCCCCAAACTCTGAGCATCACTAGGAAACTGGAAAGAAGGCTAGAGAGATAGCTTAGTAGTTAAGGTGCTTGCCTGTGAAGTCTAAAGACCCAGGTTTGATTCCCCAGAACCCATCTAAACCAGACGCACAGGTGGCACATGCGTCTGGAGTTCATTTGCAACAGCTAGAGGTCCTGGTGCGCCCATTCTCTCTCTAATAAATAAATAAATAATAAATAAAAATAAATCATATATAAAGAAAATGGAAATTAAGGGTGACCCCTCCTTGGAAGGACAGCTCAGAAGTTAGGTTCCTCAGTCATGGATAGGGCCTGGCTCCATTCACCGCTGGGTAGAGCTACAAGGTGCCTCCCACCCACTTCAGGACTGGTACGTGTGAGACAATCAGTTAGATGACTGTGGGTTTAGATATGAAACAATGTCGCAGGGGGAGAAGGGATCAGAGGTTCCAGAAGCAGGGTGGCCTGTGTCACTCTGTCCCTCTCTTCAAACTGGTCTGAAAGGCTTGTGAATTGAATCCCACTGGCCTTGGACTCTTCCTTGTCTGTCAACCTCCTTATCTGAACTGCCTCCTTCCTTGGCCTTCAGACCATACACAGTCCTCTCTACTTCCAGGAAGCCTCTCCCTGCGCTGGACAGGAGTTTCCATAGTCCTGCAGGCCTTGACCCTGTATGGCTTGTGGTCATGTCTCAAGCCTCCTCCCATGGCCCCCAGGTGCTACAACAAGCCTCTGACTCAATCCTGGGGGGGGTGTGTCCTTATTGGTGTGGGCCCTGTCTACCCGGACCTGAGTTTACTCATCAGTATAGCAGGGAGTACTGTAGGAATGGTGTATGCTTCGTGGGATAAAGAGTTAGGGTTCTGGGGCTGGAGAGATGGCTTAGCTATTAAGGCGCTTGCCTGCGAAGCCTAAGGACCCAGGTTCTATTCCCCAGCACCCACGTAAGTCAGATGCACAAGGTGGCGCATCCACCTAGAGTTCATTTGCAGCGGCTGGAGGCCCTGGCATGCCCATTCTCTATCTGCTTCTTTTTCTCTCCTTCCCTCCCCTTTCTCTCAAATAAATAAAAACGGTATTAAAAAAAAAAAAAGGTAGGGTTCTGGACATTGAACAGTGGGGTACAATTATCCCACTGACACCAGCAGTGTCTCTCACCATCAGAAGCTTTCTGAGGACTGGGACTGGAGTCAGAAGCCTCTAGCCCAGGGTCACGTGCTAGCACTACCAGGTTCTGGGAGTTCAACACCCCAAGGTTTGTCAACTCTCAGCTGCACTGTTTCCTCTTCCTGGAAGAACAACACTTTCCCCCCCCCCCTTCAAAAGTGGGATGGGGCCAGACATGGTGGTGCTGTGCGGCGCCTTTCATCCCAGCACGCAGGAGGCAGAGGTAGGAGGATCACGGTGAGTTGGAGACCACCCTGAGACTACCTAATGTATTCCAGGTCAGCCTGGGCTAGAGTGAGACACTACCTCGAAAAACAGAAACAACAAAAAATAAAAGTGGGATGGGGCTTCAGAGGAGTACAGCAGGGCAGGGAGGGGGCAAGGGAAGCCTGAGCTGCTGGCGGGGGGGGGGGTCTTACAAAGCCATGGCCAGGCATCCAGACGAGACCCCGCCACATCTGGCTAGACACTTGGGCCAGCAGCCGCGCAGGCTGGGGCAGGGGGTGGGGGCGGCTGGCTTTCCGGAGGTAAAAATAGCGCTGACAATCGGAAAAGAAAAAAAAAGCCAGTCTTCAGCCCCGCCAGCGTGCAGTTCCGGACCCTAAGGCCTGGTCATTTGTTAAAATATTGATGAGGCGGCGGCCTCGCTGCCCCCACGCTAATGGGTTGAGCGCCTATTGCTTCACTGCTCAATGGGCGGGCAGGAGGCAGCGGGTCCGCCCCCTTCCCCCCCCCCCCGCCCAAGGGACTCAGGTTTCTGGGGTCCCCCTGCTTGGAGCGACAGCAGTCTCCTTTTGGTGCCCTCGCTGCCCGGGGAGAGGGAGGGTGGGGGAGGGACCTGGAGCCCAGCAGGGTGCTTCTAGCTACCAGGTAACCAGGGTGCCTAGAATGATGCTCTAGGTGACATCCTGCAGCGCAAGATGCCGCCCTCTCCCTTTGCCCCCAGCCCTCCCAGGGGAGTTATTGGCAGTTAATGATTGCTGGGGTCCGGGGAGACATTTTCTTTCGTAGTGTAGCTACTGGTAAGTTGTTCGTGCTCTGGTAAATAGCCCCTCCCATGTTCGTGTGCACGGCTCTAATTAAACTCAGTGAGTCAGTCTCTCTCTCTCTCTGTCTCTCTCTCTCTCTCTCTCTCTCTCTCTCTCTCTCTCTCTCTCTCTCTCTCACACACACACACACACACACACACACACACACAAAAAAAAAAAAAAAAAAAGAAAAGACATCAAAATACAAGTGGGAATTAGTTGCGAAGAAGGGCTTCAAAAGGAGGGACAGTCAAGAGAAGGTCATGGGAGGAGATTAAGATTAAAATACAATATATATATAAAATTTGTCAACAGGGGCTGGAGAGATGGCTTAGCGGTTAAGGCGCATGCCTGTGAAGCCTAAGGACCCGGGTTCAGTTCTCCGGTCCAATGTAAGCCAGATGAACATGGTGGTACATGCATGTGGAGTACTTTTGCAGTGGCCAGAGGCCCTGGCATGCCCATTCTCACTCTCTCTCTCTCTGTCTCTAATAAATAAATAAATAAAAATAAAATCTTAAAAAAATTTTTTGTCAACAGGGCTGGAGAGATGGCTTAGCGTTTAAGGCGCTTGCCTACAAAGCCTAACCATCCAAGTTCCATTCCCCAGTACCCATGCAAGCCAGATGCACAAGGGTGCACACAGCGTTTGTTTGCAGTGGCATGTCAATTCTTTTTCTCTCTCTCTGTCACTCTCATTAAAAAAATACTTACAAGGGCTGGAGAGATGGCTTAGCGGTTAAGGCGCCTGCCTCCTAAGCCCAAAAGAACGCTGGTCCAATATCCAGGTCCCACGTTTAGCCAGATGCAAAGTGACGCAAGGGAGCAATGCTGCATTTGCCCACAATGGGGCGCATGCATCTGGATTTCGTTCGGAGCAGCTGAGAGACTGCTGGCGCGCCCATTCTCTATCTGTCTCCCCTCTCCCTCTCTCTCTGTCTGTCTCTCTGTGTCTCTCTCTAAAAAAAAATAAAAAATATTTAAAAAAATACTTACAAGCCGGATATGGCGGCACACGCCTTTAATCCCAGCACTTGGGAGGTAGATGTAGGAGGATCACCATGAGTTCAAGGCCATCCTGAGACTACATAGTGAATTCCAGGTCAGCCAGCCTGGGCTGGTGTGAAACCCTACCTCGAAAAACTAAAATAAATAAATAACAATTATAAAGAAAAAATAATTACAAATAATAAAAACCATAAATGTAGTAAGCAAAAAGAAACAGAAGAATGAATAATCATTAAAAAAAAAAATCGCACCGGACATGGTATTTCACGCCTTTAATCCCAGCACTTGGGAGGCAGAGGTAGGAGGATTGCCATAAGTTCAAAGCCACCCTGAGACTACACAGTGAATTCCACGTCAGCCTGGACTAGAGCGAGACCCTGCCTTGAAAACCAAACCCCCCCCCCAAAAAAAAAAAACAACAGGCTGGAGAGATGGCTTAGCGGTTAAGGCACATGCCTGCAACGCCTAAAGACTCCAGTTCGATTCTCCAGGTCCCACGTACACCACCTGCACAAGGGAGCGCATGCGTCTAGAGTTTGTTTGCAGTGGCTAGAGGCCCTGGTGCGCCCATTCCCACTCTACCTCTCTCTCTTTCCCTCTCTCTGTCTCCAATAAATAAATAAATAAATATATTTTTTTAAAAAATCCCTCTGCAGCTCTCCATAGCTCCGCACCTCCAAAGAGGTGCACCTAACCCACCAAATGTGTGATGGAGAGGTGGTCAGAACCAAATGTCTGTTCGAGGCAAGACAGCAGCCCCTCCAATGAGCCATTCACCATGGGCAAACTCAGGTCTCTTCTGGGGACCCTTCCTACAACCCAAGAATACTCACTCTCTTCCAGAACTTTCTTAGAAGCTGATCTCAATTGTACCTAATCATGTCTTCCCTTCCCAGAACTGACTTGGCCCATTCAACCTCTCTCTCCAGAATTCAGGGTCCTTCCAGCCTGTGGTGGCTCCAGCTGCCTTAGTAGGGGCAGTCCCCAACTGGCTCTTTGCATCCCTCCACAGGCAGGTTACCAGCAAGTCTCCAGGCCTGAGTCACTCCATCAGCAATGTTGAGAACCTAGTCATTGCTTCTCAAGGACTCCCCGCCCCTCACCTCAACAGAGAACATGTCCCCACAGGGTAGGTTCTGAAGTTGGGCCTCCTGCCAGAGGGAGGATGTGGCTAGAGTTTCCCATTCTTTCCTACCCAGCACAGGGCAGAAGTGGGCATGACTACTGGTCTTTACACTCCTTCATCTGCTGGAACTAGAGATGGATTAAGAGTTATTGGGCTGGGGGGCTGAAGAGATGGCTTAGTGGTTAAGGAGCTTTCCTGCAAAGCCTGCGGACCCAGGTTTGATTACCAGGTACCCATGTAAGCCAGATGCACAAGGTGGCACATGAGTCTGGAGTTCATTTGTAGTGGCTGGAGGCCCTGACATGTCCACCCATTCCCTTGCTCTCTGTCTCTCTCCCTATCTGCCTTTTTCAAACAAACAAACAAACAAACAAACAAACAAACAAACAAATAAAAGAGTTATTGGGCTGGGACTGGGAATGTGACTCAGTTGATAGAGTGCTTACCTAGCATGCAGAAAGCCCTGGGTTCAATCCTCAACACTGCATAGCCCCTGTGCAGCTGGAGGATCAAAAGATCGAGGCAGAAAAAAGAAGAAGGAAAAAAAAAAAGATCAAGGTCATCTTTGGCTCAAGTGTGAGGTCAGCTGAGGCTATGGCTCAGTGGTATGGTGTTTGCATAGCAGGTAGGAATCTCTGAGGTTTGATTTCCAGTAATGCCAAAAAAACAAACACATATTCAAAAAAACATGAGTCCTGGGCTGAAAAGATGCTTAGTGGTTAAGGCACTTGCCTGCAAAGCCAAAGGACTCAGATTCCATTCCTCAGTACCCACGTAAAGCCAGATACACAAGGGATGCATGTTGTCTGGAGCTTATTTGCAGTAGCTGGACTGCATACCCATTTTTTTCTCTCTCTCTCTCCTTCCCCCCTTTCTGCCTCTTTCTCTCAAATTTAAAAAAAAAGGGGGGGGGGCTGGAGAGATAGCTTAGCGGTTAAGGCGCCTGCCTGCTAAGCCTAATAACCCGGTTCCAATCTCCAGGTCCCACGTTTAGCCAGATGCAAAGTGACGCAAGGGCGCAATGCCGCACTTGACCACAAGGGGGCGCACACATCTGGATTTCGTTCACAGCAGCTGAGAGACTGCTGGCGCGCCCATCTTTATCTGTCTTCCTCTCCCTCTCTGTCTGTCTCTCTCTGTGTCTCTCCTCCACCCCCCAAAAAAAGGAATTCTCAAGTTTGAAACCAGCCCGGGGTTACAAGAGACCTTGTCACAAAACAAACAAAAAACATAATTTTTTTTCTTTCTTTTTTTTTGGTTTTTCAAGATAAGGTCTCACACTAGCTCAGGCTGACCTGGAATTCATTATGTAGTCTCAGGGTGGTCTTGAACTCAAGGAGATCCTCCTACTTCTGCCTCCCAAGTGCTGGGATTAAAGGTGTGAGCCAAGATGCCTGGCTTCTTTTGTTTGTTTTTTGAGGTAGGGTCTCACTCGAAAAACCTTAAAAAACCAAAACCAACCAACCAAACAAAAATCCATGTGGCTTTGCCCTTTGTATGTGCGAGTGGTGGGGGTCCTGGGTGGTCCTGGCTCTTTTCCATAACTGGTCAAAGGGTACCGAGCTTCCCTGTGTGTCTGGAGATTGTGTCCCAGTCCAAGAACCGCTTGGTCGAGTGTGTTCGGGAAGAATCTGTTAGAACAATGCAGAACACCTATCAAGCAACCAAGCTCAGGCATTGTTCTCTGTCCTCATCTGGTTTGTTCCTGCAATCCCAGCACTCAGGAGGAGGAGGCAGGATGATTAGTTGTTCAAGGACAGCCTTAACTATGTATGAGTTCTAGGCTGGCCTGGGCTACTTGAGACCCTGTTTCAAGAAATTACAAATAGGGCTGGAGAGATGGCTTAGCCGTTAAGGCGTTTGCCTGCAAAGCCTAAGGCCTTGGTTTGAATCCCCAGGTCCCACGTAAGCCAGATGCACATGGTGGCACATGCATCTGGAGTTTGTCTGCAGTGGCTAGAGGGCCTGGCATGCCCATTCTCACTCTCTCTCTCTCTAATAAATAAATAAATAAAATCTTTTTTTTTTTTTTTTTTAAAAGAAATTACAAATAATTGCCGGGCCTTTAATCCCCGCACTTGGGAGAGGTAGGAGGATCACTGAGTTTGAGGCCACCCTGAGATTACATAGTGAATTCCAGGTCAGTCTGGGATAGAGTGAGACTACCTAGAAAAACAAAAACAAAACAAAACAAAAAAACACAGAAATTACAAACAATTAAGTAGCTTGTTTCAAGATCTAAGTGTCCCAATGTCTACCTCCTAAATGTTAGTCCATCTTTCTCTGACCATTCTGGACATATAGCTTCAGGAGTGAGTGAGTCCCTTCCCTGGTCTCCCTAACTCCTCACTGTGGCCAAAGTCAGTTTCAAGAATCTACAAGAAGGACTGGGGAGATAGTTCACCTAGTAAGGCACTTGCTGTGCGGGTGTGAGAACCCATTTTATAACTGGACCTAGTAGCAGCTGTCTGTAATCCCAGCCCTAGTACATCAAGCTGGGGAGGTGGAGACGATAGTCCTGGGAAGCTGGGGGCCAGGTAGCCTGGTGTACACAGCTTTGAACAAGAAACCCTGTCTCAAACGAGGTGGAAATTGAGAACAGACACCTGAAGCTGTCCTCTGACCTCCATGCCCGCACACACACACACACACACACACACACACACACACACACACACACCCTACATCTAACCGGACCACCTTTCTCACACAGTATCTTCCAGTCTCCCAACACTGTAAAGAAATAAGACATGAGGGCTGGAGCACCCAGGTTTGATTCCCCAGGACCCACATTAGCCAGATATACAAGGTGGTGCACAAGTCTGGAGTTTTACTGCGGCTGAAGACCCTGGTGGGCCCACTGTCTTTATCTGCCTCTTTCTCTCTCAAATAAATCATTTTTTTTGGGGGGGGGTTTTGTAAGGTAGGGTCTCACTCTGGTCCAGGCTGACCTGGAATTAACTATGTAGTCTCAGGGTGGCCTCGAACTCTTGGCAATCCTCCTACCTCTGCCTCCCGAGTGCTGGGATTAAAGGCGTGCGCCACCACGCCCGGCAAATAAATCATTTTTATAAAAAAGAAATAAGGGTCTGGAGAAATGCATTAGCAGTTAAGCACTTGCCTGTGAAGCCTAAGGACCCTGGATTGAGGCTCGGTTCCCCAGGACCCACATAAGCCAGATGCACAAGGTGGTGTGTGTATCTGGAGTTCATTTGCAATGGCTGGAGGCCCTGGCATTCCCATTCTGTCTCTATCTTCCTCTCTTGGTCTGTCTATAAAAATAAACAAATTTAAAAAAAAAGAAATAAGAGGGGCTGGATGGATGGCTTAGAGGTTAAGGCATTTGCCTACAAAGCCAAAGAATCACAGTTCAACTCTCCAGGACCCATGTAAGTCAGATGCACAAGGGGGCACATGCATCTGGAGTTCATTTGCAGTGGATGGAGGCCCTGGCACATCCATTCTCTCTCTCTCTCTGCCTCTTTCTCTATCACTTTCTTATTTAAATAAATACATTAATTAATTTAAAAATTTAAAAAGAGGGAAAAAAATAAGACATGAGCTTCTGGTAAGGCTGATTTGTACAGGATTCTCACACAAATAGAACAGCAGGGTTCTCAGTCCCTCCTTTGTGGGGGGGGGGGAGGCAGCAGGAGACCCTACTGTAGGAGACACTACAGGACCTGGGGGAAGGCCAGGAGTGAGGGGCCAGGATCCTAGACTAAGCCAGGGAGTATGTGTGTGCCTCAAGAAGTCGGTCCGTCCTCCCACAGGGGGACCCCGTGTTGGACAACCAGTTCCTTAGTGGGCCTTGTAGGTGGATAGCAGGTTGGGCTGGCTCTAGATGCCTCAGCTTTTCTCATGCCCAGATCACCCTTACCTTCTGGGGATTGCAGAGCACACCTGCCTCTCTCTAGCTTCTGCCTGAGTCTGTACTCTACTCCTCTCTTCCAGTGTGTGTGTGTGTGTGGGGGCTCGCTTAGGTCTTGACCCAGATCCACGAATTTATAGGATGTTTCCCTCGCTGCTTTCTGTCATTCATTTCATCCGTTTGCCTCTTGGCCTACTCTTTCTCTTTTCTTTTCTTTTTTTCTTTCTTTCTTCAAGATAGGGTCTTTCACTCTAGCCCAGGCTGACCTAGAATTCCCTGTGTAGTTTCAGGATGCCTCAAACTCACAGCGAATCTTCCTCCCTTGGCCCTTCCAAGTGCTGGGATTAAAAGTCTGCTCTGGGGCTAGAGAGATGGCTTAGCGGTTAAGGCGCCTGCCTGCTAAGCCTAAGAACCCAGTTCCAATCTCCAGGTCCCACGTTTAGCCAGATGCAAAGTGACGCAAGCACGCAATGCCACAGTTGACCACAAGGGGGCGCACACATCTGGATTTTTGTTCGCAGCAGCTGAGAGACTACCAGCGGGCCCATCTCTATCTGTCTCCCTCTCTGTCTCTCTCCAAAAAAAAAAAAAAAAAAAAAAAGTCTGCTCTGGGGCCGGAGAGATGGCTTAGCGGTTAAGGCATTTGCCTGCAAAGCCAAAGGATCCCGGTTCAACTCTCCAGGACCCACGTAAGCCAGATGCACGAGGGGGCGCATGCATCTGGAGTTCGTTTATAGTGGCTAGAGACCCTGGTGCACCCATCCTCTCTCTCTCGCCTCTTTCTCTCTCTCAAATAAATAAATAAATAAATAAATAAATAAATAAATAAATAAAATATATTTTAAAAAAAGAAAAAAAACTTTAAGAAAAGTCTGCTCCATGCTGGAGAGATGGCTTAGCAGTTAAGTGCTTTCCTGTGAAGACTAAGGACCCATGTTCAACTCTGCAGGTCCCACATGAGCCAGACACACAAGGTGACGCAAGGGCTCAAGGTCGCTCTTGTGCACAAGGTGGAGCACATGTCTGGAATTCAATTGCAGTGGCTTAGAGGCCCCAGGGCACTAATTCTCCCCCCCGCCCACCTCTTTTGCTCTCTCATAAAAAACCAATTTTTATTTTTTTTAGAAAGCATGTACCACCATGCCTGGCCCACACCTAATTTTTTTTTTTTTTCTTTTTTGGTTTTTCAAGGTAGGGTCTCACTCTGGCCCAGGCTGACCTGGAATTCACTATGTAGTCTCAGGGTGGCCTCGAACTCACAGTGATCCTCCTACCTCTGCCTCCTGAGTGCTGGGATTAAAAGTGTGCGCCACAACGCCCGGCTTCCCACACCTAATTTTTAAAATTTAATTATATTTATTTTAGAGAGAGCTCGAGAGAGAATTAGTGCTCCAGGGTCTCAACCATTACAAGTGAATTACAGACGCCTGCGCCACCTAGTGGGCATGGATGACCTTGCGCTTGCCTCACCTTTGTGCATCATGCTTACATGCGATCTGTAGAATCGAACATGGGTCCTCAGGCTTCGCAGGGAAGTGCCTTAACCGCTAAGTCATCTCTCCAGCCCCCACACCTGGTTTTATGTAGTGCTGGGGATGAAACTAAAGGTCTTGCATATGCTTGGCAGGCACTCTATCAACTGAGCCCCATCTCCAGCCCTCTTCTGGTTTGTTCGTGATGCACATACCAGTGATCCCTGAGACTGCCTGTGGCCCCTCAGTTCTGAGCATCCAAGAACTCTGGGCACTGTGGGCGCTAATTAAGATTCCCTGGTCTTTTCTCTGAGCTCCTCCGACACTGGGCACCCAGCCTGGCATCACTCCACTCCTCTGGGAAATCCCCCTTACAGCCTACGCAGTCCTGAGGAATGCCCCTTCTCCTGACTGATCTTCACTGTCGTCCTACAGTAGCACCCCATGGCTCGTGGCCTATCTCCTCCACCTCCACCAGACCATGGCCCCAGATGGCTGTTATACTTGCCCTGTCCTCAGAATCACAAGCATCCTGAGAGTAGAGCCCCCAACCTGCTCCACCCACTGGAGGAAAATGACAGTGGATTCCCACACAGCAATGCCTGGCCCACTGTAACCTAGCAGGTGTGTGCTGTGAACTCATGTTCGGGTTACACTTACAATCCCCGGGGACAGAACCCAGACATAAAAAGACTTGGCCAGGTGAAGGGTGGAACCCGGAACCAGAAACTGCGACTTCCCCTGTGGTGCCATGCCAACCGTGACTGTGAGAAGGACGAGCAGGCTCTAAGACTGGAGCACACCCCATGGGCATTACAGCTGGAAGGCCCACACCATCTGACCACCCATCCCCAGTCTCTACAACCCAATCTAGGGAAACCATACAGCTTTAAATACATAAGGAATCCAAGGCCAGCCTGGGCTACAGAGACTTTATCTTAAAACAAAAGAAAAGGGGGGGCTGGAGAGATGGCTCAGTGGTTAAGGTGCTTGCATGCAAAGCCTAATGACCCAGGTTCAATTCTCCAGTACCCACATAAAGCTAGATGCATAAAGTGGTGGGTGTATACATCTGGAGTTTGTTTGCAGTGGGTGGAGGTCCTGGTGCACCCATTCTCTCTCTCTCTGTCTGCTTGCAAATAAATAAAAAATATTTTAAAAAAAGAAAAGAAAAAGAAAGAACAGAGGAAGACAGGGTTTGGAACAATGGCTAAATCAGCAAAGTGTTTGCCTTGCAAGCATGGGGACCTGAATTTGATCCCCAGAACCCATCTTTAAAAAAGAAGGAAGCCAAGCCGGGCATGGTGGCACATGCCTTTAATCCCAGCACTTGGGAGGCAGAGGTAGGAGGATCACCATGAGTTTGAGGCCACCCTGAGACTACATAGTTAATTCCAGGTCAGCCTGGACCAGAGTGATACCCTACCTCGAAAAACCAAAAAAATAAAATAAAATAAAAAAAAGGAAGCCAGCCAGGCATGGTAGTGCACACCTTTAATCCTAACACTTGGGAGGCAGAGGTAGGAGGATGGCTGTGAGTTCGAGGCCACCCTGAATTCACATAGTGAATTCCAGGTCAGCTTGGGCTAGAGCCAGACCCTACCTCAAACCCATCCTTGCAAAATAATAATAATAATAATAATAATAATAATAATAATAATTAATAATAATAATAAAGCAGCCAGTGATGACATGCTTGGGGAGGCAGAGATAGGTGATTCCTGGGGCTTGCTGGTAAGCTAGTCTAGCCTAATTAGGCCAGCTCAGGCCAATGACAGACCTTGTGTCCACGCCTTTAATCCCAGCACTCTCACCCGGGAGGGTGGCAGAGCTAGGAGGATAGCTGTGAGTTCAAGGCCAGCCTGAGTCTGAGACTACATAGTGAATTCCAGGTCAGCCTGGACTAGAGTGAGGCCCTACCTCGAAAAACCAAAAAAAGTTGGATGGATACTGGAGATTGTCATTTGAGCTGCACCTGTGTGGACACACACACACACACACACACACACAGTTCCAGGCTCTTTCGAGAGAGAGAGAGAAGTGACTTGACGGCTAGAGAGGCTTTGGACGAGTCATTTCACTTCCCCATAAGTTTGTTTCATGACATGGTCAATTACACCAGAGCCAGCCCGGATCCCAGGAGCCTGAGTCAGTTGGAATCAAAAACTAACGAAATCTTGGGAGGCCCAGACTTCACCTAGCTGGATGCCCCACCTCCTATACTCTCCAGGGAAACTAATCTGGAGTGTGAGCTCCAAGCCCTCCCTGGAGACTTCCACCAAGTAGGGAAGAGGGAGTAGGAAACTTTAGACGCAGTTTTTAACAATAAGTGTAAGAAGAAAAAAAAAAGTGTGTTAACCCTGTAGTATCCAGAACGGACTTCCTAATCCCTAACACGACCATTCATACCTACCCTCCTGGGACAGGCAGGTAGGTTCCCAGAGGTCAGAGGACAGGGGGCTAAGGAGAGTGTCAGGAAACAGCGAGTGGGAACCTGCTTTCATAAAACTCTGCTTTCATTCTGCTAAGTCTAATACAATTTCTCCCAGACCTTTCTCAAAAGATGCTGGAACCCCAACATTTTAGGCCAGGCTAACCCACCCCCATTCCCCAACTATGGCTTCCAAGGAAGGGTCAGGGAGGCCAGAAGAGATCTGTTGAAGATGGGGCAGAGTCAGGGGCTTCAGATCCCCACCCCCATAGCATGGGGGGGAAGGGGAGAGGGAACCACGCCCCTCGGCCGCTGCCCAGCTCAGAGGCACTGGCTCACTCACCCTTAGCTCTGTGCCTAGGGTGGCATGGGGGGGCAACCATGTCCCCCCAGTAGGAGGCAGGAAGCACCATAGCATCTTGCAGGCAAGGTAATATGGGCTCAAAGGGCAGAGGTCAGGTTCAACCTAGGTCTGACCTGTGATACCCCCCAACCATCTCGTGGGAGGGTACATCCTGGCTTATTCATGTTCGTGGCTACAGTAGGGGTTACCCTGCGTGGCTCTCGAGAGGACGCGGTCACTGCAGACTCCTGTCCCCTAAGACCCCACTGCGGATGGGTTCCTGCCTGTCTGTGCCTGTCCTCACCCCGCTGCACTGGCGTGGTTCCTGCCCGCGCTGCCCACAAGGTTCATCAATGGCCCAGGCCGGAGGGGCTGAATGGAGGGCACGAACCCGCCCCTTCTTAAAGGCGCCGGCCTCTCGGTCACCCTGGGCGATCCTCACCATTTCACCAGGGGCTGCGGGGAGCGGGGGGAGCTCCGGAGTGGGCGGGTCGGGAATGATGGCCGTGGGAAAGAGGATGGGGGTCTGGGCCGCATGGAGGGCGTGCCACCTGGGAGACTGGCCCAGATGGGTTCCCTTCCGACCCCAATCGAGTGGTCCTCAACCCTCATTCTAGGTGGATCCCCCCTCCTTCCCAGCCTGGGGAAGAGACCTGAGCGTCCCTTCCCCTCTCTAGCCAGAGATCCGCCCCCGCACACACACACACACCCTTTCTCCAAGGGAGCCAGCTGCGTTCGCTCCAAGCGCCCGGCCAGGGTCCTAGGAGGGGGCGGGGGCGCAGCTGCTCGGGAGGCCACAGGGTCTCTCCAACCCCCCTTCTCACCACTCTCGGGATGAGGAGTCCAGGAGCCGATCCCAGCGGGGACGCATCCCCTCTCGCGCGCGTCCCCCTCCCTGCCACCCGCGCACACACAAAGACGACAAGCTCGGACCAGGGCGCGTGCGGCCGCGCTCACCGGGGCAGCGGTGCGCACACACACGTACGCCCTTAGGGACAGCCAGGGACCCGGGGTGACAGATCAAGGGACCCGGAGCTGCTGAGGACAAGCAGGCCGTACCTACAGGCGCGTAGCAGCAGTAGCAGCAGCAGTAGCAGCAGCAGCAGTGGCCACACGGGCCGGGGCGCTGGAGGAGCGCTGCCCGGACCGCAGTAGAGCTCCCGGGGCCCCGAGGCTCATGGCCCACGGCGAGTTGAGCTTTCCTCTCGGCGCCCCCCCCTCCCTGGTGGGAGGTGGTGAAGGCGGTGGTGGCTCCTCCTTCCCCGATCGGTAACCTCCAAGGTTTAAGCGATCCTGGCGGTCGCCCCCCCGCCCCCCCACCCCTCCCGGCGCGGCTTTTTGGGCTACGGAGCTCGGCGCGCTCGGAGCTGAGCCTGGCGCTGCGCGCGCCCCGCCCGCTCCCTTCCAGCCCCCGGCCCGCGTAGCGCGCGCCTCCGGGCTCCGCCCCTCTGCCTGGAGCCCCGCCCCGGCTCCGCCCCCCGCCCCCAGCCCCGAGCCCAAGCGGCGCCCGTCAGTAGCTCGCGTTTCCTTCCCGCGCTGCCTGGGGAGATAAAGGGTCCCCACGTCCGAGGAACCGGTCCCCAAGCCCAGGCACTGGAATGTCTCCATCGCGCAGGCCCACTCCCGGAGCCCAGGCTGCTGACCCCCGAGAATGGGGATTGGTGGGTGTTCTGGGTTGTTGGGGTGCACTGCACGGGGGCGTGGATAACCTCGGAACGCCCCCTCGGGTGACCGGAGCCAGACAGGACCCTTCTTCGCCGCGCGGGGACAATGGGAGCCTCGAAGAGGTCCAGATGTCGCCAGAGAGGAAGTCTGTCTTGTTCTCATAAATCCTTAGGCGGAGCACCACGCCCCCCCACCCCCTTCTCTCCAGCCCTCCCGGGTGCGGAAAATCACCCTGGATCCTGGGGCTGGGAAGATCTCCGAGGCACTGGCCTCCCCCTCCCCCCACTTCTCCCTTGGAGCGGGGGAGGGGGGACCTGGCGCCACCTGGAGAGGCGCCTGAGGTCCTTCTGGGCTCCTGGGAATACTCACCGCAGCCGGGCTCTAGAAGTGGGTATTTGTGGTCTGACCCTTGTGTTCCGGGGCCTCCAACAGGCGGCACCTAAGTGGTTCAAGGGTTCCAGCAAACTCCAGGCGGAGAGGGGCCTGGGTGTGAACAGAGGTATACTCAGATACGTGTGGCTTGCTTCGGTGGTGGGGATGGTCCGTAGGCCCTTTCTCTTCCCCTCTTCCTCCTTGTCTTGGGCTGTAATGACAGTCTGGGTCAGCTCCTCGCCCGTCTCCACCTCTGGCCTTCCACAGTCACCAGAGTGCCTCCAGTCTGCTGCCCTCCCCCACCCACTGTGGCCTCTGACCTTTTGTAAAGGCCTTTAACCTTTTCCGAAGCTGTTTCACATCTCTTTAACTTCCCAGGAAGCAGCAAGCACTTTTTTTTTTTTTTTTTTTCCGAGGTAGGGTCTCACTCCAGCTCAGGCTGACTTGGAATTCACTATGTATTCTCAGGTGGCCTCGAACTCATGGCAATCCTCCTATCTCTGCTTCCCAAGTGCTGGGGTTAAAGGTATACGCCACCATGCCTGGCTTTAAGCACGGTTTTGATGCTGGATAGGTGGTTGTGGAGCTCCAACCTTTCACCTAACATTTTTGGTGCGGCCTCCAGGTGGGGTGGTGGTATGGGGGGGGGGGCGGAGGGATGGATGGGAGCAGTTAAACCAGTCAGACCTCTGCTGAGGTCCCTGTAACTGTTCCCTTCCTTCCCACTCACGTACTAGCTAGCTGTCCCCTCTCCAGACCTGGCCAGAAAGCACTTAATGAAAGCTTAGGCGACGATCCAACCATCGACCGGAGCTGAGCACGGGCCCGGATGCCTGTCTGAGAACCAAGACACCTATGAATGAACCCAGGAGGGGTGGGGATGGGGTGCTGACTGCCAGCCAACTGGGAGTAAGGAAAGCTGTATCTCTGTGGACCCCACCCTCCTGCGAGAGGCCATGGCTTTGCACCCAGTCGACTCACTTGGTTCTAAGTTGGAGCCCAAGTTCGCTGGTGGGCTGTCAGCAGAAGAGGATCCTGGGATGAGAAGGCCACCGCCAGGCAATCACTGTGATCCCCAGGAGGAGACCGAGAAGGTGGTGACCGCCTGGTGCGCACAAGGAGGAACTGATGGGCCGGGCCATGTGGAAGTGGAAGGGGTGGGAATGACTGGCTACAAGCAGCTGTCATGGGAGGGTCAGTTACTTATTTATTTGAGAGAGTGACAGAAAGAGGCAGATAGAGAAAGAACTGCGGCCAGGTCCTCTAGCCACTGCAAACCAACTCCAGACACATGTGTCACCTTGTGCATCTGACATTACATGGGTCCTGGGGAATCGAACCTGGGTCCTTGCAGGCAAGTGTTCTATTCACTGAGCTACCTATTTTTATTTATTTGAGAGAGAGAGGAAGAGAGTATGGGCAGATCCTCCAGCCACTGCAAACAAACTCTAGATACATGTGCCCCTTGTGCATCTGGCTTACGTGGGTCCTGGGGAATTGAACCGAGGTCCTTTGGCTTTGCAGGCAAACGCCTAAACCGCTAAGCCATCTCTCCAGCCCCCTTATTATTATTCTCGTTTGTTTTGGTTTTTTGAGGGTCTCACTCTAGCTGAGGCTGATCTGGAATTCACTCTGTATTCTCAGGGTGGCCTTGAACTCATGGTGATCCTCCTACCTCTGCCTCCTGAGTGCTGGGATTAAAGGTGTGCACCACCACGCCCAGCTTCCCTTATTATTTTTAACGTGTATGTATGTGTTCATGGGTGAGCGTGCCTATGGAGGCTAGAGGACAACCTTTGGTGGCATTCCTCAGGAAAGCCATCTCACTTTTTCATGGTCTCTCATTGGCCTGGAGCTCACCTGTGAGGCTAGACGGGCAGGTCTGAGAGCCTGAGGGATTCTCCTGTCTCCCCTTCACGAGTGCTGGGCTTACAAGCACATGTCACCTCATCCGCCATTTTTATGTGGGTTCTGAGAATTGAACTCAGGTCCTCATGCTTGTGAATCGAGCACTTCACTTGCTGAGCTACCTCTCAGAGGAAGTTTTGATGGGACAGATGATAGAGAGGTGCTGGTGGTGGGACCCCAAAGAAGGCCTCGCCGGGTGAAAGAGCCAGAGAGTGCTCAGGAACAACGGTGAGACAGAGATGGCCCAGGCAGACTGAAGAATGGAGATGAAGTGAGGCATGGTGGGGACAGAGGCCCTGGGTAAGACTGGCTCTCAGGGCCTCTGTGGGTGTGAGCTCCGGTGCACCTTGCAAGCAGGGGCCCAAGAGGAAGAGAAAGGCACGTTTTAGACAAGGCTCTGTGGCTTTGCTGCCCGCAGAAGGAGAAGCAGGGACTCCCTGGGGACAGAAATGGGCCATAGCCTGACTGGTGAGGTTTGTCTTTTTTTTTTTTTTTTTTTTTTTGGTTTTTCAAGATAGGGTCGAATTCATTATGCAGTCTCAGGGTGGCCTTGAACTCACAGTGATCCTCCTACCTCTGCCTGCTGAGTGCTGGGAGTAAAGGCGTGCACCACCATGCCGGCTCTTTCTGTTTTCGAGGTAGGGTCTCACTCTAGCCCAGTCTGTCTTTGAACTCACTCTGTAGCCCAGGCTGGCCTTAAATCTGATGGTCCTCCTACCGCAGTGCGGGGATTAAAGGCATGTGCCACCACATCTGGCTCTGACAAGTGTTTTTATGTGTATTTGTGGGTTTTGGTTTGTTCTTTTGAGGCAGGGCCCACTCTAGTCCAGGTTAATCTGGAACATGCTCTATAGACCTTAAATTCACAGCAAGCCTTTTACCTCAGTTTCCTGAGTACTGGGATTATAGGCCTGAGCCAACAAACCAGTCTGCATGGTTTTCTAAGGTAAGATCTTGCTAGATAGCCCAGGCTGACCTGGAACTCACTCTGCAACCCAGGCTGACCTCAAACTCACAATTCTCCTGTACCAGCTTCTTGACCACTGGGGTTACAGATGTGCACCACAATGCCTGGCCTGAGGTGATTTTTTGGGTTTTTTTGAGGTAAGGTCTCGCTTTAGCCCAGGTGGCCTTGAACTCATGGCAATCCTCCTACCTCTGCCTTCCGAGTGCTGGGATTAAAGGTGTGCACCACCATGCCTGGCTGGCCTGCCTGCCTTCCCTCCTTTCCCCCTTCCTTCCGTCTGCCTTTCTTTCTCTCTCTCTCTCTTCCTTCCCTTCCTTCCTTCCTTCCTTCCTTCCTTCCTTCCTTCCTTCTTTTTGGTTTTTTGAGGTAGGGTCTCACTCTATCCCAAGCTGATCTGGAATTCATTATATAGTCTCAGGGTGGCCTTGAACTCATGGTGATCCTCTAAAGGTGTGTGTTACCATGCCTGGCTCGTCTTGTTTTTTGTTTGCTGTGCTGTGGATCAAACTCAGGGCTTTGTCCCTTAGGCAAGTGCAGCTGAGCCACACCCCCGCCCCTCACTAGGGGATTCTAGGCAGGGGCTCTACCCATGAGTTACATCCCAGACCATATCAGGTGGTTTTGGAGTAAAGAAATAAATTTCCATCCCTGAGTGATGGCTCACGTCTTTAATCCCAGCACTTGGGATGCTGAGATAGGAGGATTGCTGTGAGTTTGAAGCCACCCTGGGACTCATTCCAGGCCAGCTTGGGCTAGATCAAGACCCTACCTCAAAAAAACAAAAGAAAGCCGGGCGTGACGGCGCACGCCTTTAATCCCAGCACTAGGGAGGCAGAGGTAGGAGGATCGTCGTGAGTTCGAGGCCACCCTGAGACAACAGAGTGAATTCCAGGTCAGCCTGAGCTAGAGTGAGACCCTACCTCGAAAAGAAACCAAAAAGAAAAGAAAAGGAAAGAAAGAAAGAACTTTCCATTAATGGGGTGCATTTCTGCTTGAGAGAAGTGCATGCGTTTCAGAAAAGTTCTGGACCCACTAGACCATTCTTGGGGTCAGGAGAAAGAAGAGAGATGTCCTACATATCAGGGCTGGGTCCCACACAAACAGACCAGGCAGACTCCAAGGACTTCCAGTGCATATGCCCACCAGCTTCTCAGCCTCCAGCATCCCAGAACTTGGCACAGATTACAGGGCACCAGTGTGGCTACAATTGTATTTTATTTCAAACATGCAAAGCTGAATGCAGAAGTGCGGATCTAACCTAGGAAGCCTGTAGGGGGCCCAAGGCCAGTTCTGCTTAGCCAGCAAGTGCTGGGGCCCCAAAGATCCATTCTTGGTCTGAGGTGCTTGGAGCACTGGGACCTTGTTGGGGACGCTTCCTTAATCTAGAAGTCAGAATACCTTGCTAAAGAAGAAAGCAGAAATCACATGGGATTGTGGGTAGGGAAGGGATGGTAGTAACTGTCCCGTCGTCTGTGGGGCTCCCTCTCGGGATGGGGGTGGGGCAGTGAGCAGACTCCGTGACGACTAACCTCTGCTCGTCTGGGAGAGTCCCCCAATTCTTTTGGGGTGTGGGGAGGAATGTGGTGACCATCAGTGCCACCGGGGCTAGAGATCTAGCTGTGGGTGGGACCCCGGGGGCCCGATAACCAAACTCAGGGAATTGTTTAGACCTTGGGGGTCCATCATGGCTGGGACATTCCTTCAAGGGGAGGGGTCAAGGGGACCTCAGACATGGGTAGCTGTTGAGCCAACCACAAGGACAGCTTCCATGGAGATGATCTGGGAAAGCCTACGTCATTCAAAGCAGCTGATTAAACAGGGGTGGGGAACACAGCCCTGGGTGTGACGTCACTGCCATAGGTCGCCAGCCGCCGCGCCCTTGTCATTCTCATGGAATTTGTGCAGGTGGTCCGCGAACCTGGGGGTACAGAAACCATAGCTGAGGCTGAGGGTAGAGAGGAGAGAAGTGTGCACGGGGCTTGTGAGGAGGCACTGTCGCGTGACCAGTGAGGACTAGGGACAGAGGATTTGGGGGGGGGGGGGGGCTGGAGGTTCACCAGGACGGGAGCTATGGTAGAGGGCCGGAGCAGTGGCAATCGTGGGGCTTGGTGGTGTCACAGGGATGCTGTGGCTTGGTGTTGGGTTTGGGGGGGCACATTGGGGGCATCCTCACTTTTTGGCGCAGGTGGCAGCACAGTCTCTTTCCACACTTTCACTCCACGCCAGCTTGTACAGCACCTGGTAGAGAGGAGCACGATGAGCTGTCACACCTCACAACCACTCCCATAGCTGCCCACAGGTCCTGGGCCTGGGCTCCAGGGACAGAAAGGTTCCTGTGTCCCAGGTCTTGGTGGGAGGGGGACGTTGGGCCTTCGAGATGCTCCTGATCCAGCCTGTGTGGTTAGACAGAGCCACACACCGAGTCATGGTCCCTAACATGTGGACATACCCAACAAGGCCAGGAACCACTAGGCCTTGCCATATTTTAGCTAGAGGCAGGGTTACTTCATGCTGGACCCTTTCTTTTTCTTTCTTTCTCTTTTAAATATTTTATTTTATTTATTAGTGAGAGAGAGAGCTGACATGCCAGGGCCTCTAGCCACTGCAAATGAACTTTAGATGCATGCACCATTTTGTGTATCTGGCTTTACATGAATACTGGAGAATCGAACCTGGGTCCTTTTTTTGTTTTGTAGGCAAGCATCTTAACTACTAAGCCATCTCTCCAGCCTCTCCCCCCCTTTTTTAAATTATTTTTTATTTATTTTTGGAGAGAGACACAGAGAGAGAGACAGACAGAGAGAGAGGGAGACAGATAGAGATGGGCGTGCCAGCAGCCTCTCAGCTGCTGTGAATGAAATCCAGATGTTTGCGCCCCCTTGTGGTCACGTGCGGCATTGCGCCCTTGCGTCACTTTGCATCTGGCTAAACGTGGGACCTGGAGATTGGAACCAGCGTTCTTAAGCTTAGCAGGCAGGCGCCTTAACCGCTAAGCTATCTCTCCAGCCCCTCTACCCCCTTTTTTGTTTTGTTTTCAAGGTAAGGTCTCGCTTTATCCCAGGTTGACCTGGAATTCAGTATGTAATCTCAGAGTGGCCTGGAACTCACGGCTATCCCTCCTACCTCTGCCTCCGAAGTGCTGGGATTAAAGGTGTGCGGCTATCCAGCCCTTTTTTTTTTTTAAAGATTTTTTTTTTTTTTGGTAAAGATTGCATTTTTATTTATTTATTAGAGACAGAGAGAGAGGGAGAGAGAGAGACTTGTGTCAGGGCCTCCAGCTACTGCAAACAAATTCCAGATGCATGTGCCACCATGTGCATCTGGCTTACATGGGACCTTGAGAATCAAACCTGGGTCCTTAGGCTTCACAGGCATGTGCCTGCCTTAATTGCTAAGCCATCTCTCCAGCTCCCTATCCAGCCCTTTTTAAATTTAATTTAATTTAATTTAATTTTTTTTTTTTTTTTTTGGTTTTTTGAGGTAGGGTCTCACTCCAGCTCAGGCTGACCTGGAATTCACTCTGTAGTCTCAGGGTGGCCTTGAACTCATGGCCACCACACCCGGCTAAATATTTTTTATTTAGTTATTTGCAAGGAGAGAGAGACAGAGGATGAGAGAATGGGCATGCCAGGTCCTTCAGCTGCTGAAACAAACTCCAGATGCCTGTACCACTTTGTGCATCTGGCTTATGTGGGTACTGGGGAATTGAACCTGGGTCCTTTGGCTTTGCCAGCAAGTGCCTTAACTGCTAAGCCATATCACCAGCCTCCCCCTTTTTGGTCTCATTCTAGCCCAGGCTGACCTGGAATTCACTAAGTAGTCTCAGGCTGGCTTCAATCTCATAGCAATCCTCCTATATCTGCCTCTCAAGTGCTGGAGTTAAAGGTGTGCACCACCACGCCAGCTCTTTTTACTTTTTAAAAAAAATTATTTATTTGTTTGTTTGTTTATTTGAGAGAGAGAGAGGAGGAAGAGACAGATGGAAAGAGAATGGGTACGACAGGGCCTCCAGCCACTGCAAATGAACTCCAGACTCATGTGCCCCCTTGTGCATCTGGTTTATGTGGGTCCTGGGGAATCGAACCAGGGTCCTTAGGCTTTGCAGGCCAACACCTAAACTGCTAAGCCATTTCCCCAGCCCTCTTTTTTTTTTTTTTTTTTTTCGAGGTAGGGGTTCACTCTGGTCCAGGCTGACCTGGAATTAACTATGTAGTCTCATGGTGGCCTCGAACTCATGGTGATCCTCCTACCTCTGCCTCCCAAGTGCTGGGCCCTCTTTTTATTTATTTATTTATTTGGAGAGAGACAGAGAGAGACAGAGAGAGAGAGAGATGGGAGGAGACAGAGATGGTGAAACCAGCAGCCTCTCAGCTGTCACTTTGCATCTGGAAATGGGACCAGATTGGTTTTTTTTTTTGCCCCCTTGTCATCTGGTCCAGGCTGACCATTAACTATGTAGTCTCAGGGTGGCCTTGTGATCCTCACCTCTTGCATCTGGGATTAAAGGCGTGCGGACCTGGAGATTGGAACCAGCATTCTTAGGCTTAGGAAGCAGGCGCCTTAACCACTAAGCCATCTCTCCAGGCCCTCTTTTTACTTTTTTAAAAATATATTTTTTATGAGAGAGAAGGAAAGAGAAAGAAAGAGAAAGAGAAAATTAGTGCGCCAGGGTCTCCAGCCACTGAGATTGAACTCCAGGCATGTCGCCATCTTGTGCTATGTATGATCATGCACTTGCATCACCTTGTGCATCTGGCTTATGTAGGATCTGGTCCTTTCCCCCTTCCTTCCGTCTGCCTTTCTTTCTCTCTCTCTCTTCCCTCCTTCCTTCCTTCCTTCCTTCCTTCCTTCCTTCCTTCCTTCCTTCTTTTTGGTTTTTTGAGGTAGGGTCTCACTCTATCCCAAGCTGATCTGGAATTCATTATATAGTCTCAGGGTGGCCTTGAACTCATGGTGATCCTCTAAAGGTGTGTGCTACCATGCCTGGCTCGTCTTGTTTTTTGTTTGCTGTGCTGTGGATCAAACTCAGGGCTTTGTCCCTTAGGCAAGTGCAGCTGAGCCACACCCCCGCCCCTCACTAGGGGATTCTAGGCAGGGGCTCTACCCATGAGTTACATCCCAGACCATATCAGGTGGTTTTGGAGTAAAGAAATAAATTTCCATCCCTGAGTGATGGCTCACGTCTTTAATCCCAGCACTTGGGATGCTGAGATAGGAGGATTGCTGTGAGTTTGAAGCCACCCTGGGACTCATTCCAGGCCAGCTTGGGCTAGATCAAGACCCTACCTCAAAAAAACAAAAGAAAGCCGGGCGTGACGGCGCACGCCTTTAATCCCAGCACTAGGGAGGCAGAGGTAGGAGGATCGTCGTGAGTTCGAGGCCACCCTGAGACTACAGAGTGAATTCCAGGTCAGCCTGAGCTAGAGTGAGACCCTACCTCGAAAAGAAACCAAAAAGAAAAGAAAAGGAAAGAAAGAAAGAACTTTCCATTAATGGGGTGCATTTCTGCTTGAGAGAAGTGCATGCGTTTCAGAAAAGTTCTGGACCCACTAGACCATTCTTGGGGTCAGGAGAAAGAAGAGAGATGTCCTACATATCAGGGCTGGGTCCCACACAAACAGACCAGGCCGACTCCAAGGACTTCCAGTGCATATGCCCACCGGCTTCTCAGCCTCCAGCATCCCAGAACTTGGCACAGATTACAGGGCACCAGTGTGGCTACAACTGTATTTTATTTCAAACATGCAAAGCTGAATGCAGAAGTGCGGATCTAACTTAGGAAGCCTGTAGGGGGCCCAAGGCCAGTTCTGCTTAGCCAACAAGTGCTGGGGCCCCAAAGATCCATTCTTGGTCTGAGGTGCTTGGAGCACTGGGACCTTGTTGGGGACGCTTCCTTAATCTAGAAGTCAGAATACCTTGCTAAAGAAGAAAGCAGAAATCACATGGGATTATGGGTAGGGAAGGGATGGTAGTAACTGTCCCATCGTCTGTGGGGCTCCCTCTTGGGATGGGGGTGGGGCAGTGAGCAGACTCCGTGACGACTAACCTCTGCTCGTCTGGGAGAGTCCCCCAATTCTTTTGGGGTGTGGGAAGGAATGTGGTGACCATCAGTGCCACCGGGGCTAGAGATCTAGCTGTGGGTGGGACCCCGGGGGCCCGATAACCAAACTCAGGGAATTGTTTAGACCTTGGGGGTCCATCATGGCTGGGACATTCTTTTAAGGGGAGGGGTCAAGGGGACCTCAGACATGGGTAGCTGTTGAGCCAACCACAAGGACAGCTTCCAAGGAGATGATCTGGGAAAGCCTACGTCATTCAAAGCAGCTGATTAAACAGGGGTGGGGAACACAGCCCTGGGTGTGACGTCACTGCCATAGGTCGCCAGCCGCCGCGCCCTTGTCATTCTCATGGAATTTGTGCAGGTGGTCCGCGAACCTGGGGGTACAGAAACCATAGCTGAGGCTGAGTGTAGAGAGGAGAGAAGTGTGCACGGGGCTTGTGAGGAGACACTGTCGCGTGACCAGTGAGGACTAGGGACAGAGGATTTGGGGGTGGGGGTGGGGGCTGGAGGTTCACCAGGACGGGAGCTATGGAGAGGGCCGGAGCAGTGGCAATCGTGGGGCTTGGTGGTGTCACAGGGATGCTGTGGCTTGGTGTTGGGTTTGGGGGGCACATTGGGGGCATCCTCACTTTTTGGCGCAGGTGGCAGCACAGTCTCTTTCCACACTTTCACTCCACGCCAGCTTGTACAGCACCTGGTAGAGAGGAGGCACGATGAGCTGTCACACCTCACAACCACTCCTATAGCTGCCTACAGGTCCTGGGCCTGGGCTCCAGGGACAGAAAGGTTCCTGTGTCCCAGGTCTTGGTGGGAGGGGGACGTTGGGCCTTCGAGATGCTCCTGATCCAGCCTGTGTGGTTAGACAGAGCCACACACCGAGTCATGGTCCCTAACATGTGGGCATACCCAACAAGGCCAGGAACCACTAGGCCTTGCCATATTTTAGCTAGAGGCAGGGTTACTTCATGCTGGACCCTTTCTTTTTCTTTCTTTCTCTTTTAAATATTTTATTTTATTTATTAGTGAGAGAGAGAGAGCTGACATGCCAGGGCCTCTAGCCACTGCAAATGAACTTTAGATGCATGCACCATTTTGTGTATCTGGCTTTACATGAATACTGGAGAATCGAACCTGGGTCCTTTTCTTGTTTTGTAGGCAAGCATCTTAACTGCTAAGCCATCTCTCCAGCCTCTCCCCCCCCTTTTTTTTTAAATTTTTTAAATTATTTTTTATTTATTTTTGGAGAGAGACACAGAGAGAGAGACAGACAGAGAGAGAGGGAGACAGATAGAGATGGGCGTGCCAGCAGCCTCTCAGCTGCTGTGAACGAAATCCAGATGTTTGCGCCCCCTTGTGGTCACGTGCGGCATTGCGCCCTTGCGTCACTTTGCATCTGGCTAAACGTGGGACCTGGAGATTGGAACCAGCGTTCTTAAGCTTAGCAGGCAGGCGCCTTAACCGCTAAGCTATCTCTCCAGCCCCTCTACCCCCTTTTTTTGTTTTGTTTTCAAGGTAAGGTCTTGCTTTATCCCAGGTTGACCTGGAATTCAGTATGTAATCTCAGAGGGGCCTGGAACTCACGGCTATCCTCCTACCTCTGCCTCCCAAGTGCTGGGATTAAAGGTGTGCGGCTATCCAGCCCTTTTTTTTTTTTAAGATTTTTTTTTTTTTTGGCAAAGATTGCATTTTTATTTATTTATTAGAGACAGAGAGAGAGGGAGAGAGAGAGAATTGTGTCAGGGCCTCCAGCTACTGCAAACAAATTCCAGATGCATGTGCCACCATGTGCATCTGGCTTACATGGGACCTTGAGAATCAAACCTGGGTCCTTAGGCTTCACAGGCATGTGCCTGCCTTAATTGCTAAGCCATCTCTCCAGCTCCCTATCCAGCCCCTTTTTAATTTAATTTAATTTTTTTTTGTTTTGTTTTTTGTTTTTCGAGGTAGGGTCTCACTCCAGCTCAGGCCGACGTGGAATTCACTCTGTAGTCTCAGGATGGCCTTGAACTCATGGCCACCACACCCGGCTAAATATTTTTTATTTAGTTATTTGCAAGGAGAGAGAGACAGAGGATGAGAGAATGGGCATGCCAGGGCCTTCAGCTGCTGAAACAAACTCCAGATGCCTGTACCACTTTGTGCATCTGGCTTATGTGGGTACTGGGGAATTGAACCTGGGTCCTTTGGCTTTGCCAGCAAGTGCCTTAACTGCTAAGCCATATCACCAGCCTCCCCCTTTTTGGTCTCATTCTAGCCCAGGCTGACCTGGAATTCACTAAGTAGTCTCAGGCTGGCTTCAATCTCATAGCAATCCTCCTATATCTGCCTCTCAAGTGCTGGAGTTAAAGGTGTGCACCACCACGCCAGCTCTTTTTACTTTTTTAAAAAAATTATTTATTTATTTGTTTGTTTATTTGAGAGAGAGAGAGGAGGAAGAGACAGATGGAAAGAGAATGGGTACGACAGGGCCTCCAGCCACTGCAAATGAACTCCAGACTCATGTGCCCCCTTGTGCATCTGATTTACGTGGGTCCTGGGGAATTGAACCAGGGTCCTTAGGCTTTGCAGGCCAACACCTAAAAAAGCTAAGCCATTTCCCCAGCCCTCTTTTTTTTTTTTTTTTTTTTCGAGGTAGGGTTTCACTCTGGTCCAGGCTGACCTGGAATTAACTATGTAGTCTCATGGTGGCCTCGAACTCACGGCGGTCCTCCTACCTCTGCCTCCCAAGTGCTGGGCCCTCTTTTTATTTATTTATTTATTTTTTTGGAAAGAGATACAGAGAGAGACAGAGAGAGAGGGAGGAGACAGAGATGGGTGTGCCAGCAGCCTCTCAGCCCCCTTGTGTCAAGTGTGGCATTGCGCCCTTGTGTCACTTTGCAAAACATGGGACCTGAGATTGGTTTTTTTTTTTTTTTTTGGCGAGGTAGGGTTTCACTCTGGTCAGGCTGACCTGGAATTAACTATGTAGTCTCAGGGTGGCCTCGAACTCTCAGCGATCCTCCTTCTGTCACTGGGATTTGCATCTGGCTAAACGTGGGACCTGGAGATTGGAACCAGCATTCTTAGGCTTAGGAAGCAGGCGCCTTAACCACTAAGCCATCTCTCCAGGCCCTCTTTTTACTTTTTTAAAAATATTTTTTATGAGAGAGAGAAGGAAAGAGAAAGAAAGAGAAAGAGAGAATTAGTGCGCCAGGGTCTCCAGCCACTGAGATTGAACTCCAGGCATGTGCGCCATCTTGTGCTATGTATGATCATGCACTTGCATCACCTTGTGCATCTGGCTTATGTAGGATCTGGAGAACCAAATGGGTCCTTAACCACTAAGCCATCTCTTCAGTCCTTTTTTTACTTTTTTAATTTAAAATTTTTATTTTATTTATGAGAGAGAGAATGGGAATGCCAGGGCATTCAGCTGCTGCAAATGAACTCCAGAAGCATGTGCCACCTTATGCATCTGGCTTACATGGGTCCTGGGGAATCCAACCTGGGTCCTTTGGCTTTGCAGGTGAGCACCTTATCTGGTAAACTATCCTTCCAGCCCCAAAACACTTTTTGTTTGTTTGTTTGTTTGTTTTTGGTTTTTCAAGGTAGGGTTTCACTCTAGCCCAGGCTGACCTGGAATTCACTATGTAGTCTCAGGGTGGCCTTGAACTCATGGCAATCCTCTTACCTCAGCCTCCCAAGTGCTGGGATTAAAGGTGTGCACCACCACGCCCAGCTCTTTTTACTTTTCTTTTTTAAATTTGAGAGAGACAGAGAGAAAGAGACAGAGAGAGAATGGATGTGCCAGCGGCCTCTCAGCTGCTGTGAACCAACTCCAGATGCGTGCACCCCCTTGTGTCCATGTGCGACATTGTGTGCTTGTGTCACTTTGGTGTCTGGCTGAACGTGGGACTTGGAAACTCGAATGGGCGTTCTTAGGCTTCATAGGCAGATGCCTTAACTGCGAGGCCATCTCCTCAGCCCTCTTTTTACTTTTTTTTACTTTTTTAAAAATTTATTTTTGGAGAGAGACACAGAGAGAGACAGACAGAGAGGGAGACAGATAGAGATGGGCGCACCAGCAGTCTCTCAGCTGCTGTGAACCAAATCCAGATGTGTGCCCCCTTGTGGTCAAGGCCATCGCCTCAGCACTTTGCATCTACTTTTGGGACCTGGAGATTTATTTTTGGAGGCTTAGCAGGCAGGCACCTTAACCGCTAAGCCATCTCTCCAGCCCAACTTTTTTTTTTTTTTTTTTGGAGAGAGACAGAGAGAGAGGGAGAGGGAGACAGATAGAGATGGGCGCACCAGCAGCCTCTCAGCTGCTGTGAATGGAAATCCAGATGTGTGCACCCCCTTGTGGTCAAGTGCAGCATTGGGCCTTTGCGTCACTGCATCTGGCTAAAGGTGGGACATGGAGATTGGAACTGGGTTCTTAGGTTTAGCAGGCAGGTGGGCGCCTTAACCGCTAAGCCATCTCTCCAGCCCCTCTTTTTACTTTTTGAGACAGAGTCTCACCATGTTGTCTAGACTGGATTTGAACATTCTATGGTGCCCAAGCAAGCCTTGAACTTGTGATCCTCCTGCCTTGGCCTCTAGAGTAGCTGGGATGACAGACTTCACCACCACAGCCAGCTGGCAGACTTTCTTTCCACCAAGCCCCTCCAGGATGCTCTCTGTGGATTCCGTCGCCCCAGCCTCTTCTTCAGAGTTGCCCAGTGTGGGAATATCCAGAGCTGAGGCTGTGGCATGAGGAGGCTCCTGATGCTTTAGAGAGGGTGGACGTATCCCCAGCCACTGTCTCACACTCACCAGGAAGACCAGGCAGTGCAGGAACAAGGTGTAGAAGAATCCAATGGTGCGCGCCATCTTGTTGGAGAGGATCAGGACGCCCTGGGAGCAAACAAATGGTGGGTAAGTGGGGTGGGTAAGTGGGGTGGGGAAGGATGGGACTGATCCACGCGCCCCTCTCACAAGGGGTGGCAAGCGGAGTGCATATACTGGCGGCAGGGGCCCACAGGCCTCTATGACAAGTGTGGTGCTGGGCTACAGAATTTCTTTTCTGTTTCTTTTTTTGGCAGGTGCGTGTGTGTAGGAGTCAGGGGACAACTTTGGATATTGGCTCTTGACTTCCACCTTGTTTCAGGCAGCGTCTCTCATTCGCCGCTGCATTTGCCACGACGGCTGGTCTGTGAGCTTCCAGGGTGTCCTCCTGCCTCCACCTCCCATCTTGCTGTAGGTTTTCTGGGTATCCAAACCCAGGTTTTCTAGCTGAGTTTTTCTGGGTATCTAAACCCAGGTTCTTTTCAATTTTTGGTTTTTCGAGGGAGGGTTACTCTAGCCCAGGCTGACCTGGAATTCACTATCTCAGGGTGGCCTCGAACTCAAGGCGATCCTCCTACCTCTGCCTTCTGAGGGCTGGGATTAACTCAGGTTCTTTCACTGGCACCGAAAGCCCCTTATCCAAGGAGCCATCTTCCCCAGCCCTGGGCTGCAGAATTTCTGGTGAAGGGCGCCACCTGCAGGCTATTGTCAGAAACTACAAGGAACGGTGCTACCGGGAGAGCTGTCCCACAGCAGGCGGGACTGTTTCTGGTCCCGTAACCACTCTTGGCAAGGGTCTGTGTGATCCCTGGGGCTTTTCCAGCCCTCTCTAGAGACAGACGACCATCACAGGTGGGTGCCGGGGTGAGGACTCACCATGCTGAGTGTAGCTTTATCCCAAGGGCTCAGGCCCAGGTACCTTCTCTGCCGCTCCTAACGGGGAGGGAGACATGAAGATCAGATGCAACGGGAGGTCCTGCTCGTGCAAGGCTGCATGGCATGGCCTCCCTGTTCCTGGAGAACCTCGAGGCGCTTCCAGAGGCTTCCTAGGTGCCTAGTCTCATTCAATATGACATTCTAGGCTCCCCGACTCCATAAGACTCACGCCCAGGAGCCCCTCCTGCCTGTGGGTAGTTATGAGCAGGGCTTCTGTGGTCTGGTGGGGAGAGCTGGGGTAGTGACCTCCTTACTCTGGGCTAACATGTTCACTGTCACATCTACTCGGGTGGCAAAGCAATCTGGGTATGCTGTGGGCCTCCGTGACACCCAGCCAGTGTGGAAGGAATAAGGGCAGGCCAGATGGCATCACGAATGGCCAGGCCAAGTTCTCAGGGTTAGCTTTACAGGTTCCTCCTTTGCCCCAGGCACAGCTTTGAAACCCAGGCCCATCTTGCACTTGTGCTCCTAACGCTTGGCTTCCAGAGTAACAGGCCTGTGCCAAGAGGCTCAGTTTAATTCTTTCCTTTCCTTTCCTTTCCTTTTCTCTTCTTTCTTTCTTTCTTTCTTTCTTTCTTTCTTTCTTTCTTTCTTTCTTTCTTTCTTTCTTTCTTTCTTTCTTTCTTTCTTTCTTTTTTAGTGCAGTGTTCGGAATGGAACCCAGGGCCTCACCTAAGCTACACAGGGCTCTACAGCTTTCTTTCTTTCTTTCTTTGAAGAATTCTTAAGGAGGTCTTTCTGAGCCACGCCCCCAGCCCCTCACTGGGGGATTCTAGGCAGGAGCTCTACCACTGAGCCACACCCCAGCCCATCACTTTCTAGGCAGGTGCTCTACCACTGAGCCAATGGCCCCTCACAGGGGGATTCTAGGCAGGTGCTCTACCACTGAGCCACGCCCCCAGCCCCTCACTGGGGGATTCTAGGCAGGAGCTCTATCACTGAGCTACGCCCCCAGCCCCTCACTGGGGGATTCTAGGCAGGAACTCTACCACTGAGCCACGCCCTCAGCTCCTCACTGGGGGATTCTAGGCAGGTGCTCTACCACTGAGCCACACCCCAGCCCCTCACTGGGGGATTCTAGGCAGGAGCTCTACCACTGAGCCACACCCCAGCCCCTCACTGGGGGATTCTAGGCAGGTGCTCTACCACTGAGCCACGCCCCAGCCCCTCACTGGGGGATTCAGGCAGGAGCCCTCACTGAGCCCCCAGCCCCTCACTGGGGGATTCTAGGCAGGAACTCTACCACTGAGCCACGCCCCCAGCTCCTCACTGGGGGATTCTAAACAGGAGCTCTACCACTGAGCCAGCCCCCAGCCCCTCACTGGGGGATTCTAGGCAGGAGCTCTACCACTGAGCCACACCCCCAGCCCCTCACTGGGGGATTCTAGGCAGGAGCTCTACCACTGAGCCACGCCCCAGCCCCTCACTGGAGGATTCTAAGCAGGAGCTCTACCACTGAGCCACACCCCAGCCCCTCACTGGGGGATTCTAGGCAGGAACTCTACCACTGAGTCACACCCCAGCCCCTCACGCCCCCCCAGCCCCTCACTGGGGGATTCTAGGCAGGAACTCTACCACTGAGCCACGCCCCCAGCCCCTCACTGGGGGATTCTAAACAGGAGCTCTACCCCCCCCCCCAGAGCCTCCAGTCCCTCATTGACGAATTCTGGACAAGCACTTTCTTGCTGAGCTCCATCTCCTGTCCCAGAGTCCCTGATCACAAACCCTCTTGCTGAAGGAGGAGAAAGGGTCCAGGCGCTCCTCATATTGGGACGAATACCGCATCTCCGTGTCATCGCTGCCGCCACCCTGCGTGCAAGGAATGGGGGAGCCAAGTTAAGTTCCGATGGACTCCAGGAAAGGCCGTATCACAGTGGAGCCTTAGTTTGTTCATTTACCACAGGCGGATGAGGAAGGGAACCCCAGACCCGGGAATTCAGAAGGATGCTGGAGTGGCAGTGTCAAGGTGGCTGGTGGCTTGCATGTCAGGGGTGTGACCTGGGTCAGAGTCCCCCCAATTCTCCCCCAGCCCCTGGAACGGAGTAATAGAAGGGCTGAAAGGTACAGCACAGACAAGGTTGTGCCCAGTGTGGGTTTTTGTTTGTTTGTTTTTGTTTGTTTTGTTTTTAGAGGGCCTTAAAATCCAAGGCTTGAGTGGTCCTCCGGACTCAGTTTTCCAAATAGTTGGTACTCAGAGACGTGCCACTATGCCCAGCTTGGAAGCTTTGCAAACGGTTTCACTGGGCATGTGGAGCTCAAAGGAGGGCTAACTCCCCAATCACCCATGGACGCTTTGGTTTGCAGCGCCCGCGCGCCCTCTAGTGGCCAGAAGGCAGTTACAGCTCCAATGGGTGGGAAGGAAGGTTCTGGTCGCCAAGGGTCTTGGACCAGGGAGGTCCTCATAGTGAATGTTCTAGCTTCTCCTTTTTAAAAAATATTATTTATTGGGCTGGAGAAATGGCTGAGCGGTTAAAGCGTTTGCCTGCAAACCCAAAGGATCCCGGTTCGGTTCTCCAGGACCCACGTAAGCCAGATGAATAAGGGGCACATGCACCTGGAGTTCGTTTGCAGTCGCCAGAGGCCCTGGCATGCCCTTTATCTCTCTGTCTCTTTTCTATCTCCCCCCCTCTCTCTCTGCTTGCAAATAAATAAAAGTTAAAAAAATATTTATTTGTTTATTTATTTGAGAGAGAAGAGGCAGAGAGAAAGAGAGAATGGGCGCACCAGGGCCTCCAGCCACTGCAAATGAACTCCAGACGCATGTGCCCCCTTGTGCATCTGGCTTACGTGGGTCCTGGGGAATCGAATTGGGGTCCTTAGGGTTAGCAGGCAAATGTCTTAACCGCTAAGCCATTTCCCCAGCCCCCTAGCTTCTCCCTTTACTACCTATTCTGTCTCCATTCAGCCAATGAAAGGGTTTGGTTCTACATGGTGGATCCCGGGAGGCCTGGGGCTGAGAGAAGATGCTATAGTGGACAGGTTTCTGAGTTGCTGGGCCAAATTACGAGTTGTCGTTTGCATTATTTATTTACTTATTTATGTCGGTATGTGTACATGTGTGGTGTGCATGTGTATGTAGATGGGTGCATGGGTGTGCACTGTGTGGGCATGTGCATGTGTGTGTGCATGCATGGTGTAGAGGGTGATATTGGATGTCTTCTTCAATTGCTTGCCACCTTAATTTTATTTAATTTTTTTATTTATGTACAAGCATGAAGAGAAGAGAGACAGACAGAATGGGTGCACCAGGGACTCCAGCCACTCTGAACGAACTCCCCATACACGTGCCACTTTGTGCATCCAGCTTTATGTGCTTATTGGGAAATCAAACTCATGTTTGATTTTGCAGGAGCTTTAACAGCTGAAGCAATCTCTCCAGCCCTACCTTATTTTTTAAAATAAAAAAAATATTTATAGCCAGGTGAGGTGGTGCACTCCTTTAATCCCAGGACTTGGGAGGAAGTGGTAGGAGGATTGCTGTGAGTTCAAAGCCACCCTGAGAATACATTGTGAATTCCAAGTCAGCCTGAGCTAGAACAAGACCCTACCTTGGAAAACAAAACAAAACAAAACAAAACAAACATTAGCCGGGCATGGTGGTGCGTGCCTGAGACTACAGAGTGAATTCCAGGTCAGTCTGAGCTACAGTGAGACCCTACCTCAAAAACAATTATTTATTTGAGATAAAGAGAAAGGAGGGGGATGGGTACACCAGTGCCAGGACCTCCTGCCCCAGCAAATGAATTCCAGATACATTCACCACTTTGAGTCTGGCTTTATGTGGGTACTGGGGTATTGCAGTCAGATCATCAGGCCTGCTGAGCCATCTCCCCAGTCCTTATTTTTAAAATTGAATTAAATTAATTTTTTCAGGTAGGGTCTCACTCTAGCCCAGGCTGACCTGGAATTAACTTTGTAATTTCAGAATGGCCTCAAATTCACAGTGATCCTCCTACCTCTGCTTCCCCAGTGCTGGGATTAAAGGTGTGTACCATCATGCCTGGCAGAGAGAGAGAGAGACAGACAGACAGACAGACAGGATGGGTGTACCAGGGCCTCTGGCCACTGAAAATGAACTACAGATGCATTCACCACCTTGTGCATCTGGCTTTACGTAGGTACTGGGGAACTGAACTCAGATCGTTAGGCTTTGCAGGCAAGCGGCTCACCCACTGAGCCAGCAGGTCACAGGAATCCTTTTGTCTCCACCTCCCCAGTGCTGGGATCATGGGTACACAACATCTCACTGGGCATTTTACACGGGCTCTGGACATCTTAACTCAGGTCCTCATGCGTGCATGGGAAATGCTTCACCACTCAGAAATCCCTGCAGCCTGAAGACCCCTAATTCTTGCAGCTTGCTACCATCTGGCTCTGGTGAGTGAATTTCTGCTTGGAGGGTTTTACTCAAGGGGCTTTTCCCAAATAGAGGACAGTGGACAAGTGGGGAGAGGGTCCCAATGTCCTCTGCCATTCCTCCCAGGCTCAGCACCACCCCCAGTCTACCCACACGTTCCTCAAGTGCTCTGCCCCGCCTTGCTCTCCACCTAGTTCCCCTGGGGCTAATGGGGACGAGGGCTCACCCGGCCGGGGTAGCTCTGAAGAAACTTGATTTTCTCAAAGAGCTTGATGTTGTCTGCACGCAGGCTGTCCAGCTCGCTCTGCAGGGCCTGGATGGTGTGCTGGGCCAGGCGGTTTTCCTGTAGGGTACAGTGGGTACAGGGTAGGGGTGGATGGAAAGGAAGGGTGCGGTCTCTATCCTGCTGGGGCCTCTTCTGTGTTCCGGGCCTCCTTAACCTGCTGACTCTGCTCCAAGCTGCCAACCCTGGGAAGAAGTCCCTTGTTCTTTTTGGGTTCCATCTCAGACAGGAGGGACAGTTCTTGGGTCATTTCTTCATATTTCATCTGTTTGTTTTTTTTTTTGTTTTGTTTATTTTCAAGGTAGGGTCTCACTCTAGACCAGGCTGACCTGGAATTCACCACGTAGCCTCAGGGTGGCCTTGAACTCACGGCGATCCTCCTACCTCTACCTCCTGAGTGTTGGGATTAAAGGTGTGCATCACCATGCCTGGCTCTAGTTTTTTTTTTTTTTTTTTTTTGAGGTAGGGTTTCACTCTGGCTCAGGCTGACCTGAGTAGTCCTCAGGGTGGCCTTGAACACTTGGCAATCCTCCTACCTCTGCCTCCCAAGTGCTGGGATTAAAGGCGTGCGCCACCACGCCCGGCTTCTAGTTTTTTTTTTTTTTTTTTAATATTTTTTATTTATTTATTTATTTGAGAGAGAGAGATACAGAAATAGGCAGGTAGAGACAGGTAGAGAGAGAGAGTGAGAGAGAGAGAATGGGTGCGCCAGGGCCTCCAGCCACTGCAAAGGAACTCCAGATGCATGTGCCACCTTGTGCATCTGGCTTACGTGGGTCCTGGAGACTCCAGATGCAAGCCTGTGCATCTGGGTTCTGGAGAGGCGGGTCCTTAGGGCTTCAGGCAAGCGTTTAACCGCTAAGCCATCTCTCCAGCCCCCGGCTTCTAGTTTTTAAACGGTGCCTCGTTAAGTTGCCCAGACTGGCCTTTAGGCCTTGTAATTGTACTTCTCTTACCTTAGCCTTCTGAGTAGCTGGGATGACAGGCCTACAGCCCGGGCTTTATCTTGATGGGGGTCACAACCTTCCTCTCTCCTATCCACTCTGCTTCCCTACCCCTACCTAATTCAGGTGCTTCTTCCTGGATGTTGTAATGGGCTCCATCTTCCTGGGGAACCTTATGTCTAGCTTTGGCTGCTCTGATGACCAGTGTATCCTCCATTCTTGCAATACCACTCCACTGTTTTATTTATTTATTTTTTTTTTGCCTGTGTATATGTGTGTGTAACATAGTGTGTGTGTGCTGTTTGCGTGTGTACGTGCCCTTGTGGCACTCCATGTGCTCGCCTGGGGTGGCTGGAGCAGTGTCGGGTGCCCCCTCCGTCACTCTTCTGCCCGCTCTTATTTTGAGGCAGGGACTCTTATTGACATTGGAGCTTGCTGTCTTTTGTGAGCCCAGGTGAATCCCTGGTGCCTGCTCTCTTTTGTGTGATTGGGGTTACACAGTGACACCAGTGGGCATGGTCCTGCCCAGTTGTTGTGCTTGCACAGGAAGTACATTTAACTGCTGAGCCATCTCTTCAGGCCCACTCCACTGTTCAAACCTTCCCCAGCCCAGCAGACTGCTGCCTGTTAGATATGCTCCTTTGTGTCTCTGTCCTATGCCTCTAACTCGGGAATAAACCCTGGGTCTTTTTTTTTTTTTTTTTAATGAGAGAGAGGGGAAAGCGGGGAGAATTGGCATGCCAGGGCCTGCAGCCACTGCCATCGAACTCTAGATGTGTGCGCCACCTTGTGCATATGCGCAACCTTGCGTATGTGTCACTTTATGTGTCTGGCTTACGTGGGATCTGGGAAGTCGAAGAAGAATCCTTAGACTTGGCCTTAACTGCTAAGCCATCTCTCAGCTTGAGCCCTGAGTCTTCTACCTTGAGCCTCTCATTATTATTATTTTTTTTTCTGGGCCTAATGTATTGTGACGTCCTCCAGGAATCCCCCCAGCTACACAGAACAAACCCAATCCCATTGACCTTTAAGAATTTGTCACCTTTTTCTCCCCCTCAAGCCTGCTTCTCCCCACTGCTATGCCCTCAGATTTGAAGAGTGTGGGGAGGAGGAAGGCAGGGGGACTCACGGCCTCCAGCTCTTGGTTCCGGGTGCGGAATCGTTCCCTCTGGCTGGAGATGATAGAAAGCAGAGAATCCACTTGGCCTTCGGGGAGGGAGCCACTGGAGGGCACCGAGGGTCCTAGGAGGTAGAGGAGAGTGGCAGGTTGAAGAGCCCAGTAGAGGGCACTTGGATAGCCTGGCCCAGGCCTTGAGGAATTTCTGGCTTACAGTTAGGGTATAGAAGCTATATAAGTGTCTGACCACCTGGCACTGAGCAGGTGAGTAACAGGGAAGGGACAGACAGGAGAACTCAGGAGGGTTTTTTCTTTCAAGGTTAGGGTCTCCCTCTAGCCCAGGCTGGCTTTGAATTCACTATATAGTCCCAGGCTACCCTTGAATTTATGGTGATCCTCCTACTTCTTCCTCTCAAGTGCTGGGATTAAAGGCGTGGACAATCAGGAGGGCTTTAAAAGTGGGGGCTGGAGACTGGAGAGATTGCTCAGTGGTTAAGGTTTTTTATTTTTTATTTTTTGCTTGCCTGCTAAGTCTAAGACCTGGGTTTGATTCCCTAGTACTCATGTAAAGTCATGATGCACAAGGTGGCACATGCATCTAGAGTTCATTTGCAGTGGCTAGGGGCCCTGGTGCACACATTCTCTCTCTCTGCCTGTTTCTCTCCTCTCAAATTAAAAAAAAAAAAGTTTTTTTTAAAAAGTGGATGAAGGCCAGGCGTGGTGGTGCATGTCTTTAATCCCAGCACTCAGAAGGCAGAGGTAGGAGGATCGCCGAGAGTTCGAGGCCACCCTGAGACTACATAGTTAATTCCAGGTCAGCCTGGACCAGAGTGAGACCCTACCTCACAAAACCAAAAAAAAAAAAAAAAAAAAAAAAAAAGTGGATGAAGGCCAGGCGTGGTGGTGCATGTCTTTAATCCCAGCACTCAGGAGGCAGAGGTAGGAGGATCACCGTGAGTTCGAGGCCACCCTAAGACGACATAGTGAATTCCAGGTCAGCCTGGACCAGAGTGAAACCCTACCTTGAAAAAAAAAAAAGAAAAAAGAAAAAAAAAAGTGGATGTTGCTGGGTGTGGTGGCGCACGCCTTTAATCCCAGCACTCGGGAGGCAGAGGTAAGAGGATCACCATGAGTTCAAGGCCACCCTGAGACTACATAGTGAATTCCAGCCAGGTCAGCCTGAGCTAAAGTGAGACCCTACCTTGAAAAACAAAAACAAAAACAAACAAACAAAAAAAGTGGATGGTATAAACTGGGCATGGTGCATGCTTGTAATCCCAGCACTTGGGAGGTGGAGGCAATTTTCAGCTGGATAGTTAAAAGCCATCTCAGGATCCACAGACCTTGTCTCTCTTTTTTTTTTTTTTTTTTTTTTGGTTTTGCAAGGTAGAGTCTCACTCTGGTCCAGGCTGACCTGGAATTCACTCTGTAGTCTCAGGGTGGCCTCGAACTCTCGGCAATCCTCCTACCTCTGCCTCCCGAGTGCTGGGATTAAAGGCGTGCGCCACCACGCCCGGCTTGACCTTGTCTCTTAAAGTGACAAAAAAAGATGATGGGAGGATTGTGACGAGAACAGGGCCCGGATGTGGGGACCCCAGCTCATCATCTGTGTAGCCAGAGGGTCAGGTCACAGAGCTGTCCACATGCTACCTATGCGTGGGCTTGCATCTGTCACGGGAGGGGCAGTGTTGAGTGGACAGGGAAGGGCCCACCTCTTGAGATCACCCCAAACCTGCATGGTCCCTCTAGCACCAGGCTCCAGGTCCAGTGGTGGTGGAGACAGTGGCAATGGTGGGGTGAGGTGGCCCTCACTCGTGAAGCAAGGGAACTGGGGAGATGGGCAGTCCCCTCATCACCCTGATTCTGGCCCTGATGCCACAGAAGGCCACCTCGTCTTGGCTGCTGGGAGCGCTCCATTGCTTCCTGCTCTAGGCCATTGGCAGGGTTGAGGACAGCTGGGAGCTGGGAGTGGGTGATCACCTGTGGCTTTTAAGGTTCCTGCTGCGATGCAGAGGTGGGGCGGGGCCTTTCTTTGAAGGAAGGGGTGCTCTTTGTGTGGGGGGGGTCTTGACTCTTAGCCTGCCCTACCTGCTGCCCACAGTCCCTCACTCCCTTGGTGGGTGTGAGCTGGCCCTTCCTCACCATAGAACAGGGCTGTAGCCTCCTTGATTGGTTCTGGAATCTTCTCCAGGCCTTGCTCTGCGGCTCCCTGCAGATAAAAGAAAGAAATAGGAGTTACTATTCCACATTGTGGTCATGGAATATACTCCCCCCCACCAAGGTAGGGTCTCCCTCTAGCCCAGACTGACCTGGAATTCACTAAGTAGTCTCAGGGTGGCCTTAAACTCACGACAATCCCCCTACCTCTGCCTCCCAAGTGCTGGGACTAAAGGCGTGCGCCACCATACCTGGCTGGAATATACTCTTTTTTTTTTTTTTGAGGTAGGGTCTCACTCTAGCTCAGGCTGACCTGGGATTCACTATGTAGTCTCAGGGTGACCTTGAACTCATGGTGATCCTCCTACCTCTGCCTCCCGAGTGCTGGGATTAAAGGCATGTGCTACGCCCGGCTTGGAATATACTCTTTAAGGGTAGACGAGTTAAATAGAGGCCAAGGAGCAGGAGCAGTGGCTGTGTGGTTGCAAAGGGGCCTGTATCAGATATCTGGCATGGACTGGACTGCTCTGGAGGTCAGAGTCCTGCAGTCTAGCGACAAACGGAGCCCTGATGCATATGAGCGGCCTGGGTGACCGAGGCCTGCAGCCTCACTGCTGTGTAACCGGGGGTGGCCCAGTCTCTCATCCTAGCACCATTTCCTCATCTCTAAAATGACAGATGGCTCTTCAGCTCCAGTGACCTGTGGTCTCCAGGGCTTGTCAGCTGTGCATTGGGTACATGACCCTGGCTTTGCCTCTGACGCGATCTCTCAGTGCCTGGCAACGAGCCAGCACCTGGACATAGGGTGCTTTGTGGGAGCTCGAGGAGGTCTCACCCCAGGGTCTCTTCTCTGGAGTCTGGTAACTGGGAAACCTCCTTGAGGCAGAGGGAAAACCAGATGCCCTACTGGGGGATTCTAGGCAGGTGCTCTACCACTGAGCCATGCCCCCAGCCCCTCACTGGGGGATTCTAGGCAGGAGCTCTACCACTGAGCCACGTCCCCAACCCCTCACTGGGGGATTCTAGGCAGGAGCTCTACCACTGAGCCACACCCCCAGCCCCTCACTGGGGGATTCTAGGCAGGTGTTCTACCACTGAGCCACACCCCAGCCCCTCACTGGGGGATTCTAGGCAGGTGTTCTACCACTGAGCCACACCCCCAGCCCCTCACTGGGGGATTCTAGGCAGGTGTTCTACCACTGAGCCACACCCCCAGCCCCTCACTGGGGGATTCTAGGCAGGAACTCTACCACTGAGCCACACCCCCAGTCCTTCACTGGGGGATTCTAGGCAGCTCTACCACTGAGCCACTCCCCAGCCCCTCACTGGGGGAGTCTAGGCAGGTGCTCTACCACTGAGCCACTCCCCAGCCCCTCACTGGGGGATTCTAGCAGGAGCTCTACCACTGAGCCACACCCCAGCCCCTCACTGGGGGACTCTAGGCAGGAGGTCTACCACTGAGCCATACCCCCAACCCCACGCTGGGGGATTCTAGGCAGGAGTTCTACCACTGAGTCACACCCCCACCCCCTCACTGGGGGATTCTAGACAGGTGCTCTACCACTGAGCCACACCTCCAGCCCCTCTCTGGGGGATTCTAGGCAGGAGCTCTACCACTGAGCCACACCCCCAGCCCCTCACTGGGGGATTCTAGGCAGGAGCTCTACCACTGAGCCACACCCCAGCCCCTCACTGGGGGATTCTAGGCAGGAGCTCTACCACTGAGCCACACCCTCAGCCCCTCACTGGGGGATTCTAGGCAGGTGTTCTACCACTGAGCCACACCCCCAGCCCCTCACTGGGGGATTCTAGGCAGGTGTTCTACCACTGAGCCACACCCCCAGCCCCTCACTAGGGGATTCTAGACAGGAGGTCTACCACTGAGCCACACCCCCAATCCTTCACTGGGGGATTCTAGGCAGCTCTACCACTGAGCCACTCCCCAGCCCCTCACTGGGGGAGTCTAGGCAGGAGCTCTACCACTGAGCCACACCCCCAGCCCCTCACTGGGGGACTCTAGGCAGGAGGTCTACCACTGAGCCATACCCCCAACCCCATGCTGGGGGATTCTAGGCAGGAGCTCTACCACTGAGCCACACCCCCATCCCCTCACTGGGGGATTCTAGGCAGGAGCTCTACCACTGAGCCACGTCCCCAGCCCCTCACTGGGGGATTCTGCCTCAGGGGATGGCTACTGATCTGGGAATCCAGCGCTTTTTATTCCCAGAACGTTACCAGGGCAGGTGGCAGGGACTGGGGGAGGCTCACCTCTGCGTCAGGTCGCTGGATGGATTGGATGGTGCTTAGGTCGTGCTCCAAACGTGCGATCAGCTCCTTCTGCTCAGTGGCCGTGGCCATGGCCTCGGTGATGCGGACCTGCAGCTCTGCACAGCGTCCTGCAGTCAGAGGGAGATGCAAAGATCAGAGGAGCCTGTGGGGTGATCTAAGGTGCCTTCCCACCAACCCACAGTCTGCAAGCAGGAGGGCCTGGGATAATAACTGAGGGAATCTTGGGGAGAAAATGGGGCTAAGAAAGTCAGGTGCAGTGTGGCGGAAGCTGACAGGGAACAGTCCCACCTCTGGGGCTGACTTCGGACCTATGTGTTTCCCCCTCAGCACTTTCAAAACGCAGGGGTGGAGACAGAGGTAGTGGTGGGGAAGGCATGCAAGTGCAGAGTCTCCTGACCCACAACCTTGTTCTTCTTTTTCCACCCAAGAGCCAGGGGTTATCTTTGCAATAAGGCCAATCCAGCCCCTTCCCATGACATTGGGAATGGAAGTCAGGGTCTTGCAAGTGCTAGGCAGATGTTCTAATACTGAGTCACATTCCACCCCCTCACTGGGCAGGAGCACTACCACTGAGCCACACCCCCAGACCCTCATGGGGGATTCTAGGCAGGAGCTCTACCACTGAGCCACGCCCCCAGCCCCTCACTGGGGGATCCTAGGCAGGAACTCTACCACTGAGCCACACCCCCAGCCCCTCACTGGGGATTCTAGGCAGGAGCTCTACCACTGAGCCACGCCCCAGCCCCTCACTGGGGGATTCTAGGCAGGTGCTCTACCACTGAGCCACGCCCCCAGACCCTCACTTGGGATTCTAGGCAGGAGCTCTACCACTGAGCCACGCCCTCAGCCCCTCACTGGGGGATTCTAGGCAGGAACTCTACCACTGAGCCACACCCCCAGCCCCTCACTGGGGATTCTAGGTAGGAGCTCTACCACTGAGCCACGCCCCAGCCCCTCACTGGGGGATTCTAGGCAGGTGCTCTACCACTGAGCCACGCCCCCAGACCCTCACTTGGGATTCTAGGCAGGAGCTCTACCACTGAGCCACACCCCCAGCCCCTCACTGGGGATTCTAGGCAGGTGCTTTACCACTGAGCCACACCCCCAGCCCCTCACTGGGGGATTCTAGGCAGGAGCTCTACCACTGAGCCACGGCCCCAGACCCTCACTGGGGATTCTAGGCAGGAGCTCTACCACTGAGCCACACCCCCAGCCCCTCACTGGGGATTCTAGGCAGGTGCTTTACCACTGAGCCACGCCCCCAGACCCTCACTGGGGGATTCTAGGCAGGAGCTCTACCACTGAGCCACACCCCCAGCCCCTCACTGGGGGATTCTAGGCAGGAGCTCTACCACTGAGCCACGCCCCCAGACCCTCACTGGGGATTCTAGGCAGGTGCTTTACCACTGAGCCACACCCCTAGCCCCTCACTGGGGGATTCTAGGCAGGAGCTCTACCACTGAGCCACGCCCCCAGACCCTCACTGGGGATTCTAGGCAGGTGCTTTACCACTGAGCCACACCCCCAGCATCTCACTGAGGAATTCCAGCAGACACTGTATTGCTGAACCACACTCAAGACCAGAACACCAGTGCCCAGGAACTGGACATCTTCCAGTGTTACCTGGGGCTCTGTTTTCTGGTTGGCTGTGTGACTCCAGGCAGAGGAATCCCCCTCTTTAGCTCTCATTTGTAAAAATGCTAGCAGCAAACCTCCCATAGGGTCCTGCCCTTTGGGGTGGACATCATGATCACCAAGGGGCTCTGTGGCCCTAGAAATGCCTTTCTGCACCACCTAGTGATGTAAGCAGTCTGAAGAGATGGAGTCTATTTTTTCAATGAGCTGAGCCCCACCTGGAACCTCCAGCCGGCACCCACTCCACTCTCCACTGCTCAGGCTTTGAATGGATTTTTTTCTTTTTTTAAAATATGTATGTATGTATGTATGTATGTATGTATACGTATATGTATGCATGTATGTACGTGCATGCATTTATTTGAGAGACAGAGAGAAACAGAGAGAATGGGTATGCCAGGGCCTCTAGCTGCTGCCAACAAACTTCAGACGCATGCGCCACCTTGTGAAACTGGCTTACATGGGTCCCAGGGAATCAAACCTGGGTCCTTTGGCTGTGCAGGCAAATGCCTTAACCACTAAGGCATCCATCCAGCCCTGAATGGACCTTTTCCATGTGAGGAACCCTTTCATTGGATCCTACGGTTAGGCGGTGCTGGTAGATGGAGGACCCTACGGCAGGGGCCAGGCCATGGAAGAATGGCTATGGGTGACATTGCTGGGGTTAGGACTTAGTGACCTCAGTGGGGAGATAGAGCATGACGTCATGACCTGACTGTCTGCTTTGGAGTTCTTGGGCCTAGGCCTGTGTAGCAGATTGCAGATCTGGCCACCTCGCAGTACTGTGCTAACTCAAGAGTTGGGATGTAGAGAGAAGAAAGCAATAGAAAGCCAATGGGACTAGGGCCTGGGTGGAGGGAGGGGATGGATTCATTTTCTGAAAAGTCACAAACTAGACCTTATCCAAGAAGGGGCCCCTATCAAGGCAACCAGGGAGGTGGAGCAGAGGCATCTGTCACCCACCAGGGTGAGACCCTCATTCCCAGGGATGTACGTGCAGCAGGAGCTGAGAGCAGTGGAACAGCATGGCGTGAGGAGGCACGGCTCAGATTCCTTGTCCCGCTCATCTGTCCCTCCCCCCACCCCCGTCTGTGGCTCTCCCAGTGTGGGATCAACCTGTGGCTCCCAGAGCTGCCTATGAAACACAGGGGCGAGGGTATCATGAAGGAGGGAGTGCCCAGCTGCTGCTGGGAGGGGGGGGGACAGCAGGGTCCCTGCCTGTGCATACAGGTGATACTGTGCGCGTGTGTGAGAACTACGAGGCCAGTTCCTCGAAGGCAGGCCATCTCGGCAGTGGGCATTTTGTGTTCTGCTGGTCTGAAGGATGGGGCTGAGTGTCCCTTAAGATGTAGCTCTGGGGGCTGGACAGATGGCTTAGCGGTTAAAGCACATGTCTGCGAAGCCTAAGGACCCAGGTTCGATTCTCCAGGTCCCACGTAAGCCGGATGCACAAGGTGGCGCATGCATCTGGAGTTTGTTTGCAGTGGCCAGAAGCCCTGGCGGGCCCATTCTCCCTCTCTCTCTCTCTCTCTCTCTGTCTCTAATAAATAAATAAATAATAAATCTTAAAAAAAAAAAGTTGTGGCTCTGAGAGATGTCAAGGCCTGGCCACTGTGGAGGGGCAGCTGAAATAGGGATGGCTATCTGGGAGGCCAGGAGAAGAGGCTGGCAGAAGCAGGAAGGGGAGGCCGTGGGCTGTGACTTCAGGGACAGGGCTTGGACATTGTCTGAGAGCACAGCTGGGACCCTCACTCTCTGCCTGGAGGATGAGAAGGCCAGGGGCCCCCTGTGTGGGCATCTCTGCAGGAAGGACCTCAGACCTCAGTTACAGACTCTACTCCGAGAAGATGCTACCCACTGCTGGCCTCGTTCGCTAGAGGAAGGACACACAGACCAACACATGGGTGACTGCCTGGCACCCAGAGCACTGTGCTTGAGTTCTAGGACCTTGGGCAAGTTATCCCGTTTAAGGAACCCAGCCCTGGGATAACAGTAAGAGGTGGAGGTGGGAGTTGTGGACCCTATTGTATTCAGGAAGGCTGGCCTGGACCCCTGAACTGGGGAAGGGGTGGTAAGCAGCTTGGTATGGCTCTGGAAATACGAAGTATCTGTGAATAACTAGGGGGACTTGGACACAGGCATCTGAGGCTAGACATGAAGGCTGTATAGACTTTAGTCCAGGGGTGAATGAAGGACAGCATGCTGTAGGGACTGGGACTAGAAGCTCCTGGGGGTGATGTCTGGGGGATTATAGGACCTCTCAAAGACCCTGAGTAGGCAAGGCCTATACTGATGAACCACACATCAGCCCCTCACTGGGGATTCTAGGCAGGAGCTCTACCACTGAGCCACGCTTCCTAGCCCCTCACTGGGGGATTCTAGACAGATGTTCTACCACTGAGCCACGCCCCCAGCCCCTCACTGGGGGATTCTAGGCAGGAGCTCTACCACTGAGCCACACCCCCAGCCCCTCACTGGGGGATTCTAGACAGATGTTCTACCACTGAGCCACGCCCCCAGCCCCTCACTGGGGGATTCTAGGCAGGAGCTCTACCACTGAGCCACGCCCCCAGCCCCTCACTGGGGGATTCTAGACAGATGTTCTACCACTGAGCCACGCCCCCAGCCCCTCACTGGGGGATTCTAGACAGATGTTCTACCACTGAGCCACGCCCCCAGCCCCTCACTGGGGGATTCTAGGCAGGAGCTCTACCACTGAGCCACACCCCCAGCCCCTCACTGGGGGATTCTAGGTAGGAGCTCTACCACTGAGCCACACCCCCTGCCCCTCACTGGGGGATTCTAGGTAGGAGCTCTACCACTGAGCCACGCCCCCAGCCCCTCACTGGGGGATTCTAGACAGATGTTCTACCACTGAGCCACACCCCCAGCCTCTCACTGGGGGATTCTAGGCACGTGCTCTACCACTGAGCCACAACCCCAGCCCCTCACTGGGTGTGTATTGTCTCATGATACAGCACACCTTGTAATGCCCTTAATTTTGTTCAGACCCACTTTGCTGTAGGGAAGGTAGTGAGAGGGACAATTTGCCTGAGGAGACAGCACCCCCAGCTGCAGCCAGAACTTGAAGCATTGCTCCTTTTTTTGGGTGTCTCTTGAGCTATCGATTTGCAAAACCATGTGCAAAGCCAGGTGTAGTGGGGCCTGCCTGGAATCCTAGCGCTTGGGAGGCTGAGGGAGGAGGATTTCAAGTGCACGGTGGTCTTAGGCTACAAAGAGAGAGACCCAGTCTCAAAAATACAAGCCAAAAACTGCTCACAAAATTAAAGACCAGGGGCCGGGCATGGGGGCGCATACCTTTAATCCCAGCACTCGGGAGGCAGAGGTGGGAGGATCGCCGTGAGTTCAAGGCCACCCTGAGATGACATAGTGAATTCCAGGTCAGCCTGGGCTAGAGTGAGACCCTACCTCAAAATAAATAAATACCAACAAAAAAACGACTTTGTGAAACTCTAGTTTTGCTTAGTCAAATCTTACTTGGGGAGGCTGTTTGGAAAAAAGGTCATGTGGTATTTGTTTTACAGTTTAGCTAACTGAGTTTTTTTAAAGCTTTTATTTTTATTTATTTATTTATTAGAGACAGAGAGAGGGAGAGAGAAAGACTGAGAATGGCACGCCAGGGCTTCCAGCCTCTGCAAACGACCTCTAGATGCATGCACCACCATGTGCATCTGTCTTACATGGGACCTGGAGAATAGAACTGGGGGTCCTTAGGCTTTGCAGGCATGTTCCTTAACCACTAAGCCATCTCTCCAGCCCAAGTTTGTTGGTTTTTTATAGTTTATTTATCTGAGAGAGAGAGAGAGAGAGAATGAGAATGGGCATGCCATGGCTGGATGAGGCTCAGGTTTCATCTGAAAAGGACTCAAAAGCATGTTGCACTATTTTACATTCGGAAATGTCCAGATTAACACACACACAAGTAAGAGCTCGCCAGCCAACTGTCTGGATAGCAATTCTTCCCACCCAGTAGTTCTGAAAGCATTTTGAGTGACGCACCTGGGTCAGCTCACAGCCAACCCAGCTCCCCACCTCCAGCCCCGTGCGCCAGCAGGGTCACTTTGTCAGTAACCCCTTCATCTCTGAAACCCACGGCCACCATTCCCTCTTTCAGCTTTCCACTCAACTTTCCCGCATTCATCAGTGATCCTTGTCTACTGCTTTTTTTTTTTTTTTTTTTTGAGGTAGGGTCTTACTATAGCCCAGGCTGGCCTGGAACTCATTCTATAGTCCCAGCCTGGCCTTGAAGTCACAGCAATCCCCCTACCTCTGCCTCCTGAAAGTGCTGGGATTAAAGGTGTGTGCCACCATGCCTGGCTGGCTGTTCCTTTTTTTTTTTTTTTTTTTTAATTTTTATTTGAGAGAGAGAGAGAATGGACACGCCAGGGCCTCCAGCCACTGCAAACTAACTCCAGACCTATGTGCCCCCTTGTGCATCTGGCTTACATGGGTCCTGGGGAATCGAACCAGGGTCCTTTGGCTTTGCAGGCAAACGCCTTAACCGCTAAACCATCTCTCCAGCAACCCCCCCCCCCTCAACCTTTTTTAAAGTCAGGAGCCAGGGACAAAGCAAGACCTCTCCAGAGCTTGAGACTAGGCCACTGGTCAGGTGTCAGTGCTCAGATGAGCTGCTTGGCTGTCTCTGGTCACCCAGTCCCCTGTTGCTGGGCTGCTACTGTGAGCCCATGGTTGCACTCAGCACCACAGTGCACCAATCCTGGTCATAAGAAGGTTTAGGACAGGTAGTGGTGTCTTCGTTTGACAGGCAAGGAAGCTGATTATCAGCAAGAGTAAAAGCGCCCTTCAAAAGGTACAGGGACAAGAGCAAGCAGGCAGGGCCTTAGGGACCTCATACTGGGCATCGGGATGGAGAATCCCACAGGACCTGCCATCACCATCACCCAGATCGTGGCATCCCAGGCTCCTGCTGACACCTGTGACAGACAGAGGGCATGTGGGAGGCAATGACAATTCTTGAGGTGAACATTGGACCCGCATCTCAGTGTCTGCTGCTTTCCCTCAGGCCGGAGCACTTTTAAGAAAAAACAGCCCACGCGTTCTTGTGTTTGTATAAAAGATATTTACTTCAATTATCACACCTAGGGTGCTAGTGAATAATAATACATGGTGTGAGTTTCAGTGATATTGCTTCTCCATATCATATAGGGACCGTTGTACAGTGCTGAGAACAAACATCGTATGGCTAACCAAAGACAGAAGGGACGACGCTGAGGGGCCGACGGGTGCCTCCCCCACCCCCACGCCAGCCAGATCAACTTTGACTCTTAATGTTGAAAACAAATATAGCAAGAAATCAGACATTATCAGAGATGCGTCACGGCAACACAAGAGGCTTCTCAAAGCTATTTGTACAAAAATGACGCCTTTTCTTTTTTTCCCTCTCTCTTCTTTTTGGTCAATTGGGTCTTTGTGAGGATTATAGACAAAAAAAAAAAAAAAAAAAAAAAAAAAAAAAAAAAAAAAAAGGTGATTGTATGAACAAACAGGATCTAAAAACACCTAAGACTTAGTGCCTTACGGGGAAAAAAAAAAAAAGGTAAAATACTGCTAAAATGTAACATTATGATGCGCTGGGGGAAGCGGAGCTTATGAAGGGCTGTCTGAGGGGGTCGCCACTCTGTGACACGGGTCTTGTGCTGTGTTAGTAGTCTGCAAAGGAGTGCGGCGCTACCCGCTCGCATAGCAAGTAGTCATTGCACGAACGCAAAGAGCTAGGTCTTTATTCCACGGAAAGGGACTCAGGGAAAAATCCTATTGTCGATTCTTCCCCACTTTTAGCTTATGGCAAGCTATTCTCAAAAGCTCTAAGATTTTTGGAACAAACTCTCATGTCTCCAAAACGCACAGCATTCTTTCTGAGGTGGGGGATCTCAGAGGGTGGGACATGAGATGTCTGTTTTTGTGGGGAGAGAGAGAAGGGAAGATAGAGAAATGCATAGACTGATTAGAGGAAAATGGAAACCCTTGGAGGATTGGGGCAATTTCCACTGGAGAGCTTTGTAAAATCTTTTTTAAAAAAGAGATAAAGGGGGCACCCCCAACAATTTCAGAGAATGAGTAAAAACACAATATGGAAAGAAATGCACTACCAAGTGAATGGGGGTACGGTAGGCTGAGGAAAATGACAGGTGTTTGGCCCTGCCTCGGGGGGGATAGGGTCCCTGTTCCCCATCCCCCCCCACACTGGGTCCGCTTCTTTCTGCAAGGCCCATGACTGAGTTTGGGGTTTCCACGCATCCTCACCCCTGGTAAGCAAGCAAGAAAGCAGACAAGCAATGTGGTGTCTGGCTGGCTGTGCTTCTAGCCAAGGGAAGTTCTTTCTCCATTTCTCATCTCTCTCCCTTTTAACCACACGGGAGGGAAAGGGGTTCCCAGTCCATGACCTCCTGGCTATGAGCCCTCCAGCCACCTTCGGTGAAAAGTGACACTGTTGCTTCCTTTCCAAGATGCTATCCACTGACTTTGAAAGCAAGGACCAACCACGGCGTGGAAAACCAAGTAGAACGCTGCAGCCCTTGGGGGTTTTGCAAGAAACCACTTTCCAGCTCGGGGCCAGGCTGCCCACCTCCCCTGATCCAGGCTCGCCAAACCTTCATGAACCCAGAAGTCTTAACAGAGAGGCTCTAGGAGGCTTTGGGGGAACTTGAACTTGGTTTTTCTGTTTTCACTGTAGCTCCTCACGGCGCTGCCTGACATGGGCAATTTTGTGTTCATCAACTCTTTTGTTTGAACAGTTAAGATGTGTAGAGACCATCTGAGTGTCTACTGGGGAGATAGGTGTTTCTGCTGGAGGACCCCTTTTGTGCCACCCGTTACCCTGCCTCCTGAGGTTCCCCAGACTCTTTTGGGTCTCTGGGGAAGGAGGTGTGGGTGGGGGGCTGGGGACATCAGCCACTGGAATGACAGCTAAAGCATTTGTGACGACAACGACAACACAAACAACACACTCCCTTCACGTACTTACATGATTTAACCTAGGAGTAATAAATAGGAGAGGATAGAAATAATTATTAGTTTTTCTTTCTTAAAGAAACATCCTTTTATAATCATCCTTGTGCACACTGGCAGATCAGTAGCAGTCGGTCTATCTCCACAAGAGAGGGTTAAGTGCTGGAAGGGACAGCTGTGGTCTCAGACACTCGAGAAGGTTCCCAGCTGCTGAATCCCCTATAGCCCCGACCCATGAGCCTCTGCGTTCACTAGGGGCCCCAGGCTGGGAGCCTCAGAGGCCAAGGGAGGCCTGTTTGCCCTTCGGCAACAAACACACAGAACTACAGTGAACATACTCATCAACGACCTGAATCGTCCTGGTCTAAAGCTTACTTTGAGTTCATTTGGTGTGCAATAAACGCTATCTTTTCTAAAAGAAGAAACGTGATTTCTATTGCACAGAGCTTTGACATAGTCATCTATTAAGTGCTTTCTGTTTAAAGCAAACGACAAAAAAAAATAAAGAAAACAAAAACAAAGGATGATGGTTAAGGGTTGGGGAAAGGAATTATCAAACGAAGGCAGCCCCCGTGCCTCCTGGATGTGTCTTGCTGAACGGTGTCTTGTTTTGCCAATGGAAGTCCCAACGCTTCCGGGTGCTGTGCTTCTGATTATTTTTCCGTAGGGATACAGGCGTGACATTGGGATTTAAGGCACCTTTCCTTTCTGATCACAGAAAGCTTGATACATAGCACATAGCGTATTTTTGTGGAAGAAATTAAAGCCTGAATGCTACAGGAATTACAGTAATGCAGACTAGACTTCTTAACACAAGCAAACTAGAATGATTCATGAAAAGCAACTCAAAGGCGTTTGAAGAGCTGGATGACAGGGGGGCAGGAAGTGCACATCCACACACAACATAGCCTAATGTCTTTCTCTCATTAGCCTTTTCCCTCCCTCCCACCACCCACAGGATTCTTTTCAGCTACAATGCTGAACTTTTAAAGTCAGCATATCGGAGGAGACCAGGCGCTTTGGAAATGTCTTGTTAAAGCTAAATGTCACTTTATCCAAAAAGGAAAACTTGAGATGCCACTGATGATGTGGACATGGGATCTTTGGAGGGGAGGTAGTAGAGGAAGGTGGGTGGGCAGGGCGAGGGAGGGAGGGGGAGGCAGGTCCTGAAGTGGGGCATGGGAAGTTGTAGCTTTTCCTATTACTTCCCAGATCTAGGTGGTATGGGCCACAGGGAACACAGGACAGGCCTCATTCTATGCTCTGCTCTCTGTCCCCTGCGCCCCCTTCTTCTTCCACTGTGATTGACCCTGAGGGTCTTGGGGTTGCAACTCTACTAAGGAGCTTGTTCCCCCTCTTTTCCTGATAGTTTTCATCTAAACAAAAAAATTGGCAGTGATGGGAATGAAAACAATGTTGTCAAACCGGACCAAACTGTCACACAGCCCTAAGAGATGGAGCCAAGTCACCTTAGAGTCCCAGGCTACCTGGGCAGGCGGTATACCCTGGTGGCTAAAAAGGTTTCTCTGAAGTCACTTAAGACCCCATCAAAACCACAGCAGCAGTACTGATGTAAGTTGTGCCTGGTGCATCAATGCTCAAGCTCATGGACATTCATGGATAAAAACCCCTAGTCTCCCTTTTCCCTTTGGGACACTTTGCCCACCAGAGTGGGCAGGCCCCTCCACCTACTAGCTGCCGTAGAAACTGGTTTTCTTCGGTACCGAATGGAAACTGGTGTGCTCTGGGAAGCAGAAAAGACTGGGCAAGCTCATGGAGGGAAATAGCCACACAACCCTTCCTGTTTGGCAGATGGCATATGTCTGCAAAGCAGTGCTCACAGTGATGCCCAAGTCAGGCCACCCAGTGCTAGAGACAAGAAACAGACAGCTACAGAGTTCCTGGGGGGAGGGAGGTGTGCTCAAGTGCCCATTGGGGTACAGCCCAGGGTGAGGAAAATGGCTGTGATGGAGCTTGACAGCTGCACAGGAATGAGCTAAGAGCAAAGGCAGGCCAAGAAGACAAGGCTCTCTGAGGCCAGAGACCACCCCTGCCTGCAGACAGAACAGCTGCAGAAACCTCAGGAACAGGTGGCAAGAGAAAGACCCGTGCGTCTCGTGGGGCCCGGGCACCCCTCCATGATGTGCTCACAAAAGAAGGCCGAGGCCCATCCACCAGGCCAAGATGCTCCCAGCCTCCATCCAGGCCTCTTTCCTCAGGCCTGAGGGATGACATCAAGTGGTGAGGTAGAAGGGGACAGATGAATGTGAAGATTGGGGGAGGGTGTGAAGGAAGGGGACAGGAGAATCACAGCCAAACCTCCAGCCTAAAGTACCACAGCCAAGAGCCTACTACGCTCAGCACATGATGTGGCCTCAGAGAGCTGGCCTGTGATGACTAAGGCCCAACCTTGGTTTCTAAAGGTGTCTTTTGCAGTGTGTTTAAGGCAAAGGCTCAAGATCAAGTACAGTGGCCACCTCCAGCTTAATTTGTGCCAATCCTAGGACATGAAGTATGTTCTCCTGGCCACTCTGCAGTTTTTTTTTTTTTTTTTTTTTTTGGTGAGATCTGCTGGTCTAATGCCAGGAATGAAAAACATTGCATGATGAACTTGGGTCCATCAACTGGAGCTGGTCTGGCCACAGTGGGATGGTGCTAACCTGGGTCTCTGGTTTCCACTTTTTTTTGGGGGGGGGTCTCACTGCTGTTTGACCCCAGGTGGTAAGCAGATAATTAGAGCTCACATCCCCTCTGCATTGGGTACAAGCCATCTCCTGCGTGGCTTGCTCATGAATCAAACCACTAACCTGGGTCCTGGTCAATGAGGAAGGCAGGCTATGAAGGTCTGTGAGGTAGTGATGGGCAGGAATCCTCCTGACCACAAGAGCCTACAGGGATACTGAGCTCAATGCCCTGTTGCATTCCGGGCCTGGGCTATCTACCAGAACAGATTTCAAACAGGGTGTTTAAGGGAGAGAAAAGAGACACAGACCGGAGGGAATTTGAACAGGGAGGCTCCAAAGCTGTTCTTCTGCCTCACTTTTACAGGGTGGCATGGTTTGACAGTTGTCCTTGAAGCTATGATTTGACTTCTTCCAAACCTGTATCCTGGGGTGTCTGCCTAGATTCCACCCCAGGAGATCACATAAGCTACTTCTTGTCCCAGCGATCCTCAGGCAGGCTGGCTAGGAGAATAATCACATTCAGACATTCGAGAAAGAAACGAGACATCTGGCCTGATCCAGAAGTTCTCAAGAGGAAGTGACTGGGGAGCCAGGTTGGGGTGGAAGTGAATAGTCAGGGGTCTAAGACAGAATCCATACATACATGAGCTCCCTTGCAGTATGCAAGAGGACTCGGACAGGAAGCAAGGGGTGAAGGGGCCAGATGTGACAGTGGTTTTATGCTAGGTCACCACTTGGTCAGGTGGGCAATGACAGACACCTCCAGTTATGAATGCTGCAATCAATGAGCAAGAAGAAGCCATTTAAAATGGTACCATGGAGCTTGTGATGAAATGTTAGTGTCCTCTAAGGAACCGCTTCCTCAGGGCAGAGGTACAGCTCAGCTTTTCAAGCTGGTAAGGGTGTAAAGAGGAGGAGGGTTGGCCGCCTGTGGGAGCTACTGTTTGGATCCCAGACCAACGGAAGGTCACCACACAAAGGGGCGCTGCTCAAGGCACTTGAATATTGCTTATCAAGATGAAAGATGAACTCAGACGCAAAATGGGGGCTAGAGGAGGAGGGAGACACCCCCCCACCACCACAAGTTTTTGTGTGGCAGGTCTCAGAACTATTACAGACAGTGCTAGCTTTACCCACAACACTATAAGACTGGGAATCTCAAATCATAAAATAATAATAATAATAAATAATAGAGAAAAAATACAAACACATGACTACAAGCAAAATCTAACCAACTGATTGTATCAAGCATCCAGATATAAGCCTGGCAGAAAAGACAGACCAGTGAATCAACAACAACCTAGTTCAAAAATGAAAGAAACAAAAATGACTAACTTGCTTGGAAGAGCCAAAGGCCGTTTTACACTGTTACCATGTGGCTCCCAGGGTGGACAAAATCTAGACTTTTCCATTTCCTCAGATGTCATGCCGGGGTTAACTTGGAAACTAACACACTCCTTTCATAGGGCTGTTGACTCTGCTTCTCATTCTGGTGACAATTAGGTACGTAGAGGTTCATCGCCCATGATGACAAGTTTCCCTTGAGGTTTCTGTGCCCAGGGCACGATGGTCCCACCAGTGACTCTACTCCATGTCCCCTCGGGTCCCTGGTGTGAGCGCACTCTTCCTTACTAAATGTCCCTGCATCGAGCCGGATGTGGATCCATTCATTTCCCCTTCCACTCTTCCACTGACAATTCTCTTCTCCCTGAACCAGATCTCGAGTGCAGAAATGATGCAACCATTCAAAGACAAAGGGCCTGCCTCCCAGCCTCCTAGAGCCTTCTGGAAACTTCTAATTCATGAAAACGCATTGTCTTTAGTGTAGTGACTCTTAAAAAATTTGTGAAAACTTCAACTAAGGGCTGTGGTTGCAGGTTAAGAGACTGTAAATGAAATACATAATTTCTAAAACATCATGCAAGAAACGTGGTTTCACATGTTACAGTCAAAGTCCTACAAGGTAAGTCAATAACAAGCACGCTGAGGTGTAACAGTGGGGGCATACCTTTAAAGTTAGAACTCCCTCCCACCCCCCAAATCAAAAAAAGTAATATTAATTAAACTTAAGAAATAATGAATGCACCATTAAAATGTCATCCAAAGATGTTGACCTAAGACAAAGGTTTCAATGATACACAATACGGTCAAAAAGGTCTCAATCAGTAATATACAGTATGACAGCTACATCTTGTAAATTATACCCAATACTGCCGGCAGTCTATCCCTCTAAAGAATATTTGCCCCGTTCATCCCTTCCTAACAATCAGATAATAAAATACAGCACCTATAAATAAGCAAAAAAAATATATATATACCGAAATCATCTATTGTTAGTTTAAAGATATGGCAATAAAGGAGTCTAAATTAGCAAACTTGTAGAAGCCATAACTGATAAACCAGCTTATTGAAAAAGGTGGCAGTAATGCACTCTATATGTGCACAGGTACTTAAGAAAATACACAGACGTATAAAATTGCACACGCACACGCACGCACACTCGCATCCACCTCTGAACTCACGCGTATACACATAGACAACGGGAGGGATCAGAGACAAGTTAGACTTTTGATTTGTACTTAGACTGCCTTAAAAAACTGCATAAAAGAACTTTGCAAGAGGAGAAATGAATGAAGGACCAACGGTCTGGTCTGGAAGTGAAGAGTGTCAACGTTAGAGTGTGGGTGGGTGTGGGCTGTCTCTAGAGGTGGGAGCAGAGCCCAGACTGCCACGTTCTCTCTTCTGCAGGGAAGGAAGCTTCCCACGAGTTTGACAGGGTCATCAGTGCTTGTGGTGGGAAGGGGGGGAAAGAGAGAGTGTGCGCGCATGCTTGCGCCAGCCCTGCCCAGGCCCGGGGAGCATCTTCCCCAGGGGGGGCTCAGTCCTTCAGGCGCCCAGGAGAGTGGTGTGAGGTGAGGTGCCTCTGTGCCAAGGAAAGACGCGCAGACCACAGCCTGCATACGGAGGGACTAACTGCTGAGACCTGGCGGGCCTAGGTTTTTTTTTTCTTCTTCTTCTTTTCCTTCCTTTCGACGCTTGCACATGCGCAGACGCGCCAACGCGGACGAAGACACCATAAATTAAACAAAATGAACGGGTACATGCTACAGTTCTAACTTGTCTCCTAAACCTCCGAGATATGAGGTCTGATCAGCGTGCTCTGCGGTTAGAGGTTAAAAAGCAGATTATAAAATACCTAGATTCGGATCTTTTCTTTTTGTCCTGATTTGGCCTAGAATGGAGTGTATTAAACAAACTCTGGTCAGCAAAAGCCCAGAGTCAGTTAAAGCTATGGATCAATGTGCACTACATGTCAGGAATCTATTCACGTACAAGAAAACACTACATCAGCTACCACAAAATCAGATTTTTTTTTTTCCTGATGTGACTTTTTTTTTTTTTTTTGTTAAAAAATATGTGGAGTAAATGTGTTTTATTTTAATTCAAAGTTTCAAACGAGAAGATTCTTTTCTTGAAAATATTTAGGAATCCAAACTAGTGTGTTTAGAGTCGGTTTGACTGTGCAATCTCTTAGTGGCAACTGAACAGCTACAAAAACTTTCTTTTTTAATTTTTCTGAAAAATCCCCCCCCCCTTTTTCCTGGTTTAAGAAGATAATAGTGTATTATCGCTCTGAAGCCATTAGATGGCAGATAAAAAGCCCCCTTTTAATATGTGGGTTTGATTTTTTTTTTTTTTTAAGCCCACACGAAAGAGGAGGGCGCAAGGCAAAAGCTGTAAAGAGTTATTCCAGAACCTGTGGAAATTACTTCTAGGGCAATAAAAAAAACACTTCAGGGTACAAAAAAGCTCGACTACACATTTCCGTTTTCTTCCTTGAAAACACGACATAGATTGGGCTTAATGCTCCTTTGTTTTCTATATGCACCTTGGCCTATGGCGATTTTGCCCTGTGGCCCGCAGGGCGGTAAGTGCGCAACACGTCCAGGCCCGGCGGGCGGGCGATCGGGCGTCGGGCGTCGGGCGAGGCTGCCCAGCGCCGCCCCACCCGCCGCCCGCCCGCCCGCCCGCCCGACGAGGCCCGCGGCCCGGCCAGGCGGCCAGGCCCGGCAGGCGGCAGGTCAGGCCCGGCGCGCTCAGAACTCCCATTCGATGGGCTCCTCCCGGCTGGCGGCCTTTTCCAGGCGGTGGATGATGCTGTTCAAGTTCGCGGCCTTCTTCTTGCGCACGGGGTTGTCTCGGGAGTCCCGGCGCCCGCCGCCTCGGGCAGGCCGAAGAGGCTCTGCAGCGAGCTGGGCCTGCGCGCGGGCGGCGGCGGCGCGGCGGCGCGGGCGCGCTGGTGCTTGGCAACGCGGAACTCCTCGCGCCGCGGCGCGCCGTCGGCGGCTGAGGTAGCGGCGTCCTCCCCGGCCGCGGGGGCCGCGGCGGGGGTTTGGCACGGGCGCCGGGCCGTCGGGCGGGCCGTCGTGGGGCGGCGGCGGCGGCGGTGGCGGCCTGGGCCGGCCCGCGTCGTCGGCGTCGTCGGGCCCGGGGTCCCCGAGGGCGGCGGCTGTGTCTTCTCGGCCGGCCGCGGCGCCTCCTCCCGCTCGGCCGGGGCCGGGGCCGGGGCCGGGGCCGGGGCCGGGGTCGCCTCGGCCGGCCCTCCCTGAGACTTGGCGGCGGCCGCGGGCCCACTGGGCTCGTCGGCGTCGGCGGCCTCCACGCCGTCGCAGCTGTCGCCCTCCGAGCTGGGCGCGGCGCGGCCGCTCCGGGCCGATGGCGAGTCGCTGGTGCCGGCCTGGCCCTGGCTCCCTGCCTGAATCTCCTCAATGAACAGTTCTCTGCGGATCCGGGACCTAGGGGACACAAGCGGGGCGCCGTGAGCGTGGGCGTGGGGGTCAGCGTGGGGGTCAGCGTGGGCCCGCGCGCCCAGCACCACCCACCCGCCTCCCCTCGATCCTGATCTCACAGGGTCTGGCTCAGGATCGCCTCGAGTGCGTCTTGGAGCACAGACTGGCCTCAAAGGGAGGATCTTTTGCTTCAGCCTCCCAAGAGCTGGGATAACGGATAACGGGCGTGCACCACCATTGTGTGCCACAGCCCACGCCCGGCTCCTTGTCTCCTGGAAGGTCTACCAGCCTGTGACCCCCTAGCGTCGCACGCCTGACTCGCTAGAACCACTGGAGGTGAACCCCCAGCTCTGAGCCACAGGTCTGGGTCAGGGGCTTCCAAACAGGTTTCCACCCAGTGATGGGTTTTCAGGTAATTCTCTTCTCCGAGGGGGAGCACACCAGGTGAGGAAAGGGTCCCTTGATCAAGTACGAAAGCTTTGAGCCACTGCTGTCCTGCAGGCTAGGACGTGGTGCTTCATTTAAGAGAACCAGGGGCTGGAGAGATGACTTAGTGGTTAAGGCGCTTGCCTGCGAAGCCTAAGAACCCAGAACCCACAAAAGACAGATGTACAAGGTGTTTTATGAGCACCAGGTTGCGCATGCGCACAAGATGGAGCACGCATCTCGAGTTTGCAGTGGCTGGAGACCCTGGTGCGCCAATTCTCTCTCTCTCATAAATAAATAAATTAAAAATAAAAATAGAGAAGAGAACCAGAGCTGGAGAAAGGGAGTAGCTACGGTTAAGGCGTTTGTCTGCTACTCAAAGGATCCCGGTTTGATTCTCCAGGACCCATGTAAGCCAGATGGGGGGGGGGGACGGACATGCATCTGGAGTTTGCGGTGGCTATTTGTTTGCGTGCCCATTCTCTCTCTCTCTGCCTCTCTTCTCTCTCTCTCTCTCTCTGCTTGCAAATAAATAAATGAGAATTTAAAACTATATTTAAAAAAAGAAGAGCTGGGCGTGGTGACGCATGCCTTTAATTCCAGCACTCAGGAGCAGAAGTAGGAGGATCGCCATGAATTCAAGCCAACTCTGAGACTACGTAGTGAATTCCAGGTCAGCCTGGGCTAGAGCGAGACCCTACCTCGAAAAACCACACAAAAAAAGACACTTGCCTGCAAAGCCTAACACCTGAGTTGGATTCCCCAGTACCCATCCACATAAATCCAGGTGCACAAAGTGGTGCTTGCATCTGGAATTGTTTGCAGCGGCTGGAAGCCCTGGTGTGCACATTCTCTCTGTGCTGGGCAGGCGGAGGTGTGCACCTTTAATCCCAGCACTGGGGAGGCCCAAGTAGGAGAATGCTGTGACTTCAAGGACAGCCTGAGACTACATAGTGATTCCAGTTCACCCCAGGCCAGAGTGAGACCCTACTCCGGAAAAACAAAAGAAAAACCAGCCACAGGTAGCCTGGGCTGTCCCATTTTGGAGCTCTTAGTGGTGCCAGAGAAGGGCTAAGTTCATTCCCCATCAGCCATCTAAGTGTGTCTTCCTGAGAGAGATGGTGTGCAAATGACCACTGTTGGATAAGCATCACTGAATGACTTAGCATCAAGCTCAGTGTCCTGAACAAAGTGGGTGTGTACAAAGCCTTGGGTGGGGCATGCCTGAGACTATTTCCTGTGTGCCTTGTGTCAATCACTAAAGGGAATGCTTTTTGTTCTTCTCACTTCATTTTTGCTATGCTATGGATGGAACCTAGTGCCTTGTACATGCTAGACACTTAAGTGCTCTACCACTGAGCCACACCCCAGCCTCTCACTGGGGGATTCTAGGCAGGAGCTCTACCACTGAACCACACCCCAGCCTCTCAAGGGGGATTCTAGGCAGGAGCTCTACCACTGAGCCACGCCCCCAGCCCCTCACTGAGGGATTCTAGGCAGGGGCTCTACCACTGAGCCACACCCCCAGCCCCTCACTGGGGGATTCTAGGCAGGAGCTCTACCACTGAGCCACACCACCAGCCCCTCACTGGGGGATTCTAGGCAGGAGTTCTACCACTGAACCACACTCCAGCCCCTCACTGGGGGATTCTAGGCAGGAGCTCTACCACTGAGCCACGCCCCTAGCCCCTCACTGGGGGATTCTAGGCAGGAGCTCTACCACTGAGCCACGCCCCAGCCCCTCACTGGGGATTCTAGGCAGGAGCTCTACCACAGCCCCTCACTGGGGGATTCTAGGCAGGAGCCTACCACTGAGCCACGCCCCAGCCCCTCACTGGGGGATTCTAGGCAGGAGCTCTACCACTGAGCCACGCCCCTAGCCCCTCGCTGGGGGATTCTAGGCAGGAGCTCTACCACTGAGCCACGCCCCTAGCCCCTCACTGGGGGATTCTAGGCAGGAGTTCTACCACTGAACCACACTCCAGCCCCTCACTGGGGGATTCTAGGCAGGAGCTCTACCACTGAGCCACGCCCCCAGCCCCTCACTGGGGGATTCTAGGCAGGAGCTCTACCACTGAGCCACGCCCCAGCCCCTCACTGGGGATTCTAGGCAGGAGCTCTATCACTGAGCCCACACCCCAGCCCCTCACTGGGGGATTCTAGGCAGGAGCTCTACCACTAAGCCACACCCCAGCCTCTCACTGGGGGATTCTAGGCAGGAGCTCTGCCACTGAACCACACCCCAGCCTCTCACTGGGGGATTCTAGGCAGGAGCTCTACCACTGAGCCACGCCCCCAGCCCCTCACTGGGGGATTCTAGGCAGGGGCTCTACCACTGAGCCACGCCCCCAGCCCCTCACTGGGGGATTCTAGGCAGGAGTTCTACCACTGAACCACACTCCAGCTCCTCACTGGGGGATTCTAGGCAGGAGCTCTACCACTGAGCCACGCCCCCAGCCCCTCACTGGGGGATTCTAGGCAGGAGCTCTATCACTGAGCCACGCCCCCAGCCCCTCACTGGGGGATTCTAGGCAGGAGCTCTACCACTAAGCCACACCCCAGCCCTTCACTAGGGATTCCAGACAAGCCTCTACTGCTGATCCATATCCCCAGACCCTCTATGGGGATTCTGGGCAAGGAGTCTTTTACTGAGCTCCACCCAGTTCAACTGTGAATAATTGGTTCTTGTTTTGTGTGCTCATGCATATTTGAGGGTGGGTGTATTCATACCATGGTGCACATGTGGATGTCAGAGGACAACTTTCGGGTTGGCCCTCAGCTTTTCTACCTCATTTGAGGCAGGGTTGCTCATGCACATCTCTCTCTGCTGTCTGGAAATTCTCCTGACTCCACCTCCTGTCTCACCTTCAGTGTGCTAGGCTGACAGAAGCCTGCCATAGCTTCCAGCTTCTTTTGTAAGGTCTGGGGATCGAACTCCATAACTCAGCGTGAGCAGCAAGTGCTTTATCTTAGGCCATCTTCTTGGCCCTGTTTTTTTTTTTTTCTTTCTTTCTTTGCTTTGTTATTTATTTATTTTTGTTATATTTTTCACTATAGCCCGGGATGACCTGGAATTCACTATGTAGTCTCAGGGTGGCCTCAAACTCAAGGTGATCCTCCTACCTCTGCCTCCAGAGTGCTGGGATTAAAGGTGGTGTGCCACCACGTCTGGCTGGCTGCTTTTTAGAGACCCTCATTCCCTGGGAGGAGTCTAGTCCATGTGGGAGAGAGTGGCTGCATAGCAACAATGTTCTGGACCTGGCCCCTGCTCTTAGGGGACCGAAGCCCACATGGGTGGTTAGGAGTATGGCTTGGGGTACATACCTGTAGTTGTGGAACCAGTTGATGACGGTGCTGGTCTTCAAGTTGAGCTGTGTAGCTAGCTCCTCGATGGTTTTTGGTGACGGGTATGGCTTTTGCTGGTACGCTCGCTTCAGAGCTTCCTTCTCCTCGGGAGCCAGCACCACACGGGGCTTCTTCAGCTGGTGTTGTGGCTGGGGGCTGGCACCCTGGCTGTAGTCGATGCCCACGGAGGGGGGCTCACAGGGCTGGCTGTCGCTGACGGAGCTGTGCCTTCGCTTCATGTAGGCTGTGGAGGGGAAAAGGGAGATGGCTGATGAAGTCATGGGCCCCAGTGAAACCAGCTCAAAGCCTCAGCTCTGCGAACAGAGCAGGACGTGGCAATACCCTGCACTAGGCTGAGTGTGCTGGGGAACACCTGTAATTCCAGCACTGGGGAGGCTGAGGCAGGAGGATCATGAGCTCAAGGCCAGTCCCAGTTAGCTAGTCACACAGTATGTCATGACAACAAGGAACACGAAACCCTACAGTGGCACCACGCTGTCCCCAGCACAGCACGCTGATGATGTCACTTAGGTTCCTAAACAACTTGATGTTTCAGTGAGGGCCGCAGAGGGATTCAGGTGGATGGGCACAGTGAGGCAAGCACAGGCACCTGGATGGACAGGGCCTGGGGCAGGGACCAGGTGCCTCAGGCCATCTTAAAAGACAAGGCTGGATTAGTCAGAAAATACAGGTGATGAGGTAGGAGAGGGAGGTGGGGACTGCTTAGAAAGTGGAAACCCTGGTCTGGAGGGGTGGCTTAGAGGTTCAGGTGTTTGCCTGGAAAGCCAAAGGACCCACATTAGTCAGATGCACAAGGGGGCACACACATCTGGAGTTCGTCTGCAGTGGCTAGAGGCCCTGGCGTGCTTATTCTCTCTCTCTCTCTCCCTGCCTATTAAATAAATAAATAAATAAATAAATAAATAAATAAATAAATAAAAATAAATATTAAGAAAAAAGAAAGTGGAAACCCAAGTTGGGTGTGGTAGCACATGTCTTTAATCCTCCCAATACTTGGGAGGTGGAGGCAGAAGGACCAGGAATTCTAAATCATCCCGGGCTGCATAAGGAGATTGAGAGCTACATGTGACTGTTATCAGGAAGAGAAAGAGAAGGACGAGAAGGAGGAGGAAGAAGGAAGGAAGAGAGGGAAGCAAGGAAAGACAGGGTTACAAGGAAAGGAAGGGAAAAAGGAGAAAGGAAGGGAAAGAAAAGGAAGGACAGGAAGGAAAAGTGAGACATGGCTGGTTTCTAGAGAGAAGGCGCCGGGTTGAGGGTGGCTGGTTTACGACAAGCTTCAGGGCTGCTGTGGCTCGGGAGAGAATGAACTCAGTATGCATATGGCCCTGGGTTCAATCACCCCTCTCCAACAATGAAAAGACATCGGTAAGCTGAGGGGAAAGAAATGATGCGACGAGCATTGGTAACACTGGAGAGTGGCTTGGCTGGCATGGGTGTGCCGTGGTCTCCTGCCGCTGCAAATGAACTCCATGTGCAAGTGTCACTTTGTGCATCTGGCTTTACACTGGTACTGGGGACTTGAACCTGGGCAAGCACCTTTAGTCATTAAGCCGTCTCTCCAGCCCCCAGACATGTTCTTTTAGTCCCTTAAAAACCCTGGACAAGTTAGCAGTCCCTCTACGTGTTTAAGGAAAGGACTTTAGGCTGAGGGGTTACTTAACTCTGCAGCCATTTTAGTAACAGGAGTAGGAAGCAATCGGAAGTCAAATCTCGGGGCCGGGGGATGTATGTGGCTCAGTTGGTAGAGTGCTTGCCTAGCACCCATGAAATCTTGAGTTCCATCTGAGCACTGAATAAACTGGGTGTGGTGATGCACCCCTGTAATCTCAGCTCTAAGGAGGTAAAGACAGGAGGATTAGGAGTTCAAGGCCAAGCTGGGCCACATGTCTAGTCAAAGGCCTGACAGAATTGAGCCTAGGGCTGGAGAGATGGCTTAGTGGTTAAGGCACATGACTGCGAAGCCTGAGGATCCCGGTTCGATTCTCCAGGTCCCACGTAAGCCAGATGCACAAGGGGGCGCACGCGTCTGGAGTTATGCGCAGTGGCTATGGGCTCTGGCGTGCCCGTTCTACTCTCCCTCTCTCTCTTTCCCTCTCTCTCTCTAAATAAATAAATAAATATTAAAAAAAAACCTTTAAAAAAAAAGAATTGAGCCTAGACTGTCATGTGGTGAAGACCTTCCCTTGGATGCTCAGGAGGTGACAGTAGCCACAGGCAGGACTATGCTGAGTCACTCAGTGTGTGCCCCTGGGGGCCTGTGAGGACTTCCCAAGGGAAGGATCTGCAGCCAGGAAGCCTGGAGGCAGGAGCCCTGTGAGACAGTGACACATTCTGACCACAAGATGTCGCCAGAGCCCACGTGGAAGAAAGCTGCTGACCATACATGGGAGAAAAGGGCCTCCACCGGCAGGGAGGGACTGGTGAGGTCAGGAGCCCAGGTGACCTCCTCTTTCCAGACGTCTGAAGGGACATAGGGGTGTTGTGGAAGTGGCTGGGCATTCCCTGATGCTGGAAGCAGCCATTCCAAGCACAAGATGACAGGAAGTGGGAGACTTTAATATTGCTTTGGTGAGCACTGAAAAGTGTGGAAACTCAGCAATATGTATTCTGGGTTCTTTCTGTTTCCTTTTTCTCTTTGTTTTGTATATGTATGAGCATGTGTGTGTCGTGGTGCATCGGTGGAGGTCAGAGGACAAGCTGGGGGTGTTGGTTCTCTCCTCCCACTTTGAGACAGGGTCTTCTTGTTTGCAGCTAGGAAGGCCAGACAGACCAGCTGGCCCACGAACTTCGGGATTCTCCACACTCCACCTCCCGTTGCTGTAAACAGATGCTGGGATGATAGATGTGTCTGATTTCATGTGGGTTCCAGGGATATGACTCTGGTCTAAGGCTTGCAAGTAGTTTTAACCACTGAGTCATCTCCCCAGCTGTGTTTGCTTCTCCCCACTCCCTGAGGCAGAGTCTCATGCTGACCTTGAACTTGTGATCCTCCTGTCTCAGCCTCCTGAGTGCTAGGATGACAGGTCTGGGCCACCATTCCTGTTCTCTGGATAATCTTTATACTTTTGATTTTGCTTGAAAACTTCCCGTAGTAAGTTGAAAAATTTGGACTTGATCTGTCATGAGGCCTCTGAAGTGTGTGGCCTGCCTGGGTAAGAGGCCTGGGTCGGTGTTGGGCCGCACACTGAGGATGGACCCTCATGCATGAGAGGAGCCCCTCGTGGGCGGAAGTCATAGCTTAGGTACATTACTGACAGGCAGTAGTGGCAGATAGGGTCCCAGTGTGGCAGGCTTTGGCACCAAAGTACCAATAACATATGCACAACAAGGCTGTTGTTTCCTGTTGGACTATGGATTGAACCCAGGGCTTTGTGCATGCTAGGCAAGTGCTCTATCCTGAGCTAGTCTCCATATGTAGCCCAGGCTGCCACAAACTTGTGATTCTCTGCCTTAGCCTTCTAAATTGGGATTACAGATGTGTGCCACCATACCCAGCTCAAAGTTCACTTCCCTTCTTTTTTTTTTTTCTTTTCTTTTTTAGATAGAATTGGTGTGCCAGGACCTCAGCCACTGCGATTAAACTCCACATGCTTGCACCACCTAGTGGGCATGTGCGACCTTGGATCTGGAGAGTTGAACATGGGTCCTCAGGTTTCTCAGGCAAGCACCTTAACCGCTAAGTCATCTCTCCAGCCCTTCTTATTTATTTATTTATTTATTTATTTATTTATTTATTTATTTATTTATTTCAAGGTAGGGTCTTGCTCTTCCAGGCTGACCTGGAATTCACTATGTAGTTTCAGGGTGGCATTGAACTCACAGCGCTCCACCTCCCTCTGCCTCCTAAGTGCTGGGATTAAAGGCGTGTGCGTCACCACATTCAGCCTTTTTCTTTCTTTTCTTTTTATAGGTAGGGTCTCACTCTAGCCCAGGCTGACCTGGAATTCACTATGTCACCTCAGGGTAGCCTTGAACTCATGGTAATCTTCCTACCTCTGCCTCCTGAGTATTGGGATTAAAGGTGTGCACCCCACGCCCTGCTCTTATTTTTTTTTTTATTTTTTATTTTTTTTGGTTTTGCAAGGTAGGGTCTCACTCTGGTCCAGGCTGACCTGGAATTCATTATGTAGTCTCAGGGTGGCCTCGAACTCTTGGTGATCCTCCTACCTCTGCCTCCCCAGTGCTGGGATTAAAGGCGTGAGCCACCACGCCCGGCTTTGCTCTTATTTTTTTTAAATAGGGTCTCGTGTAGCCCAGGCCAGCTTCGTTTTTGCATGGTCTGTGTGTTCCGTGTGTGTAGGTGCACGTGTGTATGTGCATGTGGAGGCCCAAGGTAGACTTTGGTTATCCATTTCTAACACTCTCCACTTTATTTACTGAATTGGCTAGACCAGGTAGGCAGTGAGTTCTGAAATTCCCTGTCTCTGCCTCCCAGAGCTGAGATTCCACGTGTGCACTGCCACACCTGGTATTTGTGGAGGTGCTAGGGGTCCACACTCAGGTCCCACGTTTGCATGGCCAGGGCTTTACTGACTGAACCATCGTTCCAGCTCCAGGCCTGAACTTCCGATCCTCTTGTCTTTACCTCCCAGGTGCAGGGATTACAGGTGTGAATCACCTGGCCCAGTTTCATGTGAGGCTGGGGACAGAACCCGGGACTCATGCATGCTAGGCAAGCACTCTGTCAGTGGAGCCACATCCCCAGCCCTCAAGATACATTTTTTTTTCTTCAAGGTAGGGTCTCACGCTGGCCCAGGCTGATCTGGAATTCACCATGTAGTCTCAGGATGGCCTTGAACTCATGGCGATCTTCCTACCTCTGCCTCCTGAGTGCTGGGATTAAAGGCGTGCGCCACCATGCTCGGCCTAAGATACGTTTCTTAATCATATCCCAACCACCCATGCAGGCCTTTAGTGCGAGGTTCACAGGCAGTGAACCTGAGCCTTGCCCATGTGCAAGTGTCTTCTCTGTCTCCAGCAGCTCAGCAGGAGGATGTTCACAGAGAGCTGCATACCTTTCTTTTCCATCCGCTTCATGTCCATCAGCTTCTCCACATTGTTGGGATCATTCAGCCACAGCTGCATGCGGACAAAGGGCTCTCGTCCCTTCAGACTGAGCTTATGCCAGGGCTTTGGGCGGGCAAGGAGGTCAGAGACAGAGCCCTGGGTGAGGCCCAGGATGGTCTCTCCAAACAAGCGCTGACCTGGAGAAAAAGCAGACGTGAAAGGTGGTCACTGGTGGGTGGCAGGCTGTGAGGACAAGCAGGTGTCAAGGCCTCTGAAATCAGGCATATGGGTTCAGTAACCTATAGTGTGGCCAGCAGAGGTCTGATCCACAGCAACTCTTTGCAGAAACAGTTTATAGTCTAGTACAGAGCCATGCCCCCAGCCCCTCACTGGGGGATTCTAGGCAAGAGCTCTACCACTGAGCCTCACCCCAGCCCCTCACTGGGGGATTCTAGGCAAGAGCTCTTCCACTGAGCCATGCCCCCAGCCCCTCACTGGGGGATTCTAGGCAAGAGCTCTACCACTGAGCCTCACCCCAGCCCCTCACTGGGGGATTCTAGGCAGGAGCTCTACCACTGAGCCATGCCCCCAGCCCCTCACTGGGGGATTCTAGGCAGGAGCTCTACCACTGAGCCACGCCCCCAGCCCCTCACTGGGGGATTCTAGGCAGGAGCTCTACCACTGAGCCACACCCCAGCCCCCTCACTGGGGATTCTAGGCAGGAGCTCTACCACTGAGCCACGTCCCCAGCCCCTCACTGGGGGATTCTAGGCAGGAGCTCTACCACTGAGCCACGCCCCAGCCCCTCACTGGGGGATTCTAGGCAGGAGCTCTACCACTGAGCCACACCCCAGCCCCTCACTGGGGGATTCTAGGCAGGAGCTCTACCACTGAGCCACGCCCCAGCCCCTCACTGGGGGATTCTAGGCAGGAGCTCTACCACTGAGCCACACCCCCAGCGCCTCACTGGGGGATTCTGGGCAGGTGCTCTACCACTGAGCCACGCCCCCAGCCCCTCTCTGGGGGATTCTAGGCAGGAGTTCTACCACTGACCCACGCCCCCAGTCCCTCACTGGGGGATTCTAGGCAGGAGCTCTACCACTGAGCCACGCCCCAGCCCCTCTCTGGGGGATTCTAGGCAAATGCTCTATTGTGCTACATCTTCAGCCCAGAAACATTCCTTCGACCTAATTTTTTTTTGTGTGTGTGCACACATGCATGTGCACATGTGACTGTTTTTTGTTTTAGTTTTTTAGAGGTAGGGTCTCACTCTGGCCCAGGCTGACCTGGAATTCACTTTGTAGTCTCAGGGTGGCCCTGAACTCACGGCGATCCTCCTACCTCTGCCTCCCAAGTGCTGGGATTAAAGGCGTGTGCCACCACGCCTGGCACATGTGACTTTTTGCATCCAGCTAATGTAGGTGGCTTAGAAATTGAACCTGGGCAGGCAAGCTTTGCAAGCAAGCGCCTTTAATAACCAAGCCATTTCCCCAGTCCACTCAACCTCTTTTCCAACAGATCCACTAGTGAGGGCATTTGCTTTACACAAGCATTGTGCATCTAGACAACAAATGACCGTGTTCTTAGAAAAGCCTTCGAGGGATGGGTATGGCGGCACACATGTGTAATCTCAGCACTCGGGAGGCGGAGGCCGGAGCATCGGGAGTTCCTGGCCAGATTGGACTACGTTGCAAGTTGCGATCCTGCCTGGCAACATGATACTGTTTCAAAGCCAGGAAAAAAGAAAGTGAAAGCTTCCAGGTGACGGGGACTGAGGGTTTGAGCCTTGCAGAATTATATCACTTGGAGGCAGTTCAATTCCTAAAGGCACGCCCAGGAGGCAGAGTGGCACCTGATGACCTGGCTCAGGCAGCCTCTAACCAGAGGCCACTTGCAAGTCCTTTCATGATTAGTGAAGTCACAGATCTTGCTGAGAGAATGGGGCACTTGACCCAGTGTCATAGCAGAAGGGAGGAGATGGTCAGACAGCTCTGGATTTGAAAGACACATGGATTCCAGTCTGTGCTGGCTCCTGCCATCTAAGCCGTCTTTGCTGAATATAGCTCGGAGTGGATCAAACTCTTCTGAGTCCCTTTCTTCTCCCAGGCAGGCAGGTTGGGTGGCCTGCCTCAGACTGATCACAGGGCATGTGGTTGCAGAGGGCCCAGTCACTGCCAAGTCTGCACTACTCATTATAGGCTTAAATGACATTTGGCTGTGGGAGAAGAGGACCACTTTTTTGTGTTGTTTTTGGTTTTTGAGGTAGGGTCTCACTCCAGCCCAGGCTGACCTGGAACTTACTCTGTCGTTCTAGGCTGGACCTGAACTCACAGCGATCCTCCTACCTCTGCCTCCTAAGCACTGGGATTAAAAGAGTATGCCACCATGCCTGGCCCCTCTGTACCCACCCACAACGCCACCCAGGGTCCCATGGGAAGGCAGTCTGTATATCTAAGACCAGGTAGAACCACTGGGGTGGGTGCATCGATTCTGAGTACTCAGTCCAGGTGACGGGGGCTATCCTGGAAGTGGCTCAGATCACTGACTGCTGCTCTGCTGCAGGGAAAGGTCCTCAGGCCAGCAGGGTGCTTCTCTGCTGCATCAGATGCAGCCAACTAACTAGCCAGGATGGAGACTGGTTGGCAATGCCAAAGAGGAGGTTCCAGTGTTCGTGTGCCATTTCGAAACTGCACTCTCACAGCTTGGGGGTTGACAAGGAGGGCTTGCTTCAGCCTCACTCTCAGTGCTTTGGAGGGGGAACACGGCCTGTCTGGAGCCATCAAGCCTGCTGCTTTGGACTTGTAACAAGTCTGTGAAGAAGGGGATGACTCAGCGTGGGCAACCTTCCATATTCCAACAGCCGATGAACATATGGGCCTTGGGCCATGTTCTCATATAAACAGCTAATTTTTTTTGGTGTGTATGTGTGTGTTCATGTATGAATACTGGTTGTGTATATGTCACGGCAAACATGGAGCAGAGTACAACCTCATGTGTCAGTTCTCACCTTCCATCTTATCTGAGGCAGGTGCATTTTGCCAGGCTAGCTGGCCTGTGAGCTTCCAAGAATGCTCCTATCTCTGCCCCTACCTCACTGTAGGTATGCTGGGATTACAGGTGCCTGCACGACTGCATCAAGCTTTGTGTGGACTCTAGGGACCTGAATTTAGGTTCGTATGGCTGCATGTCAAGCACCTTACACACTGAGCCAGCTTCCCTAGCCTCATCATTTTTGTGTGTATATGCTTGTGTTTGTATGTTTGTGAGTGTATGTATATGTGTGTATGGGCCATGGCATGTGTGTGGAGCTCAGAGAATAACCCTGGCCTGTCAGTTCTTGCCTTCCACGTTGTTTGAGACAAGTCCTTCTTACTGTTTTTGTCCCTGCAAAGGCCAGGCTAACTGGCCTGTGAGCTTCAAGATTCTCCCGACTTTCCCTCCATGGCTAAAGGTATGATGGGGTTACAGACATGTGTGCTACTGTGACCAGCTTTATTTATTTGCAAGGAGAGAGAGAGAGAGAGAGAGAGAGAGAGAGAGAGAGGGAGAGAGAGGGGGAGAGAATGGGCACATCAGGGCCTCTAGCCACTGCAAACGAACTTCAGATGCATGCGCCTCTTTGAACATCTGGCTTTATGTGGGTGCTGGGGAATTGAACTTAGGCCGCAAGTGCCTTAACTGCTGAGCCATCTCTCCAGCCCCCTTGTATTCAGCTTTATGTGGGTTCTGGGAATCTAAACTCTGGTCTCACGCTTGCACAGCAAGCTATCTTCCCAGCCCACTTTCCACCTTTTTTATTTTTATTTTTTTTTTTTTAGGCAGATTCTCTTAGTTACTGCTGTGTTTGCTAGGCTAGTTCATGCCTCCACCTCCCATCTCTCCATGTGGGTGCTGAGAGATTACAGATGCTCCCTGCTGCATCAAGCTTTACGTGGGTTCTGGGGCTCCACACTCAGGTTCACATGCTGGGAGGCAAGCCCTTTACCCACCAAGCCTGTGCTTTCATTTGTATGAATCAATGGCTCTCAGCTGACGCTGCTTCTCCTGTTGCTTTGGACAAAGCACACTGTGGCTGGAGGGCTTAGACAGTCGGGCTTCACCCCAGGCTGTCAGTCACAGGCAGACTTTGCTGGAATTCATCAGCTACTTTCTTGTCACCAGGGTCCCTTCTGAAGGTCCTGCATGGGTTCCAGCTCCTCTGTGGAGGACAACACTGCTCCTTCCACTGATGGGTTTACTTTAGACTAAGGAAGATGCAGGAGCCAGACAGCGTCTATGTCCACTCTCAGTATGCCTGCCCAGGAGGGCCTGATGTCCACGTAACACCACAGAAGCAGGACTATGAAATGAAAAGACACCCTAATCTACTTAGGGCTATGGCTCCTGTCCAGCAGTGATACAGAGCCTTCTGAGAGCCACCTCAGACGAGAGCCCAGGATGCTATAGTGTGGGCTAGGCTAGGCGGACAGCCAGGGTCTGACACCATGGGTGGATGACCAACTCAGTATTTACAGGGCTGCCTGGTTCCATGGAGGGCCTGGGGACCACAGACAGGTTTGTAAGGCAGCAGGAACAATGACAGCAATATTGAGGTGGCTGCCACCTGCTAGGCAGGGGGCTTGGAGCTGCTGAGACGCGCCCGCCAGCCTGTGATAGGTCTTCTCAAGGCAGCCTTACTGAGGGGCTGGCTTCGACAGCACACACAGCTTGCCCCATCTCTCCATCTTTTCCAGGATATGACTGATATTTCAGGGCTCAGATTAATCCTGCCTGGCTCTGGTCCTCACTATTGTCTTGGGGCTCTGCTGGGCATGGCCTAATACAAAGGGCCCAAGTGGGCCACCTGATCTCTTCTGGCCCATAGACCATCTTCCAAGGGATCCTGGGAAGGGGCTGGGATTGGTCCTTATGGCTGTAGTTCTGTGGGCAAGTTAGTGTTCATGGCTTTAAGACATAGGTCTTGTGAAATCTAGTTAAGAACCAAGCCCTCAGCCACTCACTGGGGGATTCTAGGCAAGCACTCTACCACTGAGCCACACCCCAGCTCCACACTGGGGAATTCTAGGCAGGAGCTCTACCACTGAGCCACGCCCCCAGCCCCTCACTGGGGGATTCTAGGCAGGAGCTCTACCACTGAGCCACGCCCCCAGCCCCTCACTGGGGGATTCTAGGCAGGAGCTCTGCCACTGAGCCACACCCCCAGCCCCTCACTGGGGGATTCTAGGCAGGAGCTCTGCCACTGAGCCATGCCCAGCCCCTCACTGGGGGATTCTAGGCAGGAGCTCTGCCACTGAGCCACGCCCCCAGCCCCTCACTGGGGGATTCTAGGCAGGAGCTCTACCACTGAGCCATGCCCCAGCCCCTCACTGGGGGATTCTAGGCAGGAGCTCTGCCACTGAGCCATGCCCCCAGTCCCTCACTGGGGGATTCTAGGCAGGAGCTCTGCCACTGAGCCACACCCCCAGCCCCTCACTGGGGGATTCTAGGCAGGAGCTCTACCACTGAGCCATGCCCCAGCCCCTCACTGGGGGATTCTAAGCAGGAGCTCTACCACTGAGCCACGCCCCCAGCCCCTCACTGGGGGATTCTAGGCAGGAGCTCTGCCACTGAGCCACGCCCCCAGCCCCTCACTGGGGGATTCTAGGCAGGAGCTCTGCCACTGAGCCATGCCCAGCCCCTCACTGGGGGATTCTAGGCAGGAGCTCTGCCACTGAGCCACACCCCCAACCCCTCACTGGGGGATTCTAGGCAGGAGCTCTACCACTGAGCCATGCCCCAGCCCCTCACTGGGGGATTCTAAGCAGGAGCTCTACCACTGAGCCACGCCCCAGCCCCCCTGGGGGATTCTAGGCAGGAGCTCTGCCACTGAGCCACGCCCCCAGCCCCTCACTGGGGGATTCTAGGCAGGAGCTCTACCACTGAGCCACGCCCCCAGCACCTCACTGGGAATTCTAGGCAGGTGCTCTACCTCTGAGCCACGCCCCCAGCCCCTTACTGGGGGTTTCTAGGAAGGATGGCGCATGCCTCTGGAGCTCCTTGGCAGCAGCTGGAGGCTCTTCTATGAGTGAACCTTAACGGAAACAATGCTGAGGGTCTCTCGCTAGTAATCACAGCTGTTTTATAATGATTGTGTTGATCAGAGGAGAGTAACCCACATGGCAATTCAGGGCCTCCCACAGGCTAGGCCAGCACTGTACTGCTGAGCCACGCCCCTAGCTCCTCACTGGGGGATTCTAGGCAGGAGTTCTACCACTGAGCCACGCCCCCAGCCCCTCACTGGGGGATTCTAGGCAGGAGCTCTACCACTGAGCCACGCCCCAGCCCCTCACTGGGGGATTCTAGGCAGGAGCTCTACCACTGAGCCACACCCCAGCCCCTCACTGGGGGGATTCTGGCAGGAGCTCTACCACTGAGCCACGCCCCAGCCCCTCACTGGGGATTCTAGGCAGGAGCTCTACCACTGAGCCACACCCCCAGCCCCTCACTGGGGGATTCTAGGCAGGAGCTCTACCACTGAGCCACACCCCCAGCCCTCACTGGGGGATTCTAGGCAGGCCACTGAGCCCTGCCCTCAGCCCCTCACATTCTAGGCAGGAGCTCTACCACTGGGCCCCAGCCCCTCACTGGGGGATTCTAGGCAGGAGCTCTACCCCTGAGCCACACCCCCAGCCCCTCACTGGGGGATTCTAAGCAGGAGCTCTACCACTGAGCCACACCCCAGCCCCTCACTGGGGGATTCTAGGCAGGAACTCTACCACTGAGCCCTGCCCTCAGCCCCTCACTGGGGGATTCTAGGCAGGAGCTCTACCACTGAGCCACGCCCCAGCCCCTCACTGGGGGATTCTAGGCAGGAGCTCTGCCACTGAGCCACGCCCCCAGCCCCTCACTGGGGGATTCTAGGCAGGAGCTCTACCACTGAGCCACACCCCCAGCCCCTCACTGGGGGATTCCTAAGCAAGCACTGTAGCTGAACAATGAATTGCTCAGGACAGGGTTTTTATGTATCCTGTAAATCATTTTGGGTTCAGGCTGACTCAGCCTGGAGCCCCCTCCCTCCCACTTCCATGCCTCAAACAGTAGGAAACAACCTGCTACATGGTGACCTGGTGGGGACTTACCAAGATTATTGTCCGTCAGCACCTCCTTGACCCTCTTGGTTATACCGTAGGTGTCGAGCTCTGGTGACATGGCTACTAGTTCTTGGATGCTGAGGGCTGAGTGTCCGGAGAGAGGCAGTGGCGTTGTGGGCTGGGAGTCCGAAGCAGGCGGGTCATTGGGTTCTGGAGGCTTGCCTTCCTTACTGGTCTCAATGGCGGGGCAAGGCTGCTGGACCAGCTCCGTTAAACTCTTCACGGATTCGCTGGAGCTCATGGGGGACTCGGGGGCGGGGCTGCAGCTGGCGGAGGTCTTTGGAGTACTTTCTAGAATTCAAACACAGAGAGAGCCCCAGCTGAACATAGCCATCTTTACCATGTGCATGGACTTTTCTTCTTTAGGAAATGTTAATTAAATGCCCTGCAACATAAAGGGATGGTGTAGTATGCATGGGTCTTTATGTATTATTTCATAGGTTTTTTTTTTCATTAAGACTAATCTCTAATTTTCTGCATTAAAAGAACAAAAATAACACCAATAGAGACAAAAAAAGACCAACTAAAGGTTCAAATAAAAGGTTTCTGAAGGCTTAATATTAGGGCATTTTGCTGAAAAAACATCATTATCACTGTCATGATTTGTTTTAATGAAACACCATAATTTTGATAATTCAGAAGAGCCGTGGGTAGACTGTAAATTGTGTGATTATTCTGACTATATTTTGCAGAACAAAAAGTATGGACAGGGGTTGGGGATGTGACTCGGGGGGTAGAATGCCTGCCTAGCTTGCACAACACCCTAAATTCAATCCCCATCAGAGCATAAGCCAGGTGTGTGGATTACACCTGTAATCCCAGCTCTCGGGAGGTGTGGAGGCAGGAAGAGCAAAAGTTCAAGGTCACCCTCGACTACAAAGCAAGTAGAGAGCAAGCCTAGCTTACATAAGACGCTGTCTCAAGAGACCATGCGGGCGGATCATTTTGCGAGGCTGGGGTGGGTGGTCCCTGTGGCTATGAAGGCCCTTGGACTCAAGTCTCAGGACCTCGGATTTTTTTTCCTGTGACAACTAGAGGAAGTCTTGTTTCCAGTGATAATGGAATATGGTGGGAACCAAAGAGAGACCAAGCCCCTGATCTGCACCAACAGCCAGGGGCCTGCTGGGCCTGCTTCTTCCTTTGCTCATCCATGTCATGGTGTGAACAACACCAGAAAGGGAAGAGAAGTCAACAGAAGGCAGGGCCTTTGGTGTCTCGTTTGCCCCATCAAGTCCTAGAAGGTCTTGTTTATATATTTGAAAAGAGAGACAGAGACATAGAATGGGCGCGCCAGGGCCTCTAGCCACTGCAAACGAACTCCATATGCATGTGCCACCTTGTGCATCTGGCTTACATGAGTACTAGGGAATCGAACCTGGCAAGTGCCTTAACCACTAAGCCACCTCTCCAGCCCGTAGAAGGTCTCTTGGTAACATATCAGCATACTTGAAGGGACTCCAAAATACTGAGACTTGGTTGAGGGGCAGGACAATGGTAGTGTGCTTGCCTAACATGACTGACGCCCTGAACTGCAAATCCAGCTACACACACACACACACACACACACACACACACACACACACACACCCCAAACAGGGCTGGGGAGATGGCTCAGTGCATCAAGTGTATGCTATGCAAATATGAGGACCTGGGTTCAGATCCCAGCACCCAGGCAAAAGCTAGGTGTGCTGGCACACGCCTATAATCCCAGGGCTGGGGAGACAGACACAGGAGGATCCTCAGGATTTACTGGTTACTCAGTGTGGGTTCACTTAGGGACTGTGTCTAAAGAATAAGGTAGAGAGTGATTGAGGAGGAAATCCAATCTTAACCTGTGGGCTCCACATGCATGTGTACCGGCATACATGTGCATCCACACACATATGAACATGCATGCAACCCACACACATGCAAAAAAGAGAAAAAAGAGGAAGAAAAAAAGAGAGAGAACTAAATCAAGAAAATTCGAAAATGCCATGACCTGAGTCAAAGAAAATGTAATAACGAGGAAGAGATAATTATCAATCTGCTGTACACACCTATGAATGCCTTGCTGGGTGTTCGGGCTACCAACCTCTTCTGTGTTCCAGGAAATGAAATGTATTCCAAACACAAGTATCACCTACAAGTGTCTAGAAGGAGCAAAGCCCCAAACAGAACAACAATTCAACCCAATAAACCCGTTGATTGCTCTGAACTGGTACAAAGTCTCACGATCACATAAAACCGTGTGCTCAGCCTGGAAAAATCAGGTTAAGAAAACAACTGAACTGGTGTGTGAGAGATGTGAGAGATGGATGGGAGAGGCAGAAATGGTCTGTCTCCATCTTTAAGGCAATATGAATCCTGCAAATCAGATTGCTTTGTCCTGCTCACCCCCAGGTCACCAGAGGACGGGGCCCTAACCCCAGCAAATGTTGTTTGTGTATCAGCAGCAGCAGGAGAATTGTACTGTAAATTCGGCCTGATTCACCCATGCGAGGGGCAGATGTGGCAGGCCATCCATCTTGCTCACCGACTACTGTCAAGGATGGCATGTGCTCCCTACATGATAAACAGATTTCTCTTAAGTCTGTGTCCTTTAACCCACATCAAGGTCAGAGTCATGGTTATCAGCTAATAAAGCATGTGGGGCTGTCTGCTGTCTCGGAGGCAGATCTTACCAAACACCTTAAGTGTCTTTTGCTCAGGCATGCCCGCCCGGCCAGCGTCGTGCGTGTGTTTTGGTCATAATGGGCTCTGAGATAGCTAAGTGACGGGCCTACCTGACCAGTGTCTTTCTGTGGCAGACAAAGGGGAACCCTGGAAGTGACACACCATAGCAAGTCTGAGCCGGGAGGTGGTTTGTAGATGCTCCTGTGGTCTCAGGTCACAGGATGCAGATTTTTTCTTTGTTTTGAGATAAAGCCTCATGTAGCCCAGGCTGGCCTCAAACTCGATACGTAGCTGAGAAGGGTCTTGACCTTGTGATCCTGCTATTTCCACTGCCTGAGGGCAGGGATTACAGGAATTAAACCACTATGACTGGTTTATGTGGTGTTGGAGATTAAACCCAGAACTTTCTGTATGTAAGGAAAGCACTCATTCTAATTTTTTTTTTTTTCGAGGTAGGGTCTCGCTCTAGCCCAGGCTGACCTGGAATTCACTCTATAGTCTCAGGGTGGCCTCAAAACTCATGGAGATCCTCCTATCTCTGCCTCCTGAGTGCCGGGATTAAAGGTGTGTGTCACCACACCTGGCTCATTCTAATTTTTGTATTTATTTATAAGCGAGAGGGAATGGGCGTGCCAGGGCCTCCAGCCACTGCAAACAAATTCCAGATGCATGTGCCACCTTGTGCATCTGGCTCATATGGGTACTGGGGAATCAAACTTGGGTCCATAGCCTTCACAGGCAAGTGCCTTAACCACTAAACCTTCTCTCCAGTCCATCTAATTTTGGTTTGAATCAGAGTCTCAGTATATATCCTGGGCTGGCCTTGAACTCATATGTTGTTCAAGCTGGCTTTGAACTCATGATTTTCCTGCCTCAGCTTCCCAAGTAGCTGGGATAAAAGGCATGCATATATGCCGGGCGTGGTGGCGCACGCCTTTAATCCCAGCACTTGGGAGGCAGAGGTAGGAGGATCGCTGAGAGTTCGAGGCCACCCTGAGACTACAGAGTGAACTCCAGGTCAGCCTGGGCCACAGTGAGACCCTAGAAAAAAACAAAACAACAACAAAACAACAAAAAACCCAAACAACAATAACAACAACAAGAAAAATAGTAAAGAAAGCAAGAAAGTTCTTTGAATACAGAGTACAGAGTCGGAACTCTCAAGACCAGTAAGATGGGGTCTGGGCATGCAGCTTTGTGGGCAGAGTGCTTACCTGGCATGCACAAAGACCCCGGTTCAATCCTCAGCACCACATAAACTGGGCATGGAGGTGCGTAATTCAAATATTGGGGAGGTAGAGGCAGGAGGATCTGGAGTCAACGTCATCTTTAGCTACCAGCCAGCCTGGGATACGTGAGACTGTCACAAAGAAGCAGTGAGATGGGTGACAGGTGCCAAGGAAACTGTCACTGTTTCCACCCATCTGAACATCTGTCCATCCAACCGAACATCTGTCCCTCATTCATCCATCATCACCCATCCCCGTACATTTTAAAACACCCGCTTTGTGTCATGTAATCTGCTAGGTACTTGGGGTAAGAGAAATTGGACAACATCTTGCTTTCAAGAGTCTCTGTAGCCTGCAAACCTGGGACAACTAATCAAGAATATCTGCAGATTCTAGAAGCCCGACCAATGGGCTGGGGACACAGCTCAGCGCTGAGTGCTTATCTAGCACGTCCAAGACCCTGCATTCGATCCCTGGCACCTTGAAAGAACGCCCAGCCAGGGCTGGAGAGATGGCTGAGTGGTTAAGGCATTTGCCTGCAAAGCCAAAGGATCCCAGTTCTATTCTCCAGGACCTACGTTAGCCAGATGCATGTGGTAGCACATGCATCTGGAGTTCGTTTGCAGTGGCTAGAGGCCCTGGCGTTCCCATTCTCTCTCTCTCTGTCCTTCTCTCTGTCTCTAATAAATAAATTAAAATAAATAAATAAATCAGAAAAAAAAAAAAAGAATGCCCAACCACAGGGTGGCTGCTTTGGGTTCTGCTAGCAATGACAAGTAAGGTGTCACGTTTAGCAGTGACCTGTGTGTGCACATGGGTGTGAGGTGTGGAGGACACCTTGGGTGTTGTTCTTTAGGTATGTCCACCTTATTTGAGACAGGTCCTCTCACTGGACCTTGTTAAGTAGGCTAGCTGGCCAGCAAGCCCCAGGGATCCTACTGTCTCCATGCTGGGATTACAGGCATGTGCCACCATGCCCAACAGTTTACATGGGTACTAGCGATTAAATTCAGATCCTCATGCTTACAAGGCCAGCTCCTTACCCACTGAGCCATCTCCACAGCCCTTGGAATCACTCTCCTGCAGGGCAGCCTTGGAGCTTATATATGAGAATCTGGGTTAGGAAGCAGAGCAGGGATGGTGACTCACACTCCTTGGAGGTACACAAGATGTTCGGAGCCATAAAAGGATTATGAAAACTAGGCTATTCTGCAAACAGCAGGCAGAACAACTGCCTTCCGTTTTCAATAGAAGCCAATAGGAAGCGCACACCCGCCCCAATTGTGCAAGACAAACCGCTCTGCATTTTATCCGATCCGCTACTGCAATTTCCACGCCCAGCCCTCCTCTATCGCGGTAATAACCCAAATTCCATTTAGTGTTCATTTGAGCAGTCAGGATAAAGTCATTTCTGATTATCTCCCCACTGTGTAAAAAACAGCTTGAAGGTAGGAAGTCAGCAAGCATTTCCACCAAAAAGTAATTATTGCAAGTGACATTTTTACTGCTGGCATGCCATAAGGCGAACTGCGCTTTCAGAAGGACAAGTTGCTGAAACAAAATGACAGGGTACTCCGTGACATTCTGACAAGAACCCAAACATTATTTAACTGGCGGCTGGTCTGATGTGCTGCTTTACATTATATCCAGAGTTCAGGCTTTGAGCCCATGCCAGGCCAAGAAACTCCAAGTCACTCTACAGACAGATAAGGAGGCAAAGACAGAGAGTACAGGGAGCAGGTTCAAGGACAACAGGGTGATAGGGCCTGACCTGGGAGCTCCGAGAGGGAGGGAGACTGAACCGGCGGAGGATAGTAGCCTCAAAAAGAAAAAAGAGAGCCGGGCGTGGTGGTGCACGCCTTTAATCCCAGCACTCGGGAGGCAGAGGTAGGAGGATCGCCGAGAGTTCAAGGCCACCCTGAGACTACATAGTTAATTCCAGGTCAGCCTGGACCAGAGTGAGACCCAAAACAAAAAAAAAAAAAAAAAAAAAAAAAAAAAAAAAAAAAAAAAAGCTACAGGCAACAGTGGGTCAGTGTGGACATCCCTGGTCCAGCAGGTGCCCTGGCAATCCTGAAGGGCACTGCAGACCTTTCTAGCACACAGCTGTCGACAGCTTCAGAAGCCACAAGAGGGTAACGACCAGCCTGGGGCTCTTTTCAGCCTAGTTCAGATGGCACCAAGTTCCCAGCCTGGGAATTGACAGCAGTCTCTTCAGACACATTAAACTCTTCGCACCCAACACGAGAAGCACACTCTTGAGTTTCTTATGGTTGATAAACCTCCAGAGCAGGGAATGGACCTCAAGGTAGGGTAAGCTCCCGCACTCGTGGACACCATATCTGGGCCTAGTGGCCTCAGCATGCATGGGCTCGGGGTCCTAAGTTTCCATTGTCTCTGACGTAGCGACGGACCCCTGACACCTCTCCTATAGTCCTGTGCTCACTGATCTCTAGTCAGCGTGCACAAACGCTCTGCTGTTTGGACTGAACAAAATGCAAGCTACTCTGACCCAGGTCCCAGAAACATTGGGAGCCTGGCATGCCCACCCACCTCCCTGTGCCTTGGGACACTTCCCCACCAACAAAGGAAACAAACAAAGCCAGGCATGGAGGCACACACCTATCATCCCGGCACTGGGGAGGTGGAGGCAGGAGGATCAGTGAGTTTAAGGCCAGCCTGGGCAACATGAGACCTTATTTCAAAAAAAAAAAAAAAAAAAAAAAGGAGGACTGGGTTAGTAGCACTTGCCCACAAGGGGATGCACACATCTGGATTTCGTTCTCAGCAGCTGAGAGACTGCTGGGTGCAACTCTCATCCCAGCACTTTGCAAAAATAAATAAAATAATAAAAAAGGTGAAGGACTGCAGGAGGATCCAGGTGAAAGCAGGAGGATCCGCAGGAGGATCCGAAGTTCAAGGTCATCATTGGCTACCTAGTAGTGAGTTCAAAGCCAGCCTAGAATACATGAGCCTCTCGCTAAAAATAAAAAAAAAAAAAAAAAAAAAAGATATGCTTTAAAGACAGTGGTAGGTGCTGGTATGTATGAGTGTGTGACCATGTATGAATAAGAGAACTTCCAAAATCTGCCCAAGGAACTCTTTGACATAAGAGCCAAAATACTTTGTAAGCAAAGCAAACGTGCTTAATAAAACCAAGTTATCTGGGGAGATGGTTCAGTGAGGAAAGTGCTCGCCTTGCAAGTGCGAAGACCTAAGGGCAGAGCCCCAGAACCCCGTGCAAGAGCTGGGTGTGCTGCTGCGATGTAATCTCAGCTGAGGAGGCTGAGACAGGACGAGCCTGGGGCTTGCTGGCCAACCAGTCTATGCAAATGGGTGAGCTTTGAGTTCACTGAGACACTGTCTCAAAAAAATAAGGTTGAGGGTGACTGAGGAAGACGCCTAACACCAACCTCTGGTCTTCACACCCCCCAACACATGCTTCTCCCTCCCCACATACACTCTATACACACAACACACACACACATACACACACGCAGTTTGGGAATACTGGAAAATAAAACACCCTGGGCTATGGAGATGGCTCCATTGTAAGAGTGCTTGATAAGTATCTGAGCTTGAACCCCAGCACTCATGTAAAAAACCAGGCATAGCCAGGCCTGCCTGAAACCCCAGTGCTGAGGGAGGCAGAGACAGGAGCGTCACCGGGGCTTCCTGGTCAGCCAGTCTAATAAAAACAGGAGCTTGGGGCTGGAGAGATGGCTTAGCTGTTAAGGCGTTTGCCTGTGAAGCCAAAGGATCCCGGTTCAATTCTCCAGGACCCATGTAAGCCAGATGCAGGAGGGGCGCATGCATCTGGAGTTTGTTTGCAGTGTTTAGAGGCCCTGGCATGCCCATTCTCTCTCTGTCTGCCTCTCTTCTCTCTCTCTCTCCTTGCAAATAAATAAATTAAACAAAACAAAACAGGAGCTCAGGGTTCAGTGAGAGACTGTCTCAGGGAAATCAGGTGGAAGAGAGAGAGAGGAAGACCCCCACGTCTTTCTCTGGCCTGCATATACGTGTGCATGGGGAGGGTGCATGTGCACACACATGTGCAGCATAAACCACATGAGCACACCTGCACACCACCTCCCCTCCCCCAAACACACACACATTTAACAACTGTGCTGAAATTATAGTTCAAGGAAAAGCCACAGTCCAGCGTGACTGCTGAAGGGACCTAGTGGCCCTGATTCAGGGGCACAGGGGCGATCCTGTTCTGACCTTGTCCCACAGTTCAATGCTTATCTAGAAATAATGATTTCAGGGCCGGGAAGATGGCTCAGTGATTACAGGTGTTTGTTTTGAAAGCCTGCCAACCTAACTTTGATATCCCAGTACCCATGTAAAGCCAGATGCATAAAGGGGTGCATGCATCTGGAGTATGTTAAAGCCAAGAGGCCCTGGTATACCCATATATTCTCTCTCTCCCATAAATAAATAATATATATATATATTCTTTTATTATTTTTTATTGACTTTTAAATAAATAATATTTTAAAAGAAATAGTGATTTCAACTGGGTGTGGTGGTGCACATCTTTAAGCCAAGCACTTGGGAGGCTGAGATAGGAGATTGCCTGAGTTTGAGGCCAGCCTGGGCTACAGAGCGATTTCCAGGTCAGCCTGGGCTACAGCCTAAAAAAAAAAAAACCCACAAAAAACCCAAAACAACCCCAAACAAACAAACAAAAAAAGAACAACAAAAAGAAATAATGATTTCAAATTACTTTCCATAACCTTATTACTGAAGCAGCTGTGTGTATGAACACTTATCACTGCATCTCTAAGTGTTTAGGGGAAAATGCATGTCACACAGTCTAAATATATATTACTGATGGGAACAAACAAACCCTCTAGTTAAATTGCTTTGCTGTAATCAAAGATTAATCAGTGTGTGTGTGTGTGTGTGTGTGTGTGTGTGTGTGAGTGAGAGAGAGAGAGAGAGAGAGAGAGAGAGGGAGGGGGAATATCAGTCTTCTCTTTTCTTTTCCTCAAGGGTTCATTTGTGGCTTTCAGAAAATCTATTCAAGTCCTGTCTGGCAGGTGGTCCCCTGCCATTCCGGGAGTGGGATTAATCCTCCTAGATTTCCGACAGCTGGACGAGCTGAAAGGTACTCTTATTTTTTGGAGACTGCGGCTCACTCTGTATCCCAGGCTGTCTTCAAACTTGCGTTCCTTCTGCCTCGGCCTCCTGGGGCTGGGGTTACTGGTGTGCGGGACCAGGCTCTGCCTTTACTTTTCACATGTGTACGGAGGCCAGCAGTGGAGGTCTGGTGTCTTCCGCACACTCTTCTCTTGCTGGGTCTACAGCTCACTGATTTAGCTAGACTACCTGGCCAGGGAACCCCAGGGATCCTCTGTCTCTGCCTCCCCAGCAATGGCATTATAGGCACATGCCACTGCAGCTGGTGTCTTACATGGGTACTGTGGACCCAAACTCAGGTCCTCACGCTTGCTGCATGTGGCAGGCACCTTACCCGCTAAGCCATCTACCCAGCCCATGCCTTGTCTTTAAAAGGAGGTCTTGGGCTGGAGAGATGGCTTAGCGATTAAGGCACGTGCCTGCTAAGCCTAAGAACCTGGTTCCAATCTCCAGGTCCCACTTTTAGCCAGATGCAGTGATGCAAGGGCGCAATGCTGCACTTGACCACAAGGGGGCGCACGCATCTGGATTTTGTTCGCAGCAGCTGAGAGACTGCTGGCGCGCCCATCTCTATCTGTCTCCCTCTCCAAAAAAAAAAAAAAAAAAAAAAAAAAGGAGGTTTAAGGAGGTCTTATATCTATATTGCCTCTTCCATGGTGCACTGTGGAAGAGGGGGTGGAAAAAAATATAAGAACCTAGCCGGGTGTGGTGGCGCACGCCTTTAATCCCAGCACTCGGGAGGCAGAGGTAGGAGGATCGCTGAGAGTTCGAGGCCACCCTGAGACTACATAGTTAATTCCAGGTCAGCCTGGACCACAGTGAGACCCTACCTCGCAAAACCAAAAAAAAAAAATATATATATATAAGAACCTGAGGATGGTGAGGAGTACTATGGAAACCCATCTTTTATTTTTGTAAATATTTTTAAATTTTGTGTTTATTTTTTATTTATTTATTTGAGAGGACAGACACAGAGAGAAAGAGGCACATAGATAGAGAGAGAATGGGCATGCCAGGGCCTCCAGCCACTGCAAACCAACTCCAGATGCATGTGCCACCTTGTGCATCTGGCTTACATGGGTCCTGGGGAATCGAGTCTCGAACTGGGGTCCTTAGGTTTCACAGGCAAGCGCTTAACCACCAAGCCATCTCTCCAGGCCCGGAAAGCTATCTTTGAGACAAGACCTGCACAATATTGGGTCCATCAACATTCCATCGTGGAAGTGGAAGAAGGTTCGAGGCCCTCAGCAATCTCTGAGGAGTCAACAATGGCTGCGGGGGGAGTGGGAGACATTTTCTGCCTTGATGGAGCCACTGGTAAACTGCACATGCTCTTAGTAAATAATCCCCACCCATGCTCATGCAGGCAACTTCACATTAAACTCAGTGGGACAGACGTGCGTGTGCACACACGTGCGTGCACACACACATACATACACAGGGAAAACACATCTAAGTAGACCAGGGATCAGTTGAGACGAAGATGGGTTCATGAGAGGGGATGGGGAACAGGAAAAGGTAACGGGAGGAGATTATGATCTAAGTAAGTATATAGGGGCTGGAGAGATGGCTTAGCGGTTAAGGCGTTTGCCAGCAAAGCTAAAGGATCCCGGTTCAATTCTCCAGGACCCACGTAAGCCAGACGCACAAGGTGGCACATGCATCTGGAGTTCATTTGCAGTGGCTGGAGGCCCTGGCACGCCCATTCTCTCCCCCTCTATGCCTCTCTCTCTCTCTCTCAAGTAAATAAATAAAATATATTAAAAAGTCATTATATATTTGTATAAAATTGTCAATAGAGATGAAAATAAACTTGCAAAAGAAAAATTAAAAAAATAGAAGGCATCTTTTTTCCCTTAAAAGAATAAGATAGTTTTAAATCTTCTTTCTATCCCTAGCCTTCTAGGCTGACAGCTCTGAAAGGCCTTTCCCCGGGCACTCAGTGGGCAGTGAGCTTTGCGCCCAGCTAGGGGAGAAGCACCGGCAGCCTGGCTCCTGTCAGTGACGTCACCACGTGGCTGGCACTGGGAATGAGGTCGGGCTGGGCTGTTCATGGCTGAGCACGGCTGGGCCCTCACAGGCTGGTGGCCCATGTGGGTGTGACTGTCTGTCTCCCATCTCTCAGCACTCAGGTGAGTGAGCTAACGACTGTCGGCCTACGAGGAACCAGGGGACATTTTCCTCACAGGCGCCCTTGTTAGTTAGAAAAGCTATTAAGGTACATTATTTTACACATCTTCCTAATCTCTCCATCCTGCTTTACTTAATTTGGGATGAAATTGTTGAGAAAGGGTAGTTAATGTGGGACAGCCAGTAAAAGTCATTTATCATCTCCCCGCTTCAGTGCGCCCGTCCTCAGCGAGCTCATTTTCTGCGTTCATCATGGAATCAGCCTATTATTTGCATATTAATCAGGCAGTGGACCATGAAGGAACCGCATCTCCGCCAAATGCTGCACTATCTCAGGAGAAACACTCAGTAATTATCATACATCAGTGTTATGATGTGGTAATTGATTATAACATCTTTCTGCAGCCCCCGGGGAGTCCCTCTGCTCACCCAGCTCCAGGCACTCAGCGTACTTTTCTTTCCAGGCACAAATCTGATTGGCCATTGGTGTGCTCCCTAGTGCTATTTTTGGGGAGTAATCGATTCTTTTTTTTCCCCTCCGTGGTTTCATGAGGAGGTTGGGCAAGGGATGTAGCTCTGTGGGGAGAATGCTTGCCTAGCATGCATGAAGCCCTGGGTTTGATGTCGAGCAATGAATAAACTGAGTGTGGTCTTCTGTGATCCCAGCACTCCAGAGGTGGAGGCAGGAGGACTGGAAGTTCAAAATCAGCTGGGCATGGTGGCACACGCTTTTAATCCCAGCACTCGGGAGGCAGAGGTAGAAGGATCGCCATGAGTTCAAGGCCACCCTGAGACTACAGAGTTAATTTCAGGCCAGCCTGAGCTAGAGTGAAACTCTACCTCCTCAAAAAAAAAAAAAAAAAAAAAAAAAAAAAAAGTTCAAAATCATCCTTGGCTACACATATAGATAATGAGTTTGTTTATTTGGTTTTGGTTCTTCGAGGTAGGGTCTCACTCTGGTCCAGGCTGACTTGGAATTCACTATATAGTCTCAGGGTGGCCTCGAACTCATGGCGATCTTCCTACCTCTGCTTCCCGAGTGCTGGGATGAAAGGCGTGCAGATCAGGAGTTTGAAGTCAGCCTGGGCTTCATGAAACTCTGATTCAAAAAAGAAAAACAGAAAGGAAGGAAGAAAAGAAAGAAAAAGGGACAGAAAGGGAAAAGAGAATGAGAAGGGCATCGTGGGGCCCTCATGGGTCTGCCCAGCCTTCTGGCTTTCAAGGCTGCTTCCCCGACTACCATACAAGTTTCTTATTCAATGAAACACTGCAACTCCACTCTCTCCTAATTGCAAAGTCGGTACGAAGTCAGTTTGCCTGCTTTATTTAGGTGCCAAATGACAGACTAATTTGGGCCCTTATGTAAAGGACAAGCCCAACATCTGCCAATTCAGATTTGGTCTATATTTAGGATACCAGTTCCCCATGGAAGAACAAACATAATCCCAAGATAAAGCCGAAGATGGACACCTTCCACTGCGTGTTTGGGACAAGGCCGGCGGAGACCTCTCTCAAGACAGGCTTGAGCACGCTCCAAGGGGACAGACTGCATGGAGCTGGCACCCAGGTGGTTCCGGGTGGTCTTTACAAGGAAAAGGTCCTAGGGCCATGGTATGTGTTTCCACTAAACTTAGGTGGGAAAGGGTTTTCAAGAAATATGACCCTCTTTATAAGCTTGGGATCCAAACTGTCTTTGATGACCACTCTGATCTGGATACATCCTCACATAGGAGACCGTCCTTGACACTTAGTTGCTTGCTCTGTTGTGGGCCTGATTTTTATTTATTTTTACATGCGTGTGTGTGTAGAAGCCACAGGACACCTCAGATGGCATTCTCAGGAGTGCTGACTTGATACAGGGTCTCGGGCTGGAGAGATGGCTTAGCGGTTAAGGCACCTGCCTCCTAAGCCTAAGAACGCTGGTTCCAATCTCCAGTGGTTCCAATCTCCAGGTCCCACATTTAGCCAGATGCAGTGACGCAAGGGCGCAATGCCGCACTTGACCACAAGAGGGCGCACACACCTGGATTTCGTTCTCAGCAGCTGAGAGGCTGCTGGCGCACCCATCTCTGTCTTCCTCTCCCTCTCTCTCTGTCTCTCTCCAAATAAATAAATAAATAAATAAATAAATAAATAAATAAATAAATAGAAGCTTCTTTAAAAAAAAAAAAGAAAAAAAATTGATACAGGGTCTCCCTTGGTCTGGAGCTCACCAATTAATTATGCTATACTAACTGGCCAGTGGGCCCAGGGATCTGTCTGTCTCCCCAGTATTGGAATTACAGGTGTGTACTATCACGCCTGACATTTACAAAAATATTTTAAACTTTTTATTTTATTTATTTGAGAAAGAAGCAGACAGAAAGAGAGAGACAGAGGCAGAGAAAGAGAGAGAATGGGTATGCCAAGACCTTCAGCAGCTGCAAACGAACTCCAGATACATGCGCTCCCTTGTGCATCTGGCTTACATGGGTCCTGGAGAATCAACCCAGGATCCTTTGGATTTGCAGGCAAACACCTTAACTGCTAAGCCATCTCTCCAGCCCACGTCTGGCATTTTTTATGTAGGTTCTGGGGATTGAACTCAAACAAGGCAAGCACTTTACTGACTGACCCATCTCCCCAATCTTGATTTTATTTTGCCCACTCATGATTCAGATTCACTTGTGAAGCCTGGCTCTGATCTCTCTGCACAGTTGCAGGGATCAACCCATCCCTCAGCCAGGAGACCAGGTCCTCCAGGCCCTGGGGCTGGCTCCTGCAGACACCTCTGCAGCAACAAGGCCACCCTGGCCTTAAAACCACATGAGCATCTGCTTGGTGGCAGGTGAATTCCCTGTCACTCGAGACCAGATTTTGTATGTAGATGTGTGTGTGGTATGCATGTTCATATGAGTGTGAGTAAAGGTGTGTGTGCAAGTGTGTATGTACACATGTGTGCATGTGGAGGCTAGAGGTCAACATAAGGGGTCTTTCTTAGTCACTTTTCATCTGATTTTTTAAAATCTTATTCTTTGTTTTGTTTTGAAGTCGGGTTTTGCTCTAGCCAGGCTGACCTGAAATTCACTCTGTCGTCTCAGGGTGGCTTTGAACTCACAGCCATCCTCCTACTTCTGCCTCCTGAGTGCTGGGATTAAAGGCGTGCGCCACCACGCCTGGCTTCATCTTATTCTTTTTTTTTTTTTTTCGAGGTTAGGGTCTCACTCTAGCTCAGGCTGCCCTGGAATTCACTATGTAGTCTCAGGGTGGCCTTGAACTCACGGTGATCCTCCTACCTCTGCCTCCCAAGTGCTGGGATTAAAGGCGTGCGCCACCATGCCTGGCTTGTCTTATTCTTTGAGACAGGCTTTCTCACTGAACGCAGAGCTCACCAGTCTGGCTACTCTAGCTGGCCAGCTTGCCCTGGGAATCCTCCTGTATCCACCTCCCAAGTGCTGGGATTTCAGGTCTGTGCCACCACACCTGGCAATTACATGGGTGCTGGGGATCCAATCTCAGGTTCTAATAATTGTGTGGCAAGTGCTTTACGGACTTAGCCATCGCCCTGGCTCTGAGACTTGGTTTTCTTAGTCCATAAAGGGAGGGAGGGCTCCCTTCTCCTCACTAACGAAGCACATTGAAACTGTGTGTGGCCCATGGAAGATGCACACGTGGGTGTCTCCTCATTTTAGTCCCGTATCTTTCTAAAATTACCTGCGGATTTTTATGCCTTTCAGCTTCTTATTCCTTCCCTAGACTGGAACACTGAAGATCCAAGTCCCCATTTGCTTCTGCGACCTACTTCTGCCTCTTGTTCGGAAGGCCCAGTGTACTGTAAAGTCCATTTCCCAAAGTCCCATTTCCCATACAAATGAGGGAGGACAGGTGGCCAGAGGCTGTGCCTGGGCCAGCTGGGCATTTGCAAAAGTGGAGCTTGACATGCAGGTACAGGGGTCCAGGCAGGGTGACCAAGAGTCTGGGCAGTGGGTTCATGGCTCATCCTTGCCAGTAGTAGCCATTGTTTCTAGAATCTTCTCCCAACATAGCCTGCGTGCTGGCCTCTGACTGTAGCTGTACTTGTGAAGCTCGTGTCATCTTTATGGAATGTTGCGGCGACAGTCAATTTCCAGAAGAACTAGCACTCCCTGGAAGCTTGAAGCTAGAGGGCTGCATGAGCGCCACCTTTCAGATTTTAGAGGTGCTCCTCAGCACCACACACCCTAAGCGGTCTCCACTGGAGAAGCCCGATGGAGAAGCAGGTGACTGGACAGTTCTGTCTTAAGCCCATATGCCTAACATTTCATGTGTCCCTTTTATTAATCTAGAGCTATCTGTCCACACACATGTCATCTGCTAGTAGGGGAGGTTGTAATGGTGATAGAAAAAAATCCATCATCTATCCACCCATCCAACTAGATAGATAGTGCAGGGTCTCTTGCATGCTAGACAAGCACTCTACCACTGAGCCTTCATCCCTCCAGCCCAGAAAAGCAACATTTAAATAGTATTTATAGTAGTGCTGGCCCTGCTGTTCTGGAAGCATCATGCATGAACCCATCCAAGCCTCCCCATACTCTATGAGGCAGAGACTTTATTCTTCGTATTTTATAGAAGCAGCTGAGTAACAGTGGTCTTGAGTTCTTTGCCTAAGGCCACACAGACACTGAGAGGCAGAGGCAGGACAAGCTTCCAGAACCAGCTCTGAGCCCTCCACATCATCCTGCTGCTCTGGAGGTTACTAGCTAAAAACCAATCGGAATCTCAAGGCCTGGGGGCGTGGCTCAGTGGTAGAGCTCCTGCCTAGAATCCCCCAGTGAGGGGCTGGGGTGTGCCTCAGTGGTAGAGCTCCTGCCTAGAATCCCCCAGTGAGAGTCTGGGGGTGTGGCTCAGTGGCAGAGCTCCTGCCTAGAATCCCCCAGTGAGGGGCTGGGGGCATGGCTTAGTGGTAGAGCTCCTGCCTAGAATCCCCCAGTGAGGGGCTGTGGCTGTGGCTCAGTGGTAGAGCTCCTTCCTAGAATCCCCCAGTGAGGGGCTGGGGGCGTGGCTCAGTGGTAGAGCTCCTGCCTAGAATCCCCCAGTGAGGGGTTGGGGCTGTGGCTCAGTGGTAGAACTCCTGCCTAGAATCCCCCAGTGAGGGGTTGTGGCTGTGGCTCAGTGGTAGAGCTCCTGCCTAGAATCCCCCAGTGAGGGGCTGGGGTGTGCCTCAGTGGGCTGCCTAGAATCCCCCAGTGAGGGGCTGGGGTGTGGCTCAGTGGTAGAGCTCCTGCCTAGAATCCCCCAGTGAGGGGCTGTGGCTGTGGCTCAGTGGTAGAGCACCTGCCTAGAATCCCCCAGTGAGGGGCTGGGGGTGTGGCTCAGTGGTAGAGCACCTGCCTAGAATCCCCCAGTGAGGGGCTGGGGGTGTGGCTCAGTGGTAGAGCCCACTGGGGGGTGTGGCTGTCTAGAGACCCCCCAGTGAGGGGCTGTGGCTGTGGCTCAGTGGTAGAGCACCTGCCTAGAATCCCCCAGTGAGGGGCTGGGGGCGTGGCTCAGTGGTAGAGCCCCTGCCTAGAATCCCCCAGTGAGGGGCTGGGGGCGTGGCTCAGTGGTAGAGCTCTTGCCTAGAATCCCCCAGTGAGGGACTGGGGGTGTGGCTCAGTGGTAGAGCACCTGTCTAGAATCCCCCAGTGAGGGGCTGGGGGTGTGCCTCAGTGGTAGAGCTCCTGCCTAGAATCCCCCAGTGAGGGGTTGTGGCTGTGGCTCAGTGGTAGAGCTCCTGCCTAGAATCCCCAGTGAGGGGGCTGTGGCTGTGGCTCAGTGGGGCACCTGCTAGGAGTGAGGGGCTGGGCTCAGTGGCTCAGTGGTAGAGCACCTGCCTAGAATCCCCCAGTGAGGGGCTGGGGGTGTGGCTCAGTGGTAGAGCCCATGCCTAGAATCCCCCAGTGAGGGGCTGGGGGCGTGGCTCAGTGGTAGAGCTCCTGCCTAGAATCCCCCAGTGAGGGGCTGTGGCTGTGGCTCAGTGGTAGAGCACCTGCCTAGAATCCCCCAGTGAGGGGCTGGGGGCCTGGCTCAGTGGTAGAGCACCTGCCTAGAATCCCCCAGTGAGGGGCTGTGGCTGTGGCTCAGTGGTAGAGCCCATGCCTAGAACCCCCCAGTGAGGGGCTGGGGGTGTGGCTCAGTGGTAGAGCACCTGCCTAGAATCCCCCAGTGAGGGGCTGGGGTGTGGCTCAGTGGTGTGGCTCAGCTGTAGGGTGCTTTGTGCCACCAATGACAAGCTTCAAAGAACAGTGTCCATAGGGTAAGTGGTACTTTCCAGAGGCTGGTTGTGTATCCCAGGGTACAACATAGCTGTGGTGCCTGATCCCTCGGGTCAGGCCCTCTATCCTGCCTTTCATGCTTTTCCTCTTACACTAACCTTAAGGCAACAACGTCATCAGTATTCCTCACAAAGAGAAATCAAAGTTCTCCCACAACTCACTTTCCTACTATCACCTGAGAAGACCAAGGCCTCGGAACTGGGGGTTTCTCATGCTTTCAAAGTTTTGTTTTCTTTCCTTCTTTCTTAAAAAATTTTATTTATTATTTGCAAGCAGAGAGAGAGAGAAAGAGAGAGAAGAGAGACAGACACAGAGAGAATGGGCACGCCAGGGCCTCTAACCACTGCAAACGAACTCCAGACACATGTGCTCCTTGTGCATCTGGCTTACATGGGTCCTGGGGAATCAAACCTAGGTCCTTTGGCTTTGCAGGCAAATGCCTTAACCACTGAGCCATCTCTCCAGCCCCACCTCCCCTTTTTTTTGAGGTAGGGTTTCACTCTAGCTCAAGATGACCTGGAATTCACTCTGTGGTCTCAGGGTGGCCTCAAACTCATGGTGATCCTCCTACCTCTGCCTCCCGAGTGCTGGGATTAAAGGCGTGCGCCACCACGCCCGGCTTCAGAGTTTTCTAACACTCCTCATGAGACACAGTCTTCCTCATCTCTTAACCTTTGTCTTCAAAGAGCTCCCCACCTGGAATATTCCACGGCCTACTTACCACCCTTTAGAGCCCAGCCTCAGCTGTGGTGGACTCTCCACAATCCTCTAACCACACATGCCACAGAACAGCCATCAGCAGCCCAGAACGTGACTTGTCTGGCCTCAGAGCACAGAATCCCTTTAATAGGCCATCTTTATTATTATTATTGTTGTTGTTATTTTTACAGAGAGTGAGAGAGAGAGAGAGAAAATTGGCACACCAGGGCCTCAGCCACTGCAACTGAACTCCAGATGCTTGTGCCACTTAGTGTTCATATGCCACCTTGTGCTTGCCTCACCTTTGTGCATCTGGCTTACATGGGATCTGGAGAGAGACCAAGCATGGGTCCTTAGGCTTCTCAGGGAAGCATCTTAACTGCTGAGCCATCACTCCAGCCCAACAGGCCACTTTTGTTAAAATAAAAATGTTCCAGCCAGGTGTGGTGGCACACGCCTTTAATTCCAGCACGCAAGAGGCTGAGGTAGGAGGATTGCCATGAGTTCGAAGCCACCCTTAGAGTACAGAGTGAATTCCAGGTCAGCCTGGGCTAGAACAAGACCCAACCTCAAAATAAAATAAAATAAAATAAAATAAAATAAAATAAAATAAAATAAAATAAAATAAAATAAAATAAAATAAACAACAACAGAAAAGAAAAGAAAAAGAAAAGAAAAGAAAAGAAAAAGTCCCCCTGCAGGTTACCACCGACACGAAAAATGAACGGGCTGTTCACAGTAGCGCCATAGGCTGTGGGGCAGTGGGCATCTGCGAGTGCATGAGGAGGGTCACATTAGCTCACCCATGGCTTTCTGGATTTTTCTTTTATGTTTGATGTGCTGTGTGTGCCTATGTGTATGTTGGTTATGCATAAACCTCAGCTACCTAAACATAGGCTGTAATCATTCTTTCTGGAGAGAACATTATTCTCAATTAGAGTGAAGATGCTGTGGCTCTCATGTAAAATGCTCCCCCACAGGCTCACGGGTTTGAACACGTGGCTGCTAGCTGGTGGTGCTGTTTGGGAAAGTCGTGGAGCCTTTAAGAAGTGGAGCCTTGCTGGAAGACGTGGGTCACCGGGAGCAAGCATCCAGGTTTTATATCCCAGCCCCACTTCCTGTTTGTCCTCTGTCTCCTGCCTGTGGCTGTCATGTGACCAGCCAGCCTTTGGCTCCTGCTGCCCTACCTTCCCTGCTATCTGGGATGTAAGCCCTGGAAATGTAAGCCGAAAGAATTCTTTCCTTCCTTGTTGCTTTTTTTTCCCCGTCTGTATGTTTGTTTTAGTTTTTTGAGGTAGGGTCTTACTTTACCCCAGATTGACCTGGAATTCACCATGTAGTCTCAGGATGGCCTCAAACTCACGGCGATCCTCCTACTTCTGCCTCCTGAAGGCGTGCGTCACCATGCCTGGCCCATTTTGAGAGAGAAAGTGAGAAACAGAGGAGGGGCAGATATATACATAAAAAGAATGGGCGCGCCAGGGCATCTAGCCACTGCAAACAAACTTCAGGTGCATGTGCCACCTTGTGTTATCAGGCTTTCGTGGGTCCTGGGAAATGAACCTGGGTCCTTTGGCTTTGCAGGCAAGCACTTTAACTGTTAAGCTATCTCTCCAGCCACCTTGTTGCTTTTTATTTGGTCACAGCCACGAGTAAAGTAAGGAATTCAAAAGAGAAAAGGGGGAGATGGCTGGAGGGATGGCTCAGCAGTTAAAGACCCATGTTCAACCTTCCAGGTCCCACGTAAGCCAGATGCACAAGGTGGTGCAAGTGTGCAAGGTTGCACATGTGCACAAGATGGCGCATGCACCTGGAGTTTGATTTCAGTGGCTGGAGGTCTTGGCAAGCCAATCTCCCCAGCCACCTCCTCCCCGTCAGTCTCTCTCTCACTCTCCTGCATTAGAGATAGAGAGGGAGAAGGGGGAATCCAGTGGTCGGTCCCGAGTCTGTCCTGCCCTAATCAGAACCATGCGATTTTGTGGGGCTGCCATCAGCCCTCTATCTCTGATGCCCACTCAGCCAAATCCTCTTTAGTTACCAACATTGGGAAGCTGATGACTCAAAGACAGACCTTGTGGCAGAGTCCCACTACAGGATGACATGAAGACCCTGGGCAGGACTTGAACATGACACATGTTATAAAGACGGATACATGGGCCTGCCAATGATACAAGTGATGGCCCTAAACCTCTGCAGCCCTGTGGGTGCCACGGCAGGGAGGGGTGGCGTGGACCACCCAGGGCTGAGCCAGCCTGCAGCAGCTGTCTCCTTTGAGACGCAGCTGACACTGTGCTGACAGGAAATGGTGACATGGGGCCATGGGATTCTCCACGGCTGGACAGGACTTGGAAGCCACTATTCTGGACCACCGTGCGTGCTGGGAAAAAGCTGGGGGTTTTGTGCTGAGTCCAAGGAGCCTGGACCATCACCTCACTTGCGTAGTTTGCTGTGTGTGATATGTTAAAAGCGGGAGTGAAGGACGCAGGCTAATATTTTGTTATGTAGTCATGAAATGCTCCTTTGTCAACAAGTTCCCAAGAACAGGGCACGGATGACTCCCTCTGTTACTCCTTTCATGGTGCAGTGGCTTACGTGACTAATGTCACATACAAGAGGATCTTTTTCCTTCCCCTTTTACATCTGCCTCTTTCCTTTCCTGTGGCTGAAACATGAATCACTCCAAGCAGCCGCATGGGAAATTAGTTTTAAGGGTTGAAAAAGAAAGGAAGATGGTGTAATGGTTACTAGATCATGGCAAGGCTATGTACCTGCCTACACACACACACACACACACACACACACACACACTCATACTGGGACCCTCCAATGGGAGACATATAAAAAGACTCCCGGGGGACTCATCCTCAGGGACCACCTGCAACCTCACACTCAAGCAAAGTTTTCAAAGACCACTCTGCACAAAATTATCTGCTCCCAAGTCACCGTGGGCTTTGAGAGAAGCCCACAGTTTCTGTAGAAAAACTGAGACCAACCAGGATTGTGAGCAGGGAGCTGACTCTCCCTGGAAGCTGTGTCCCTTAAGTCGCACCTGCGTGGTGAAGCTCGGCGTTTGCTTGGCCTGGAGTCGGCCGCTCACCTTCCTGTTTAGCAAGGCTTTCACAGCCTCCAGGAAAAAGCCACAGGTCGCAGGGCGATGCTGGTGGCTGAAAACGGTATCAAATGTCCTTAGTGCTTGAGGCCAGAACCCTCACTGCTCAGATTATCAGTGGACACTCAGAAAGGGCCATGTCCACTGAGAGGCAAGAAGCCATGATGTGGGCTGGAGAGATGGCTTAGCGGTTAAACGCTTGCCTATGGAGCCTAAGGACCCCGGTTCGAGGCTTGATTCTCCAGGACCCACGTAAGCCAGATGCACAAGGGGGGGTGCATGCATCTGGAGTTCGTTTGCAGTGGCTGGAGGCCCTGGCGCACCTATTCTCTCTCTCTCTCTCTCTCTCTATCTACCTGCCTATTTCTGTATCTCTCTCTCTCAAATAAATAAATAAATAATAAAATATTTTTTTAAAAAAAAAGAAGCCATGATGCAACTGAGACTTCGGCCTCTCTCTCAGTTGGGGTCCTTATGAGCCACTGAGGCCCAGAGACAAGGAAAGCCGTTGATCCTCCTGCCTCCACTTCCTAAGTGCTGGGGTTCTGTCACTGTGCCTGGCTTGATGCATCTGGGGATGGAGCCCCCAGTTTCAAGCATGTTAAGCAGGCACTCTACTGACTGAACCACAGCCCTAGACCCCAGGGGATAACAGATCTCTAGTGAGCATTTTCTTGTTGGCCAATGAGGCTCTGATTGCGATGACCAGGAAGCACACAACCCTCTCCTGGGATCTCAGAGCACTCACTGAAGGCGTGACTGACCGTGGGGAAGGAGCTGATGTCTGTGCCCTGGGAAAGGAGCTGTGCCTACCACTGTCTAGGAACCAACCAGTCTACGCTGCTGGCTCCAGGTAGACCGCCAGGGTTCCCAAAGGGGACGAAGCATCTTCCTGAGCTGAGGAGCCGCTGGGTTCTGTGGGAGCCATGGTGCAAGAGACAATCAGAATTCTGTGGGCTCTCTGGATCAGAGGCTTCCAGCGGGGGGGGGGGGGTAGGGAGGGGGAAAGCAAGGCTGAAAGCTGTTGAGGAAGATTCTAGAACCTTCTGAGGTCATTCTTCTCACCACTACTTCCATTAGAAAACATTTCCAATTGGAGGGTGGTGGCTGGGGAGAGGACTCAGTTAGTAGGGCGCATGTCTAGCATGCATGAAGCCCTGGGGTTGATAATCAGTATGGCATAAACGGTGATGCAACCCTGTAAACCCAGAACTAGAGGCGAGCGCAAGAGGATCAGAAGTTCAAGGTCATCCTCAGCTACAAGGTTCAAGGGGAACTGATTTCCTGTTGGAGCAGGAGGTCGGGCTAATTTACCATATAAGTGACTATGGAAATCCAGTACAAACACACGGGTCTGCTGTTTCTCTCCTGTCTGCTGAGGGAGAGCTGGAACAAGAGAGGTTTCTGGTATTTTTCCGCATGAAGTCTGTCCAGCCTCTGTCCCTCAGTGTGGACCAAACCAAAACTGAAAACTTAAAACCTACAAACACCTCATCCAGGAGCTTTGACGGCCCAGCCATGCTGTGGCCCCATCTGCGCATGGCTTTGGGACTGCGGAGGCCGCCCAGCTGTTCCCCTCACCGCACACGTGTCCTCTCCTCTCCCAAGCTTCCTGCAAGCTGCCAGGCTTTGTGCCACTCACCAGCTCTGCTGCATTTTCAATGAGTCAATGGGATATAAGAATATAGAGACTAGCCGGGTGTGGTGGCGCACGCCTTTAATCCCAGCACTCGGGAGGCAGAGGTAGGAGGATCGCCCGAGAGTTCAAGGCCACCCTGAGACTACAGAGTGAATTCCAGGTCAGCCTGAGCCAGAGTGAGACCCTACCTCGCAAAAAAAAAAAAAAAAAAAAAAAAAAAGAATATAGAGACTAACCAACATGTTTAGAAAAATTGAGAAAAGAGAAAAAGAATGGCTCACAATGTAGGCTTCTTATGAGCTGGGAGAAGAAAGCTGAGCTATAACTGAGGGCTGTGTGGGAGGGAACACTGACTGATCAGCAGGGCAGGTGGTCAGGCAGTGTCCAATCACCCTGGCCAGGACCCTCAGGACAGACATAGAGCAGGGAAAACAGATCCCATTAGGGACCTCTCAGAACTACTGTGCTGAGAACTCGGGGACATGGCTCGGTGGTAGAGCACCTGCCTAGAATCCCCCAGTGAGGGGCTCAGTGGCAGAGCACTTGGCTCAGCAGTGGAGTGACTGCGATCCACTCTCCTCTGTCCTACTGCTCCAAGGCTGCCCCGCTCTTTTGTATGAAGAATCATCCCTCCTAGGAGCTGCTCTTTCCTGATGACCTGGAAGTCCCTAAGGTGAGATCTGCCTCTCCCAGTTCCCAATACTGAGCTCGAAACCAACAAGTCCGATGATGGATACAGACAAGACGTGACTATTACAAGGGTCGCTCCTCAGCTGTTGGCTCTCTGGCTTGCCATTAGAAAGAGTCAGCCCTGGAGGCTGCAATAAGACAATGCATTTGTTCTCTTTCTTTTTATTGCCGGGGTGACTTTATATGTGATAGATAAAACCTGGAGATATGGCTTAGCGGTTAAGGTGCTTGCCTGCAAAGCTTAAGGTCCCAGGTTCGATTCCCCAGTACCCACATAAGCCAGATGCACAAGGTGGCACATGCATCTGGAGTTTGTTTGCAGTGGCTAGAGTGGGCCCTGGCCCACCCATTTTTTCTCTCTCTTTCTCTCTATCTGCCTCTTTCTCTCTCTCAAATAAATAAATAAATAAATAAACAAATTAAAAAGAAAACAACAAAAAAACCCTGGCGATAACCACAACATCCCTCCACAAGTGAAAAGCAATATGAACTGGGTATCCATGCATACTTCTTGGCATGAAAATGAACAAGTGCTGCCATATACAAGTTGAATGGATCTCAGGGACACTACGCTAAGTGGTAGAAGCCATTTCATGTATGATCCTATTTACATGACAGCACAGTAGAGGGGGAGACGCACTGCTTCTTGGGATTAGGGACAAGAATGTATACTTCCAGGTTCCCAGAGTTCCAGGGATCAGAGGAGGCAGTGAACCTACAGAAGTGGGCTAGTTACCTGAGCTCACGCAGCCCTGCTGGAGGGGGTCCTGCAGCGATGTCACCGAGTGGACGACTAGGGAAGAAAAGGCAAAAAAATTATGCAAGGAAGCAAGCAGTCCATGGGTGGAGCTCCCTACGTGCATGAGGCTCGAAGTAACGGGAGACCCACAAGACCAGTTGCTCAGTTGAGGGCAGGGCGCTGGGTTGGGATGGGGGTGTTAGAGACTTGGAAAGTTCTAGACCCAGGTCCAGTCCGGGAGTAGGCAGAAACCATCCCTGATGACACTTAGCTTGGAAGTGCCCTTAGCTGATTTTCTTCCTTGACTTCCTGACACAGCTACTTGACTTTTATCTATATTTATGCATAAACACCATTTTCTTAATTGATAACATTTTCTGCTGCTTATAAAATTAGCTAGCACAGGCTTCTCATCCCTGAAAACTAAAGTCAGGGCTGGGCATGGTGGTGCATGCTTGAGATCCCAGCGCTCTAAGTGGGAGGAGCTGAGGAGGCAGGATTGGGAATTTGAGGCCAGCCTGGGCTGTGTAGTAAGTTTGAGGCCAGCCTGAGCTACATAGTGAGTTTGAAGCCAGTTTGGGCTACACTTTGAGCTTGAGGTTAACCTTGGAAACACAGTGAGCCCCGTTTCAATCCCCCTCTTCCCCACTACTTTACAAAAAAACACCCCAACAACCTGGGGCTGCCCATGCCGGGCCCTGGCTAAGAGACTGGCTGTCTCCCTCGCAGACCCGTCTCTTCCCACCTTCCCAAGGGTGAGCGCTTACCTGGTCCTTGTTGCTGACCTTGTACAGGCAGCACACCCTGGCCCAGCTCGCCGTTCAGCCAGAGCTGCATGCGGATGAAGGGTTCCCGGCCTTTCTGGGTCAGCTTGCTCCATGGTTTTGGCCGGGACAGCATGTCGCTGACACTGCCCTGGGAGAGGCCCAGCACCTGCAGTGATCAACACAGACACAAGGGCTATCAGTGCCTGGCTATCAGCACCATTCCACGAGGCGCTCCAGTGACGCACGTGCGGCCTTGTGGGGCATGGCCACATGCCATTGGTCACACAGGGATTGCGTGGAGGGCTGACTTCAGAGAGATAACCCCAGGGTGGGGCACCTGGTTGGCTTGGTGAGGGGCTTCATAGGGCTGAGGTCTTAGCAAGAGGTGAGGAGCTAGGCAAGAGACGCTGCTCAGAGTCACAGATCCAGCTGGGGATGAGGCTCAGGGGTGGAGTGCTTGTCTCAAATCTACCTGTGCGGATGTGTGGGGTGGGGGGCTCAGCAGAACAGCGCTTGCCTAGCATAGGCCTGTGGGGCCGCATGGCTCAGGGGTGGAGTGACTTGAGAATCATCCAGCGAAGGGCTGAGTTCTCCCTTAGGATTGGTCAGTGAAGGGGTTGGGGGCGTGGCTCAGTGGAGAACACTTGCATGGCATGCTCAAGGCCCTGAGTTCCGCCCCCAGCACCACAAGAAGAACATTAACAAGAAAGTTGGGCGTGGTGGTGCATTCCTTTAATCTCAGTACACAGGAGGCTGAGGTAGGTGAATACTGTGAGTTCGAGGCCAGCCTGGAGCTACAAAGTGAGTTCCAGGTCAGCCTGGGCTGGAGTGAAACACTACCTTGAAAAAAACCCGAGAAAGAAAGAAAGCAAGCCGAGCGTGGTGGCGCACGCCTTTAATCCCAGCACTCAGGAGGCAGAGATAGGAGTTCGAGGCCACCTTGTGACTACAGAGTGAGTTCCAGGTCAGTCTGAGCTAGAGTGAGACCCTACCTTGGAAAAAAAAAAGAAAAGAAAAGAAAAGAAAAAAGAAAGAAAGAAAGAAAAGAAAGAAAGAGTAATCATAGTGGGGGCTGGGGTGGGGGCTCTCTCCAGGGTCTGGATCTTGGGGTTGTCATCCTGAGACTGAGGCACAAGCATTGGAAAGCATCTTGCTCTTTGCCTGGTGGGGCCAGAAAAAGTTGAGGTGCTGGGCTCCAAATCCCTTGAGAGGCAGGAGCAGGGCAGGGGGGGGAGGGGTCGGGGTGCAGAGAAAGGAGAGGGGGGCATTTACACAGTGTCACTCTCTGATTACACCTGCTCTCAAGCGACCCAGAGGTGAACTGGCGGGGACAGCAATGGTGAGCCAGTGTGGGAGCAACACCGGGCTGCAGACGGCTGACAAGTTGCATACATGCACCCGAGCTTCTGCTGCTCACATATGGCCATACATATGTATGGGCACAAACACCCCCCCCCCCAGAGATATTTAGGGTCCTCGTTCCATCGCTCTGCCGAGTTCTCAAATTCCAGAAAAAATGGCACTCATGGACCAAACAAATTAACATTATTAAGTCTGCTAAATTTAAGGTGGGGAACATAAAAATGTCTATTTAAATGTTCTCAAATGATAGTTTCACAACAGTGAGCTAGAAATTCTCCAGGCACTTTAAATTCACACCCTCATTTCTATGCACCCCCCCCCCAAACCGCCTTTTGCAAAATTGGGATAAATGGGCCACAAACAGACCATGGTAGGGATTCACAAGACAGGGCAGTGTGGTGGGGTGTGGGTGTCACGTGGGCTCCCTGGGAGCCCCTGCTGATCCACATATGTGCTTCTCTTGGGGACGGGGCACTTCTTGTCATGTCCAGCAACTCATGAGCTAATCTAGAATGATATAGGGTAGCATGCTTTCTTCAGATTTTATATGCATGGTAAATTCCATTATCCCGAATCTGCCACCAGAAAGCTCTGGAAGCTCACCCCTCACTATTACACTTTCATGAACCAGAGAGGGGTGAAGTGGTAAACAGGGTAGCCCTGGGTGGTTTGCCTGAAGCCTTCCAGGGTGCTCTTGGAGTTGTAAAGAAAGCATGGTGGTGCACGTCAGTCATGCCAGCACTAGGAAGGTAGAGGAAGGAAGATCGTAGCCATTGTGAGGCCAGACTGGTCTACCATAGAGTGCCAGGTGGGCCTGGGCTTCCTGAGACCTCATCTCACAACAATGACAGAAACACCTACCCTTTGTTCAGCTCTTCCTACCTGTGTGGTCTGATCAGATCGGATCTCTTGGGGGATAAAAATACCTGCAGAAGTGCCTTTTGACTGCTTGTGGCAGCACGGGCAGGACTAGGACTGGTCACCTGCTCGTTGGAGCATGCAGTTAACACCCCCTCCCCAGCCTTGCTTCCTTATCTGCTATGTGGAGGTTTTACTGTCACCCAGCAGGAGAGCTGAGACAGCACAAAGTGGGTGGCTGATCCCAGAACTGGGCCTGGAATGGGGGCTCAGCAGAGGAAGCTACTGGAACACTCAGTGGTCACTTCTGGAATTTGAGGGCGAGCGATACGCGATGCCCATGAAATGGCCGTGCCATGAAGGGTGACACTTGGTCTCCAGCCTCAAGAGATGGGAACCCATGCGCCCTCCCAGTGGAGCCCCTTCCTCACCTTCTCCCCAAAGATCCTCTGGCAGATACCGTTCTTGGCCAGCTTCTCTTTGACCTGCCGAGTGAGCTCAATGGTGTCCACTTCCTGATACATGTAGACCTCATATTGCTCGGGGGTCAGCGGGGGAACGGAGGGCTTGCTGGGCTTTGTCATGGGTACGATTGGGGAGGAAGGCAGGGGGCTGTTCTGTGGGGTCTCGCTGCGGCTGGCTCCGGTGAGGCTCAGATCTGAGCTCTGGGAATATGGTGACTCGGCATTGGACCACTCTTTCCAATACTCTGATGATGACGAGGGTCCCTGATGTTGGTTGCGCTCGGTAGCCCGAGGTTGGCTGCCACCTGCCTTGTCTTTCCCACTGGCGGCGGCATCTTCAGCCTTGGTCTCCTCAGAAGAGGTGAGGTTTCTCTTGTCAGGCTGTATGGGGCTCCACCAGGGGTCTTTCCACGTGCCTCCGCGGCCCAGCTCGCTCTTCACCTGCCTCAGGACCCCCTGGGCAGCATCAGCTGCTCCCTGCCCATCCAGCCCGGGTCCATCCTGAGCCTCCTTTTTGAGCGCTGGAGCGCTGGGCAGGGCTGAGGTGCTGGCCTCAGGGGCTGCGGGGGTTTTCTTCAGGGAGATGGCAAGAGGGGAGTAAGCAGTCACAGTAGGCATGGGCGAGGCAGAGAGGAGCTTGGGGGTGAGGAGGGCGAGGTCAGGCTGGGATAGCGGTGCTGGCTTTAAGGCAGGGTCCAGGGCGGCCTGCTGGGCCTCCATTTCCCGGCGGGCCTGCTGCAGGATGGAGCGGATAGCATCGTCCGAGCTCCCGCTGCTGGATGCAGAAGATGGCTGGACTGGCTCGGCTGCACGGAACAGACACAGGGTGAAATTGTGGCCGGACAGTCTCTTGCAGAGGAGCACCTCAACCTAGTAGAATGCGGATTATATAGGGGAACCATACTGCACTATTTCCCCAATGTCCCTGCCAATGAAACATGGGAATATCTGCACACCTCGGCCCAGCAGCCAGCACACAGAACTGATGGTCTAGTTGGATGGCCACTGGCACACAGCAGCTGTATTTCTGACCATGACCATGGATATCATCAAGGAGGACACACGTGTCATCCCTGCACCCCCCTAGCGTCCTCTCCTAGAGAATCTTTTTTTTTCAAGGTAGGATCTCCCTCTAGCCCAGGCTGACCTGGAATTCACTATGTAGTCTCAGGGTGGCCTTGAACTCACAGTGATCCTCCTACCTCTGCCTCCCGAATGCTGGGATTAAAGGCGTGTGCCACCATGCCCGGCTTTTTTTTTTTTTAATGAGAGAGTGAGAGAGAGAGAGATTGGTGCACCAGGGCCTCCAGCCACTGTAATTGAACTCCAGATGTGTGTGCCACCTTGTGTGCATGTGCAACCTTGCACATGTGTCATCTTGTACGTCTGGCTTTTGTGGGATCTGGGGAGTTGAACATGGGTCCTTAGGCTTTGCAGGCAAGTGCCTTAACTGCTAAGCCATCTCTCCAGCCCGAGGCTCATTTCCTGAGCCTCTGTGTGTATGCATCTATAGGTACACACGGGCCTGCACATGTGCATGTGTGAGAAGGCCAAAGGAGTTTGCACAGTGTTCTGTACAGTTCTGTCTTATTTCCCGGGACAGAGCCTCTCGCTGAACCTGAGATCCCAGTGTTTTGGTGACCCTGGCTGACCAGAGCCACCCGTACTGCTCGGGTTACAGGAATGGGTGGCCACACCGAGCTTTTTACGTGAGTGCTAGGAATTGAACTCGGGTTCTACTGGCCAACAAGCTTGCAATCCCCCCGGACAAAGTCCTGTCTCTCTGGGACCTTCCCAAGAACACAGAAGGCAGTAGAGAGGGGTTTCATTCAGTTTACGATCTAATAACTTGGACAATTATTATTATAGTAATTATTATTATTATTATTATTTTGGTTTTGTGAGGTAGGGTCTCACTCTGGTCCAGGCTGACCTGGAATTCACTATGTAGTCTCAGGGTAGCCTCAAATTCATGGTGATATTCTTACCTCTGCCTCCTGAGTGCTAGAATTAAAGGCGTGTGCCACCATTCCTGGCTAGCTTTTTAAAAAAATTTTTTTTAAAAAATTTTTATTTATTTACTTGAGGGGAGGCAGACAGAGAGAGAGAGAGAGATAGAGAGAGAAAAGGTACACCAGGGCCTCCAACCACTGCAAATGAACCCCAGACGTATGCACCACCTTGTGCATCTGTATGCCTACTTTTTTTTTTTTTTTTTTTTTTGGTTTTCCGAGGTAGGGTCTCACTCTAGCTCAGGCTGACCTGGAATTCACTCTGTTTTCTCAGGGTGGCCTTGAACTCACGGCAATCCTCCTACCTCTGCCTCCCGAGTGCTGGGATTAAAGGCATGCGCCACCACACCCGGCTTGCCTAGCTTTTTTTTTTTTTTGGTTTTCCGAGGTAGGGTCTCACTCTAGCTCAGGCTGACCTGGAATTCACTATGTAGTCTCAGGGTGGCCTCGAACTCACGGCGATCCTCCTACCTCTGCCTCCTGAGTGCTGGGATTAAAGGCATGTGCCACCACACCCGGCTTACCTAGCTTTTAAAGTGAATTTTGGGGAGTTGAACTTGGGTAGTCCCAGGCCCTCCCAGACCTGGGAAAATTATTATTTTTTTTATTTGTAGGTATGGAGCAGGCAAGCACACAAGTCTGACTTGAGGCTGCAGTATGGCACCCCCCTCCAAACATTCCAAGCTTAATCACAGAAAAGGTTTTGAAATGGAAGATCTTTCCTCTTGGACAATATGGCTTCCAGGGAGCTCAAGTACCCAAGGCAGGATGCTGGTGGACATCTACCCCAAAAAGCTGCAGCTCCTTGCTTTGAGACACTCAGCTCCATCATGCAGCTGTTCAGGGCTGATTCTTTTTTACCCTTCTCTTTTTGAGTTGTATTTGTTCAATTATGATAATTATCAAATAACAAAACCCACTATTTCACTAGTTACTTTTTATTTTTAAAAAAGAGTATTTGAGCCAGGTGTGTGGTGGCGCACACCTTTAATCCCAGCACCTGGAAGGCAAAGGTAGGAGGATCACTACGAGTTTGAGGCCAGCCTGGGACTACAGAGTGAGTTCCAGGTCAGCCTGGGCTATAGTGAGACTCTACCTCAAAAAACCAAAAACCAAACCAAACCAAAACAAAACAAAGGGTATTTGATGTGAATTGCCTGATAATTTAAGCTTAAAAAGATGATTCTAGGCTAGAAGGAGATTCCTTGTTTTACATGTGTATGTATGTGTGGCGTTTGTGCCTGCGTGCATGTGGAGGCTAGAGGCTGACGTTCACTGTTTTAGTCCAGTGCTCTCCACCTCATTTTCTTTTTATGAGACAGAGTGAGAGAAAGGGGCTGGGGAGGAGACAGAATTGGTGCACCAGGGCCTCCAATCACTGCAATTGAACTCCAGATGTGTGCACCACTTAGTGGGCACGTGCAACCTTGCGCGCTTGCATCACCTTGTGTATCTGGCTTATGTGGGATCTGGAGAGTCAAACATGGGTCTTCAGACTCTGCAGGCAAGCGCCTTAACCACTAAGCCATCTCTCTAGCTCCACCTTACTTTTATTTTCTTTTATTTTTTTGGTTTGGCAAGGTAGGGTCTCACTCTGGTCCAGGCTGACCTGGAATTAACTATGTAGTCTGAGGGTGGCCTTGAACTCATGGCGATCCTCCTACCTCTGCCTCTCGAGTGCTGGGATTAAAGGCGTGCACCTCCACATGTGGCTCCACCTTACTTTTAGGGGCAGGATCTCTCACTGAATTAATGATCCCTGAGGATCCTCCTGTTCTCTCCTCCCTGGTGCTAGGATTACAAGTGCATGTCACACTGATTCTGGGGATCTGAACATAGGTCCTCATGATTGCATGGTAAACCCTTTCCCTAATGAGCCATTTCTCCATCCCCTAATGAGACATCCTTAGATTATTATGAAGAATGACATTAAAAGGAAAGTAGGGGCTGGAGAGATGGCTTAGTGGTTAAGGCGCCTGCCTGCTAAGCCTAAGAATGCTGGTTCCAATCTCCAGCAGTTCCAATCTCCAGGTCCCAAGTTTAGCCAGATGCAATGTGACGCAAGGGTGCAATGCCGCACTTGACCACAAGGGGGCGCAAGCATCTGGATTTCCTTCACAGCAGCTGAGAGACTGCTGGCGCGCCCATCTCTATCTGTCTCCCTCTCCCTCTCTCTCTGTCTGTCTCTCTCTCCAAAAATAAATAAAAAATAATAAAAAAAAAAAAAAAAAAAAGGAAAGTAGAACAAATGTGGTGGCACGCCTGTAATCCCAGCTTCAGGGTCACAAGGTCAAGACTAGCCTGGGCTACAGTACAAATCCAAAACAACCCCCCAAAGAAGAATCGCTAGTGGTACAGAGTAGGGTTCTCACTGCACACACCTAAATGTGTGAAACATATGCTATTGTTTTTTAGAAAAAAGAATGAAGGGCTGGGGAGATGGCTCAGTGGCTAAAACACTTGCTATGCAAGGCTGAGTACTGGAATTCAGGTCCCCAGGCCCCACATAAAAGCCAGAGGTTGGGGGCTTCTGTAATCCCAGCACCTCCAACAGCAAGTTGGGAGGTGGAGACAAGAGAATTTCCCAGAAGCGTGTGAACCAGCTGGCCTGGCTAACATGGTGAATGTTAATGAGAACGAGAGACCCTGACTCAGCTGACGTGGACAGTGAGGACCAACACCCCAAAGTTGTCCTCTGGTATCCACACATATGTTGTGACATCTGTGCACCCAGTCAGCCCCCCCCCCCCAACACCCACACATCATACACTAAATTAAAATATAAAAAAAGAGTCTAACAATGCTCAGGACAAACCTCTTGGTTAACAGTAGTTGAGGAAGCAGAAGCCTTACCAGTTTTCTGTACTTGGAGTTCTCTTTTGGCCTGTTCCAGGATGGACTTGATCGCTTCATCAGATCCAGTCTCAGAGGCTCGGATCCGGGTGGTGATGTTCCCTGCAGGGAGAAGTCACAGACACGACATCAAGGCTGGAGCTCTTGTGGGAAATCAGTGTAGCATGAACACATCATTCTTACACAGGGCCTGGAGCTGAGGCTGGTGACTGACGGGGAGGTGGCATGGCCTCCCGCTGGTCCCTACCTGCTACTGGATGAGGGATATGCTCTGCAGGAGGCTTTCTGCTGAATTTGCCTAAAGGGTCCATGTCACTCAGTCAGCTGGACTAGCTCTCATAGACAACTGAGCTGAACATGGCCCATGGGGCTGGCAAAACAATCATTTAGGACAGTATAAGATGGTAGATTCAAAGGTAATGATTTTTCATGAGTTGTTGAAAATTTTGGCCTTAAAACTATATTCAGGCTTTGTACATTTATCTTTTCCAAAGATAAATATGGGAAGGAGGGTAAAAGGTTGATAAATACATATTTGTGATATTGGGGATTGAGCCCAGGGCTTTATACATGCCAGACAACTGCTCTACTCCTGAGCTATGCTTTAGCCCCTCACTGGGGGATTCTAGGCAGGTGCTCTACCACTGAGCCACGCCCCCAGCCCCTCACTGGGGGATTCTACCACTGAGCCACGCCCCATCCCCTCACAGGAGCTCTACCACTGAGCCACGCCCCCAGCCCCTCACTGGGGAATTCTAGGCAGGAGCTCTACCACTGAGCCATGCCCCCAGCCCCTCACTGGGGGATTCTAGTCAGGAGCTCTACCACTGAGCCACACCCCCATCCCCTCACTGGGGGATTCTAGGCAGTAGCTCTACCACTGAGCCATGCCCCCAGCCCCTCACTGGGGGATTCTAGTCAGGAGCTCTACCACTGAGCCACACCCCCATCCCCTCACTGGGGGATTCTAGGCAGGTGCTCTACCACTGAGCTCTACCACTGAGCCACGCCCCCCAGCCCCTCACTGGGGGATTCTAGGCAGGAGCTCTACCACTGAGCCACGCCCCCAGCCCCTCACTGGGAGATTCTAGGCAGGAGCTCTACCACTGAACTACAACATTCCCAATCTCAGTAACTCTGATCTTGGACCAATCATGTGGATGTATTGGGTGAAGAGGAGAAAGGATGAATTTCAACTTTTTCAGTCCTGTGATGACATACTGTCTTTCTGAAATTTACCATCAAGGAGAGAAGCCTGCTGAGATCCCTAAAGGACGCAAACACATTCTTACAGTCACGTGGCAGTGCTCGGCACAGCAGTCATATGTGGTGCAGGTGCCCTGAAACTTTACTAGGGCCTCGAGGCTGCCCCAAGATCTTTCTAGAAGGCATCCAGATATTTTAATTGTTCACTACCTTTCTCAACAGGAAGTGTCATGAAACCACTTAATAAAACAAGGATAGCACAGGAACAGAACCACTCAAAGATCCAACAACTCCAAGGGGGGGGGGTGGCCTGCTATAGCCCATGGGAGAATTAATCATGTTTGGCATCTGTCCTCTCTGTGGGAGTTTTGGTGTACTTCAGAGTTCTAAGTTTGAGGAAGCAGCAATATATGGTTCAATGGGGTCACTTGACTTTTCTCAGAGCACACCTATTACTCTGTCACGGGCTTCTGAGAAAATAGGCGTGATGTCATTGAAGTCAGAGGGCACCTGGGATTCGTGCTGAAGGGGGAAACCTTGAGAGGACGGGGCTGGGCGCCTTTGAACCCGTGCTTTGTTTTATACTTACTCGCTGTTTTTCCATCAGGTTCCAGGCCAGAAGCACACTGTAAAGCTTTAACCCAAATACACAGCTAAGGACATACTGCTTCCTAGGTACTGACTGCAGAGAGGAACACCTGCCTGAGACATACCTTCAGACCCATTTCTTCGTTTCGGTACTTCCTGAAAGAGTCTGTTCAGGCTCTGGCCTGGATTCTCTGTTGAAAAACAAGTGTGGTAAGAACAAAACAATCAGGGGGATGGTGGCGTCGACGACATGGGCTGTGTGACATGAAATCTGAGCCGCCTGTCGCTAAAGAAAGAGCTCAGGGCTTCTTCCTGGGCAACTTGGGACTCATTAGAACTTTCCTAAAAGGCCCTGGAGATAAGACCTGACAGTCACAGACAATTGCGTCACTGGCAAGAGGGTCAGAGGCAGGAGAGTTGCCTCCAAGCGTATGGCCCGCTGGCCCAAGAACAGAGCTTGCATTAATCATACAAAGAACCAACTTCCGTTAACATTGCCACGTGTGCTCCACGTCCTCAGTGCCAGTGCGCGCTGCGGGGAGCGTCTCTTTCCTGCATTCAGTCTAAATGTCAGAGTGTTTCAGAGGTGGCTGAAGAGATGCCTTCTGTGTCACTGCTGACTTAGCTCAGGGACTCCCTGTTCTGAAGGTGGGAAGGAATTATTGATAATGTGGACATGACTGGCTTCGATTTTTTTTTTTTTTTAAATTTTTATGGAGGGTGCAGTGGGAAGGGTGGTTGAATGAAACTTTTGTTGAAATTTAGTTAAGGCAGGCATGTTTTGTTCATGGCACTAAAACCCCACCAATGGGACATAAATGATAGAAGATGACCATGGAACATGTCCTCTTGGGGTGGGCGGAAAGGGGCGTGCTCACCCCACAAAGCTCACAGAGGACTAAGTCTGATAGGTGCTACTGCCACAGGGTTGGATGGTACCCGAGGGCTCCTAACACGAGGCCAGCACCCAAGGCCAAATGCATCCAGCAATGCTAAGTCAGATGCCGTGCCTAACTTCTAATTAAACACAGAGCAGCGAAACACTAAATTTGCTAAGCCCAAGGCGCTGACCGTCTTTCCAAGGTCAGATTTCTTAAGCCTCCTGGTTTTGGAGCCTTCTGGTTGAACTTGAACCCTGGAGATGGTGGAGCTGAAGAGCACTTTACCTGATGTGATGTGCGAATGTTTCTTCACACGCAAAGACACTCACACATACGTGCACACGTGTACGCACGCACACGCTCACAGCCTTGCAAGGGGCTCACATGCTGCCACCGACCCCCGGGCCTCTCTCACCTCTTTGTCTGCCTTGGATGCTCCGAAGGGCCAAGATGTTCTGCTCGTCAGACAAGAATTGCTTCATCTTGTGGAACGGCTCCTTGCCGCGGACAGTCAACTTATTCCAGGGCTTTGGTCGGGCCAGAATCTCGCTCACAGACCCTTGCGACAGTCCCAAGACGTAATGTCCAAAAATACGCTGTCCGATGTTGTGCTTGATAAGTTGCTCTTTGACCTGACGGGCGATTTCGGCTGTGTCGATTTCCTCGCCCTCCGAGATACTCCCAGCACTTTCTGACTGGCTGGGGGATGGGGCCATGCCATTTACATCTGGGCTTTGTTGTAATGGACTTGGGGAAGATATGGAGTTTGTGCTGTAGGGACCTGTTGAAAAAATCGTGCTTGTGCTTCCGGCTTCCTGCATGGCCTTGGAGTAGAAGGACTGTATTAGCTGTCGCTGGAGAAGAGAGTTTAGTGCAAACTTTCCCGTAGAAGCCAGGGGTAGGCTGGGGCTGGTCAGGGATGAGCTGTAAAAGTCTTGATTTAACCCCGCTGGTGAGAAGTGGTGTGTACCGTTAGTATTGGAAACCTGTTCCCCTTTGTTGCGGGGCAACTGAGGAGGAGGGGAGGCCGGCAAGGGTCCAGGGCGCCGACTCTCAGGCTGTTCTCTCCCTTTTCTCCTGGCTGACCCTACAAGGAAGGGCAAACAGAATGCATTATGGGGGATTCAAAAGGGAAAAAAAAACCAAGACCAGAATGCCAAGTGTGCCCCACAAAAGGGAAAAAGAAAAAAAAAGTGCAGATTTTAATTTAATTTTTTTTTTTAAAACAAGGGCCAATGAGGTGTGTTGGTTTGTTTTTCAGATTGAATTTGTAAATCAGCCAAACGAGGCCCCCCAAAAACAAGCCACATGCATTCGTGTTTGCACCTTTCTTGTATGTTGCAGCCTTGGAGAATCCCCCTGACAAAAAGTTCAAACTGCTAGAGTGACAAGGAGCCGGTTACACACATGGGAAAGAGGCGACAGGTCACGGGGGCCTTTAGCGTTGAAGCTACCCCAGAGGGCCCTGCCTGCGGAGCAGCAAACACTGACACTTGGGGACCCGGGGGTCTCACACCACGTGCTCTGAGGCAGATGCACCGTACCAAGCAAGTCCCCTTGATCGAAGGCGCATACATTTTAAGAATGCAATGACATCGGAGCCCAGACAACATTACACGCTTTTTACAAGCTGCGAAACCCAAGCAGTCAGTGATACCACTATTTTGGGATGAGGCCGAGAGAGCCCAAGGATGCGGGGAGGGACGCATCCCCGAGGAAAACCTGACGGAGCAAGAAAAGTGCCACTGAGCCCGAGGGGGCCGGCGACCCCTCGAAGCAGGCCTTGGAGATCGCGACAGCTTCTGTCCCTGGCCTATTCGAAGCACAACTAGGAAAGACAACATCCTTGGGGTGTCCCTCCTGGGACCTCTACCACACGGCCCTTAGCTGACCTGGGCAGACCTGCTGCGGCGCACACGCATCTTGTCGCAGGATGGGGTGGGGTAGAGCGGTGAGGGGTGGCAGGGACACCAAACACTCAGGGTTAGTCCAGTAAGTTCTTGTCACCCAGCGGCGCTCCCCGCCATGCATAATCCCAGACTCACAGTTCACCCGCCTCGTCCAAGACCCCTGGAAGCGAACCAACCAAGCACCAGATGTGACGGATCCACCTACCGCTCAGGTCGCTGTTGGAGATGCGCAGCGCTGCATTCTCAGACTGCAGGGAGCGGTTCTTCTCCAGGAGCAAGACCTCCAGGGGCTTGGCTGAGTCCTAGACAGGACAGAGTGGGGCTCACGATGGGCTTAACTAGGGACCCCCTCACCTTCCTAATTTGGGCTGTCCCTAGAATACAATCACAGCTCTGATAGCCCCGAGGGAAAACGCCCAAGTTCTTTGGGGAAAGGACTAATTTCAGGGACACCGGGAGATAGCTCCGTTGGTAAAGTGCTTGCCTTGCAAGAATGAGGCACCTGAGCTGGATCCTCAGGACACTTGGAAAAGCCAGGCATGGTGTTACACGGCTGGAACCCCAGGAATTGGAAGACAGATCCCTGGAACTCACTGGCCAGCTAGTCTAGTCTATCTGGTGAATTCTAAGCCAGGGACACACCCTGGCTCAAATGAAGGTGGATGGTGTCTGAGCTCTACTGGAGGTGGTCCTCTGGCCTACACACACGCATGTGCGCACACACGCACGAATGTGTGCACACGTGCACTCGCCCACCACCATGAATCAATTTCAGTTGAGGTGACTGGTTTCTTCCTTTTACTTCTATGGCTTCTAGAAATTAATTCTTCTCTGTGCTGTCCTCAAATTCTTGCAGTCTAAGCCTGGGGCTCATTTGGTGATGGGTTGGGCTGTTGAGCCACCAACCTCTGTCAGAAAGCATTTTTTTGTTGGATTTTTTTGCCACTTATTAAGATGACAGCTGCTGTTAGGGTAGTGGAAGTGAGATTGCACTCAATGTAGGTTCTGTACATTTTTTTTCTTGTATTTTTCTTTTCCTGGTTTTTCAAGGTAGGGTCTCGGTTAAGCCGAGGCTGACCTGGAATTCACTATGTAGTCTCAGGCTGGCCTCAAACTCACCACTATCCTCCTACCTCCGCCCCCCGCTCCCCGAGTGCTAGGATTAAAGGTGTGTACCACCATGCCAGGCTGGTTCTATAAATTTTTAAACTTTTTTAAGGCATAGGTATCCATGTGTGTGTCCACCCAGAGGACAACCCTGAGTGTCACACTTAGGTGCACTGACCATCTTTTGGGACAGCATCTCTCATTAGCCAGGAGCTCACCAAGTAGGCTAGATTAGGGATTCTCCTGTCTCTGCCTTCCCAGCATTGGAGTGACAGGTGTGTACCACTCCCGCATTTTATCTAAGTTCTGGGGATCAAACTCAAGTCCTCATGTTTGCGAAGCAAGCATGTTACCCACTGAACCATCTCTCTAGCCCAAAAAAACTTTTTTTTTTTGGTTTTTCGAGGTAGGGTCTCACTCTGGCCCAGGCTGATCTGGAATTCACTATGTAGTCTCAGGGTGGCCTTGAACTCATGGCGATCCTCCTACCTCTGCCTCCCGAGTGCTGGGATTAAAGGCGTGTGCCACCACGCCCAGCAAAAAACTTTTTTTTTTTTTTAAATAAGAGATAGGGCCTTGCTATGTTGCCTAGGTCTGCTTCACCCTCCCGAGATCAAGCCTCTTTGTAGCTGGTGTTATAGACAAACCATCAATTCTGGCTTTATGATGTAAGGCTATTTTTGTTTCTGGAGACAGGGTCTCATGTAGTCCAGGTTGGTCTTAAATTCCTTATTCTCCTGCCTCAACCTCCCAAGGGCAGGGATTCCAGGCATATGCTCCCACTCTTGGATGATAATTTAAACTTTAACTGGCCACTAGATGATTGGGTGTCACTGCCGTCTTGTCCCCCATACCTCTGCCCCTGAAACAGTGCAAAAGCAACATTTGTAGGCCAACTTATTTTTGGTTGGCCTTTAAAAAAACCTGAAATCCTTTTTATTTACCTTTACTTTTTTGTGTGTGTGTGTGTGTGTGTGTGTGTGTGTGTGTGTGTAGTGCTGGGGATTGAACCCAGGTCCTTGTGCATGCTAAGCAAGCACTCTACTACTAAGCCAAACGCCCAACCCCTGGAATCTTTGTTGCGGTTGTTGTGTTTTGGGTGCTCAGATTGAAACTATGGCCTCTCACATGCCATGCCGTGCTTTACGGGCAAATTGTACCCCGGGCCCTGCAACTGTTGCTTATTCACGTTTTTAGAAGATGTCTAAGTAAAATGGCGCCTGCCCGGGGCCAAGTGAGCAGTTTATCAAACACGAATTCCTCTTAGTGGAAGATCATCACTTGGTTATTTATTTATTTATTGTTTGGAGGTAGGGTCTTGCTCTAGCCCAGGCTGACCTGGAATTCACTATGTAGTCTCAGACTGGCCTTGAACTCACAGCGAATCCTTCTACCTCAGCCTTCCGAGTGCCGGGATTAAAGAGGTGTGCCACCACACCTGGCTATTTACCTTTTTTTTGAGATAGGGTCTGATGAAGCTCAAGCTGGCCTTGAACTTGTTATGTAGTTTAGGATGTACCTGAATGCCTAGTCCTCCTGCCTCTAACTCCCAAGGGCTAGAATTCCAGCTGTGCACCACCACATGTGGCTGCTTAGTTGTGCCAGAGGAAGGAATTGGCCCCTGTAAATGAGGGCCGTTATGTAAATGTGGGGATGGGGTTGCAGGCCCCAGAGACCAACAGTGATCACAGCTGCCACTGCCAGCTACCCTGGACACTAAGCGAGCCAATATACCTGTGTCCCCGCTCCTTCTGACGGTGCAAACTCCATGGACTTGAGGATACTGGAAAAGCAAGACACAGTGGTTATTTTCAGCTTATGCCTATTAGCAGCCAGGCCAATAAGCATTAACGTTACAATTTCCTGCTCTGCAGGCGCTGAGGAACTGACAACTTTAACAACTTCCCTGGCAGGAATTTAATCTGATAATGCCGCTAGAGGAACGAGTATTCAACTAGCAGTTGGCTAGCAAAAGTTTTTTTTTTTTTTTTCTCAGCATGTAAATCACTCCATATGGAGTCACACCAGGTCTGTTCAGACTATAATTTTAAAGTTTAATACAGACATCACATTGTTGCAAGGGGGGTGGAAAGATCTGGGGCGTGGGGGTGGGGAGACGGAAGGAGGGGAACTCATGACCCTCTCTGCCACTTGGGAACTGGCAGAAAGAGTAACGTCTTACCTCACAAGGGGATGGTTTGGTGCAGCCCCAGGTGGGGTGAGGACAGAGTATTGCTCCATTGTCCCCTTAGGGTTGACATAGGCTGTGGCCAGACAGCTCAAGGTGCTGGACTGTCTGAACAAGCTAGAAGCTACAAGGAAGTAGGTCCTCACCTCTGATCTGTTATTTCTTTTTAAAAATATTTTATTATTTATTTAGAGAGAGAGAGATACAGAAATGGGCAGGTAGAAAGAGAGAGAGAGAAAGAGAGAATGGGTATGCCAGGGCCTCCAGCCACTGCAAACGAACTCCAGATGCATGCTCCCCCTTATGCATCTGGCTTATGTAGGTCCTGGAGAGCTGAGCCTTGAACTGGGGTCCTTAGGCTTCACAGGCAAGCGTTTAACCGCTAAGCCATCTCTCCAGCCCCGATCTGCTCTTTCTCACCTTCATGTGGATGTGAGCGTGTGGAAGCCACAGGTGTATGTTGGGTGTCTTCCTCAATCACCCTCACCTTATTCTTTGAGACAGGGTCTCTCACTGAACCCACAGATTACTGATTCTGCTAGCTAGGGAGCCCCAGGGATCCTCCTGTGCCCAGTGCTGGGATAACAGGCACGAGCCGCTGTGCCCAGCTTTTATGTGGGTACCAGGGAACAACTCAGGTCTCCATTTGCCTACTGAGCCATCACTACAGTCCCCTCTCATATTATTTTTGCTATGGACGTTTCTTTTTTGTCAGGACCAAGGAGAAAAGGGGGAAGAGTTGATGGGGCTCCAAGGGGTCATTGAATGTTCTTTTTAAAGTTCATGCATGGAGTTGGGGGTATCAGTTGGTACAGTGGTACTGTAGCATGAACAAAAGCCCGGTTCCACCCCCAGCATCAAGCAGTTATGAATGCTTGCCATCCCAGCACTGAGGAGGTGGAGGCAGGAGGATCAAGACATCAAGGTCATCCTCAGCTACATAGTGAGTTCGAGGCCAGCCTGAGCTATAGGAGCTCCTGCCACAAAAGAAAACAAACAGCAACAAAAAGCCCGCATAAGAAACAGCACGGCTCAGGGTGGGCAGGCTGCACACGGAGGTAGACTTGGACGCTTCTCACTTCCCTGAGTCTGTGATTTTGGCCTTGTCATCCTTCGAGGCCCACGAGAGTTCTACCAAGACATCACGTTGTGGAAGATGCCATCAGAGGCAAAAGGCTGTTGGCCAGCAACCAGCCCTTTCTTTATTTACTGCATCATTGCAGAAAGCCTCGCCGTGTAAACTAACCAAAGCAGGACAAGGAAGAGCTATGTGTGCGGCCACGTGACTTTCTACTCTGCGACTAAGAATAAAGGAACTCTGGACCCTTCCCATCACACAGGAAGAGGCGAGGAGCCATCTGGACACACGTCTTTACTTAGTAGGTTCACGCTGTTTGCAACTATATTCTTGTCTCTTCTTCTATTCTGGTCAATTCATGATTGTTCTTTAGGCTAAGTGAGCCTATAAATCTAGACAGGTTGAGAGCCCCAAACAGAAAACTTTTTGGGGGTGGTGGTGCATTGCTTAGGATTGAATCCAAGGCTGTGTGCACACTAGACAAGCGCTCTTCCACTCAGCTGCATGCTCAGACCACCATGAAACAATTTTTTCTTTTCCCGTGTTTGTTTGTGTGTGTGTGTGCGTGCACACGCGTGGTGGTGCATGTGGGCAGTTCACGTGCCCACGTGTGTGCATGCCTGTGGAGCAGAGGTTGAAATCGGGTTTCTTCCTCTGTCACTCTGCATTTTATTTTTTCAGACAGGGCCTCTTGGTGAACCTTGAGCTCACTGATTTGGTAAGACGAGCTAGCCAGCAAGCTAGGCATTCGCCTGCTTCCCCCTTCCACGGCACTGCTATTTTGGTGCGGGTTGCCACACCTGGCTTTTACATGGGCTCTGGGGACTGGAATTCGGGTCCTCATGCTTGCTTGGTAAGCACTTTGCCCACTGAGCCATCTCCCCAGCCCCTAAAACTTTTGAAACTGTGAAATAAGTTACTGGACAAACTGGGCATGGTGGCTCAAACCTGCAAACGCAGCAATTGGAAAGCTGAGGCAGGAGGCTTGCCACAGTTAAAGTGAGATCTTGTCACAAAACAAAACAAAACAAAACAAAACAAAACAAAACATAACAAAATGAAACAGTTGCTCACAGATCCTAGTGGAGTCTACTTGTTTTTGAGTTCCAACTCAAAGTGTACCTTTTCTTTCTTTCTCTTCTTTGCATGCTGGCAGAAACCTCAAGCATGCTTGCCTTAACACTTCAGAGCATTTTCACCTTTTTCCCAATAAATAAATCTATTTTACCTTACTCAAGAAACAACAAGAGCTGGGCGTGGTGGTGCACGCCTTTAATCCCAGTACTCAGGAGACAGAGGTAGGAGGATCGCCGTGAGTTCAAGGCCATCCTGAGACTACATAGTTAATTCCAGGTCAGCCTGGACCAGAGTGAGACCCTACCTCGAAAAACCAAAAAAAAAAAAAAAGAAAGAAAGAATCATCAAATCTGAAGTCCTTCTGGTCTAAGCATTTTAGATAAAGGATACATGACACATACTACTACGTCAACAGCTCTCTGTTCAACAAAATAACAGATCCCAATTATCTGGGGTAGCCTGGGACCGAGGAGACCTACAACCAGTCCTGATCCTCACCCCACGGAACATGAAGGCGCTGGCATGTTGGAGACAAAACCCTAAAGGCTCTGGGGACACCAAGAACCCAGAGGCATCTGCGGCAGGAGGGTCTTGCAGGCTGAGATGAGCTTAGGGAGCAGGTGCCCTTCAGACCACTGCTGGGAGGAGGGGCAGTGACAAAGCAGAGCCAGCAGAGCCTGCTGGGGACAGTGGTGGAGGGGATGGCAACAGTGGGGCGAGGTGGATAGGACGAGGACATGAGAGAGGGCACTTGACTCGTCACCAGTGGAAGGCCAAGATCACACTCGGCAGAGTCCCCGGGGGGAAGCTTTTGGACGTGTATGTGGTAGTGGAGGGAATGGCTCCTGGAGCCTGCAGATGCCAGAGAAAGGGTGATGGGAATCGGGTGTCTGGGGCTGGAATGGTGGTTCTGGGGGGCAGCTGAAGGCATACAGGCTGGAGCCTGGATTCCCCCGGATGGAGATGAGAGCAGAGGAAGGTATAGGGTCCAAGTCATAGTTGTGTAGGAGAGAGGTGGGGGTGGAGACAAGCCTGCCATTTCCAGTTTTCATTTTTTTTTTTCTGAGACAGGGTCCCATATAGCTCAGGCAGGCTGAACTCCTGATCCTCCTGCCTCCATTTCTTCAGCACTGGGATTATAGGCATATGCCACATTTTCTTTCATTTAAAAACTAGTAGCCTGCCTTCCTTTCTTCTTCCCTCCCTCCCTCCCTCCCTCCCTCTCTTTCCTTTCTTCCTTCCTTCCTTCTTCCCTCCTTCCCTTCACCCTCCCCTCTTCCTTCTTTCCTCCTTCCCTTCCTCCCTCCCCTCTTCCATCCCTCCCCCCTTCCTTCCTTCCTTCCTTCCTTCCTTCCTTCCTTCCTTCCTTCCTTCCTTCCTTCCTTCCTTCCTTTGTCCCTCCCTCCCTTCTTTTCTATTAAGACAGGGTCTAGATAATGTGGCCCAGGCTGGCCTTGGACTCACAATCCTCTTGCCTCAGTCTCCTGAGTGCTGGGATTATTACAGTTGGTGCCACCATGCCCAGCTTCTTTTTCTTTTGCATGTGTATGTATATGTGATCACGTGTTGAGGCACATGCATGTGAACACCAGAGGTTGATGTCAAGTGTCTTGCTCAATCACTTCCCACCTCATCGTTTGAGGGTCTTGTCCTGAACCTAGAATTTGTCAAACTGGCCAGCAAGCCCCAGAGATGCTCCTGTCTCCATCTCCCCAGTGCTGGAATTACAGGCATGCACCATCATGCCTCGTATGGTGTTGGGGATCCCAACTCGGGCTCTTACACTTGTGCAGAAAAAACTTTACCCATTGAACCATTTCCCCAGCACTCTGTTGTGAAGTGGGAAAGGAAGGGAAGCCTGAGGCTAGGCAGATTTAGAAGGACAATCAGGCACAAATGTAGGTTTGAAGTTGGAAATGGGATGAGGGTAAAAGTGCCAGGCCTGTGGAGGCGGGAGTGCTAGGTAGGCTTGGGGGGTTGGTCCAAGGAGGTGCTGGTGCAGGAGGCTGTCTGCAGCCACACGGGGGTAGGGAAGGTGTGGCGTGTGAGCCTGGATGAGAGCGCTTGCTAAGGACAGAGATGGAGGGCACGGGCAGTGGGCCCTCCGCAGAAGGGCTGGTGAAGATCACGACTACAGTTCAGTGGTGGAATTCTCAGCTCGCAAGGCCCTGGGTTTGATTCCCAGCAGCGTGGGAAAGGCCCATAGGGTGGATGGGATCCAGAGGAAGAGCAGGGCCAGTGGGAGCAGGGTCAGCTTAAAAGGGAAAACATCTACTGGGCAGAAGGTGAGCAGAGCAAGGACCAGGCAGCGAATCACCGATGGATGGACAAGGCGTGGAGCCCAAGATCACAGTGAGGGTGGGATGGTTCATCCTGAATGTCAGCTTCACAGCATGAGGAGTCACCTAGGAGGCACCCCTCTGTGTGTGTGTACCCATAAGGGAGTTTCTAGTTTGGGGAAGACCCCTCCAAACTGTGGGTGGCACCATTTCATGGGCTGGGATGACGGACTGAATGAAAAGGAGAAAGAAAGCCGAGTGCCAGCGTTTGTCTCTCTCTGCCTCCTGACTGCGGATGTGACCAGCTGTGTCATGCTTCTGCCACCATGCCTTCCCTGCCATGATAGATGGCATCCTCTCAAACAAACTGTGAGAGCCCAAATAAACCTTAAGTTGCTGTTTTTTTTTTTTTTTTTTTTTTTGGTTTTGCAAGGTAGGGTCTCACTCTGGTCCAGGCTGACCTGCAATTAACTATGTAGTCTCAGGGTGGCCTCGAACTCTCAGCTATCCTCCTACCTCTGCCTCCCGAGTGCTGGGATTAAAGGCGTGCGCCACCATACCCGGCTAAAATACATTATTATTTTTTTCTTTTTTATTTTTATTTTTTGATTTTTTGAGGTAGGGTCTCACTCTGGCCCAGGCTGACCTGGAATTAACTATGTATTCTCAGGGTGGCCTTGAACTCACGGCAATCCTCCTACCTCTGCCTCCCGAGTGCTGGGATTAAAGGTGTGTGCCACCACACCCAGCTTTTTTGCTTTTTTTTTTTTTTTAAATCAGTAATTTTATCACAGCAATGAAAAAAACAACTGATACAGAGGGATTCTGGGCAAAATGGGAATCAGAGGAGCTCATCCTTCCAGAAAGCAGAAGACTAGGGCCAGGGCTTAGGAGCTCAAGAGGTCAAGGGGCAGGCTCAAAGGTAGAGAAGGGGCCAGGACAAAGCTGGAGTCTGCGAAGGGTCCTAGAAGGGACCATCTATGCTTTCAAAAGCAGGCATGAGCACAGAGGAAGACTGGCTTCTGGAAGGAGATAAGAGTCTGGGGAAAGAAGTTCTGGAGTACAGGAGGCCTTGGTGGTGTTTTCAATCAGAAAACTCACACCCCGCTCTGCTGTGCTTCTGCCTGGGGAACGTAACAGGCACAAGCTTTGATTTTGCAGTTTCTGGAATACTTTAAATGCACAATGCCTTATACAGACTCCAAAGAAGTCTGGGGAGGTAGCCTTGTCGGTAGAGTGTTTGCCTCATATGGGTGAAACTTTGGGTTCATCTCCACATTGTATAAATGTGGTGAAGCCAAGAGATTAGAAGTTCAAGGTCATTCTTGGCTACAGAGAGAGCTTGAGGCCAGTCTAGACTACATGAGACTCTATCTCAAAAACAACAACAAAGCCGGGCGTGGTGGCACACGCCTTTAATCCCAGCACTTGGGAGGCAGAGGTAGGAGGATCACCGAGAGTTCGAGGCCACCCTGAGACTACATAGTGAATTCCAGGTCAGCCTGGACCAGAGTGAGACCCTACCTCGCAAAACAAAACAAAAAAAAACAAACAAACAAACAAAAAAACAAACCCTTCGAAAAGCAAAACATAAGCCAGGCGTGGTGGCGCACACCTTTCATCCCAACACTCAGGAGGCAGAGGTAGGAGGATCACTGTGAGTTCGAGGCCACCCTGAGACTACATAGTGAATTCCAGGTTAGCCTGGACTAGGGTGAGACCCTACCTTGAAAACCCCAAAACAAAAACAAAAACTAACAACAAAAAACGCATAAAACAAACCCCTAAAAGGCCAAAGAGCCCTGGGAGAGCGTGAGTTTGAACACCCAAAGAGCCGTGTGGTGCTGTATTCTGATGCCAATGGGCACACACGGCAGCTGGCATCCTGGGCCCCTGCTTCTCCATACTTACTTCAGCTCTTTCTTCACCTCTTCATAGTCAGCCTGGCCTTTGAGCTTCTCTTCCAGTTGCTGAAACAGAAGGAATTTTATTAGTGGCCATGTCTGAACTGAGGTTACGGGATTCACCAATAACATCCCCGTAAAACACATGGCCATCCCCCAGCAGTAAGGGGTCCTGCACACAGGATGTCAAAAACACCAACAACAGCGTCTTTTCCCTCTGTTTGCCTGGCCTGGAGTGAACACACACATTTGCATGCACGTGCACGTGTGCATGTTTATACAACGGTTGGGGGGGGGTTGGTGTGCACGTGTGTATATGCATGTGTCCTGAGTCCATGTATATGGAGGTCAAGGAGCGTGTAGGATGTGCTCCTGTGTTGAGAGGGCACCTTTCACTGAACTGGAAGCTGCAAGGCCAGCTGACCAGGGAACCCCAGTGAGCCCCCATCTCTGCTCCCTTCAGCACTGGGGTTATAAGGCATGCACAGTCATGCCTGGCCTTTTATGTGAGTGTTGGGGATCAAGCTCAGGTCCTCAGGCTTGTGCAACAAGGGCTCTTAACCAATGAGCCATCTCCTCGGCCTCACCACTGTTTAAATGTAAAGCTCACTGACAGAGGCAGAAGCAAGCTTCACAGAAGTGGAAAGCAAACCAGCAAAAGCCGGCCGTGGTGGGTAGGAGGATCGCTGTGAGTTCGAGGCCAGCCTGGGACTACAGAGTAACTTCCAGGTCAGCCAAGGCTAGAGTAAGACCCGACCTCAAAAAACACTGTGTACAATACACCAGCAAAACGGAAGCAGTGTTGAGTTCCTAGCACTTAAAAGGCAGATGTGTTTGCGACCTGGTGAGCACATGGGAGTTGTGAACAATTTTGCCAGAATCAGAACTGGCTGTTCAGCGTCGACATCAGACAGGCATCAACAAGACAGTGTGCACACTCGGGGAACTTAGTCGTCAGGATCTGGGGCAGAGGCCTGTTCACCCGGGCGAGTGCTGGCTACCTGACAGCTGGCCTGCCTCCTGGGAGGTCAGCCCTTCCTGACGGGGACTGCCTGGTCCCACAGCTTCCTTGGGTTTGACAGTATGTTTTCAAAGAGTGATGGTGTGCTAAGGTGTTCCAGAATAGTCTATGAGCTTGCTGCGTGTGCTTGTGGCTGGCATTGAAAGGCCTTCCTGTGGGGAAGAGCTGCTGTGGTAGGGTGGTCAGTCAGAGGTGCTTCCTTCTACAAGGGTGTTCCTGACTGTAAGCTCCCCAGGTTGACGGGGAATGGGGTGACAGTGTCCCGGGACAGCCATAAGGTTTCAGGGCAAAATCCTGGTAAGTCAATATTTCCAAGCTTAGGTAAGTTAATCTTACTGTCTCTGCTGTTAGAATTCATCCACCCATCTATCTATCTATCTATCTCTCTCTCTCTCTATCTATCTCTCTCTATCTATCTATCATCTATCCTCTTAAGTGCTAAGATCACAGGTGTGTGTCACAACACCTGCTTTATGAGGTGCTGAGGACTGAACTCAGGGCTCCATGCTTGCTGGGCACGCTACCAACTCGACTACATCCCTAGCCTCCATCTATGGGGTTTCTAGGTGTCTCTTTAGGTTCTGCTGGATTCCAATAAAGAACATTCCAGAGCTTGGATAAGAAGTGTCCATTTGGCCTATCAGCCTTGATGCTCATCTGAATCTTCCCAGAGTTCCAAGCATGTGGTGCTCGGCTCCATCCACTCAGCCCATCTTCATCAGTGGCTTCTGCTGCCAGTTTCTTGTGTGTGTGTGTGTTTCCGTCATATAAAATTGCTCTGCCTTGTTCCCTTTTAAAGATCCCTTGCCAACTTCATAAATTATAATGGTTTTCTCAGCCATAATCAAACAGGGGTACTAGGCACTCATTTTTCTTATAAAAGACTCTCAGAAGGTGTTTCTAAAGAAGTGATTATTTCATTCTCTTCCCCATAGTCAAATAGCAGGAAGCACTAATGTGTGGCCCGCCCTCAAAAAAGTGTTATGGGCGGTGTGGCGGGGATCATTCAGAAATACACAGAACTTGCAGAGGCTGGATGTGAAAACACACACACACACACCCCAGTTCATCTACAGACACCATCAGAAAGCCAGGAGGAAGGCAGAGAGGGTGACACAGAAGTGGACCCAAGAGAGCCACCAGCCTGAGCCTCCAGCCTGTCTCTTATAAGCAAGACACTTTTGGGCAAGGTGGTACCATTTTAACAGCATGAGGTGGCTGGAAGGGTTGCAGGAAGCAGAGGTCACGTGGATATGAGCATCTCTGAGCCCTTAAGAACCAGACTGTAGTCACTGACAACCTGTGTTGGGCATGATCAAAGGTGCAGAGAGTGCTGGGGATGTAGCTAGATCCGTCTAGAGTGCTTGCCTAGCATACAGAAAGCCCTGGTTCCAAGCCCGGGACAGCATAGGCTGGTGTGGTTACACATGCCCGTAATCCCAGCATTTGGGAGATGGAGGCAGGAGGATCAGGAATTCAAGTCATCCTTGACTACATATCAAGCTTGGGCCACATGAAACCCTGTCTCCAAAAAGGGTGGGGGTAGGACCGAGAAACAGTTTAGTGGGTAAAGTGTTAGCCATGCAAACACGGGCTGGTGTTTACAGCACCCGGGGGTGGCAGCGCACCGGTATTCCCAGCACTCAGGAAGCAGAGACAGGCAGGGATCCCCAGGGTAAGCTGGCCAGCTACACTAGACTAGCCAATCAGCAAGCTCTAGGCTCCAGTGAGAGACCCCCCCCACACACCTCAAGGAAGACACCTGACATTGGCCTCTGGCCTCCATGTGCACACGCCCACACACATGCAAACGGGATTCTGTGCATTTTGTTTTATTTTATTTTTTGGTTCTTCGAGGTAGGGTCTCACTCTAGTCCTGGCTGACCTGGAATCCACTCTGTAGTCTCAGGGTGGCCTCGAATTCACAGCAATCCTGCTACCTCTGTCTCCCGAGTGCCGGGATTAAAGGCGTGGATTCTGTGCATTTTAGTTGGTATGACAGATTGAAATAGCTTCTGCTAAAGTCCTGCCTTTAACTTGTGGGCAGTTTAACAAGGTGCTGCTACTGCTTTTGTAGCCCTCAGTGACATCACTCTTCTTGGGCAATGCAAGAGGACAGCCCGAGCCTGTCATGACCCTGTGGAGCACCTCTGACCCAGTCCCGCCCTCTGACTTTAATGGAGTCTCCTTAGAAAACACCTTGCTGAGGACACCTCAAAGAGCACTGGAGGTGGGCGGGGCAGCAAGGGCACGCAGGCACGCACGCAAGCAGGCACGTGACTCTGCAAGTCTCCCAGCGTGGGGCAGACGCCGCATGGCCCAGGAGCAGTTCTGCTTCTCAAATGCTGGTGGGCAGTAGGGGCAGTAGTGGCAGCCTCATGGCCAAGGCCACGGACTGGGTATCTGTCTGTGTGATGTACAGCTGGCCCCGATTCTGAGGGCTGAATGCAGCAATGTTGCAGGAGCGATTTGTGATTTGCACTGTGCAGAAACAATAGTGGGAATTTTGCAACTGACTCTTTTCCTGTGCTAATGGTTGGCTACGTGGGCCTTTCCCAGTGCTGGGCACAGCGGGGAGCCCCACAATCACAAGGGGGAACAGCTGATAAACCACAGCTGCCAGGCCGAGTCTGGGCAGGTACACGGTGTGTGTTTTCTACTTAGGATGCTTTTAGGTTTTCTTCTTTGTGTGTGTGTGTGCATATGTAGATACGCATGTGTCATGTGTGTGGGGCACACACGTATGTGTACAGATATGTGTGTAGGCCAGAGGTTGACATGAGGTGTTTTCCTCAATCACTCTCCATCTTACGATTTAATTATTACAACTTATTTATTTGTGTGTGTAGCATGTATGTGTATGGGATCATGTGGTCAGAGGACAACCTCGGGGTCTTTCTCCTCTGACTTCACCTTTTTTTTTTTTTTAGGCACGGCCACAGATTGGCCTTTTTTTATGCGCATGTGTGATATATATATATATATATATGGAGAGAGAGAGAGAGAGAGAGAGAGAGAGAGAGAGAGGGATGGCACTTCAGGGCATCCAGCCACGGCAATCGAATGCCAGATTTGTGCACCCCCTTGTGCGCATGTGTGACCTTGCATGCTTGTGTCACTGTGTGTCTGGCTTACGTGGGACCTGGAGAGCTGAACATGAGTCCTTAGGCTTTGCAGGCAAGCGCCGTAACTGCTAAGCCATCGCTCCAGCTCTCCACCTTCTTCTTTCCTTCTTTTCTTTTTTTTTTTTGGAGAGAGACACAGAGAGAGAGAGAGAAGAGAGAGAGAGAGAGGGAGAGGAAGACAGAAATGGGCGCGCCAGCAGTGTCTGAGCTGCTGCAAACGAAATCCAGATGTGTGCGCCCCTTGTGGTCAAGTGCGGCATTGCGCCCTTGCGTCACTTTGCATCTGGCTAAACGTGGACCTGGAGATTGGAACCGCTGGACATTGGAACCAGCGTTCTTAGGCTTAGGAGGCAGGCGCCTTAGCCACTAAGCCATCTCTCCAGCCCCTCCACCTTCTTTTGAGACATAGTTTCTCTCACTATTTTACCACTGCTGTGTGGGAGCTTCCAGATACTCCTGGCCCCGCCTCTTGTGGGCTCACTGGCATTATAGAAGGGCACTACTTTGGGTCTGGCTTGAGGGTGGAACGTGGGTCAATAGGCTTGCAAGGAAGAGCCTTTAACCACTGAGAAATCCTTCTTATTTTTTGACAGGTCTCTTGCTGAACCTGAAACTCACCCATTTGGCTAGTCATACTAGCCAGCACGCCCCAGAGAAGCTCCCATCTCTGCCGGCCCAGTGCAGGGACTACAAGAATAAGCCGCCACTATTGGCTTTTACATGGGTTCTGGGGATCCAAACTCAGGTTCTTATGCTTGAGCAGCAAACATTGCACCCAATGAGCTATCTCCCCAGCCTCGAGTTTTCTTCCTTCCTCCCTCCCTCCCTCCCTCCCTCCCTCCGTTCCTTCCTTCCTTCTTTTCTTTTGAGGCAGGGTCTCATGCAGCCCAGGCTAACCTCAGACTCACTATGTAGCCTAGGGTAACCTTGAACCTCTGATCCTCCTGCCTCTACTCTCAAGTGCTGGGATTACACAGGTCTGGTGGGTGTCAGAACCTAGCACAGGTGTTACTATGTCCAGTCTAATATGGGTTTTCGAAGGACAGTTCGGTGGAGGCTGGCAGTGTCACGCCTCACCATCGTGTGTGCACTGTGGGCTGTGTACACCTGTGGTTCCAGGAGCCTGGGAGGGCTGCAAATCTTAGAATCATCAATTCAAGTTCTTAAGATCTCAGTTTTTAAATACTTAAAATACCAAGCATTTCAGCATAAGGGAATTCAAACACTCAATTTATGAAGATACCTATTTAACCTAAGTTAGTAAATACAGTCCTTGGTTCTCTTTCCAGCCAAAGAGACCTTGGCATGTCAGACTAAAGCCAAGGAAGGCCATGTCCTCAGGGCCACCCTGGGGTAGAAGTGGTGTTGGTGATGCCAAGGAACAGTCTGGCCTTGCAGGCTTAGGTAGGGGTGCTACTGTGTCATACTTGGCCTCACGTGGACCCCTGCTTCAGGGTGGGGAGCTTCAGTTTCAATGCTTCTCCCAGACCAGGCCTGGAGAGCACACACCTCCTTCTCCAGCGAACGTGGAGCATGGGGGTCTTCCTCAAATGGGAGCCTCTGTCTCCACAGGTCCTTGGGGAAGGATAGCAATTGTGTGAATTTAGGATCTGCTGGTGTTGGGCTGCAGCAGAGGAACCTAGGACTGTCCAGGTGGGTGGACTATGTGAATAAGCAGCCGCCTCGGGGTGCTGGGATACTGAGAATGCAAGCTGAGAGGAGGAACCCAAGTCCCCATTTGCTCACCACAGGCCCAATGGTTAGAACAGCCATGGTTACCTCAGCCAGACACACCATGGTCTCTCCTGCAGGCAGGACTCTGGCACCCAGCAGACATGAGCTAGCATGGACATTGGGTGTCTCTGGCAGAGGAGGGATTTCCTGGAGCCATGCTCCAGGTGTGACATGGCCACTGGACATACGGGAGCCAACTCCTCATGACAAGGACCATCACACACCAAGAGCGACCTGGGTCAGTATGTAGGCCACCTGGACGTCCCATGTCACGGCTGGTGAAGTGTGCAGTGAAGCTGGGGACTGTGTGTCTTTCCAAGATATCATTTGCTCCCCTAAAGCATGGTCAGCAGTATCCACTGCTTTACAGGGAGTCCACGGGAGGAATTCCCACGCGAGCTCTGTGACGGTTTCTGTTGACTGTCAGCTCAGCAAGATTTAGACTCACCTAGGAAACAAGTCTCTGGGCATACTGGGAGGGATGATCTTAGTGGGTCGTTAAGACTCACAGGAAGTGTGGGTGGTACCATCTCACGGGCTGGGGCCCTGGGCTGTGTAAAAGGAGAGAGCTGGCTGAGCAGCAGCGTTCATCCGTCACTCTGCTTCCTCACTGTGCTTGAATGTGAGCAGCTGCCTCGAGCTCCTGCTGCCACGCCTTCCCCGCCGGGACGGACCAGGATGGACCAGGATGGGGACTGTGAGCTGAAGTAAACCCTTCTTCCTAAGTTGCTTCTGATCATAGCCATGAGGAAAGTAACTGCTACAAACTCCTTCTGCCAGCATGAGGCCACTTTGGTATGGCCCTCTGCCCTGAGGTGGGACTCTGCTTCCCACACTGGGGCCAGGCCTCCCTTCGTAACCATAACTTACTGCTCCTTTCAAGTCTCAGCCAGGGTACCTGAGCTGGGCTCCCTGTGACCCTGGACTAGAGATTCAGAACTTTCATTTGCCCTTCTGGAGGTGATGTCTCCTGGTTATTGGGCCCGCTTGCTCATGGTGACAGTGGGCTACCATGGAGGGACATGTACAGGCCGCAGGGTCACAACTGCCTTCCTCTAGGCCACAGGCTAGACAACACTTGGCCTGACATCTGTGGACAGTGGCCATCATCCTGCCACCCATGTGACAAGAGTCTGATGGGACTTGGGAATCTGAGCTTCATAAATCAAGATGTGCACACATTCGGGGCAGAACCCTGCACAGGCAGCCCTGGCACACAGTCACCAGGCAGGATGGCTGTGGGTATCAGATCCAAGCCACTGGTCCAGGGACTTTGTGCAATCAAAGAGGCAGCATCTAAGCCGGGCGTGGTGGCGCACGCCTTTAATCCCAGCACTCGGGAGGCAGAGGTAGGAGGATCGCTGTGAGTTCAAGGCCACCCTGAGATGACATAGTTAATTCCAGGTCAGCCTGGGCCAGAGTGAGACCCTACCTCAAAAAAAAAAAAAAAAAAAAAAAAAAAAAAAAAAAAAAAAAAAGGGGCAGCATCTAGATGCCCATGTAATGAGTGGTACTTGGGGTGCCTGTCTAGGGAGTCTAGGGAGTGGGTCTTAGCCTTTTTTTCCAGCCCCAATGCCCATGGGTCACAGCACGCTCCCACAGCAGCTCAAAGAGACTCCTCAGAGTCTTGGAAGGTGGGGGACAGAGAGTCACAAGCAAAAGCACATGCAAGCTGCAAAAAGATCTTAAATGGTTCTAACCCAGGTGCCCACCTACCCAGTGGGAACTACTGATCTTTGGAAACTCTCCTTCTTCCTTCTGGGAGGCTGGCACACCCTCCCTCTCTCCTTATCCTATGTGTGTGTGTGGGGGGGTACACATATGGAGAGGTCAGAGGACAACTATGGATGCTGGTCCCTCATCTGGAGAAGAGTCTCTTGCTGTTCATTGCTCACTAAATGGTCAGTGGGCTTCAGATGGATTCCCCTATCTCCACCCCCCTTCTCACTCTAGGCATGCTGGGACTACAGAGGCCTGCTACAGAGTCTGGCTTTTACATGGGTTCTGGGGATACAAACTCAGGCGCATCTTCTAAGCAGTAAGTGCTTTAGCTGCTGGGTCATCTCCCCAGCCCTGTTCCTTCCTTTTTTTTTTTTTTTAAGATTTATTTTTATTTATTTATTAGAGACAGAGAGAGAAGGGGAGAGAGAGAAGGGGCAAGCCAGGGCTTCCAGCCGCTGCAAACAAACTCCAGATGCAGGTGCCACCATGCGCATCTGGCTTACATGGGATCTGGAGAATCGAACCTGGGTCCTTAGGCTTTGCAGGCATGCGCCTTAACTGCTAAGCATCTCTCCAGCCCTCTCTTTTTTTGAGACAGGGCTTCTTGTAGCCCAGGCTGGCCTCAAACTCACTATGTAGCCATGGATGGCTTTACACTTCTGATCCTCTTGCTTCTACCTCCCAAGGGCTAGGATTACAGGCCTGAGCCACTGCGCTCAGAATACGAGGTGCTGGGGACAGAACCCAGGACTTTGTGCCTGCTAGGGAAGTGCCCTACAAATCGAGCTAAATCCCTAACTTGAAATTGGTACTTTTTTTCTTTTTTAGCTAGCCTTTCTCATAAACACCCATTTTAAATTGAAGCTACTGGTGGCATTACTTACTGTGCCATAGCAGGTACAATGCAGGTGACTGCCTAATTACACTTCCTCTCTATTAAGAGTGTGCTGACAGAAAAGCACGGAGCACAGAGTTATCAAAAACAGCAGCCTTGTCATGGCAGACAGGTTATTTCATTAATTATGACCAGGAAGTTATTCTCTACGAATGTCACAATGCTGAGCCCTTGTCAGACCACGCAGGAAGAAACAGCTCCTTTGAAGCCAGTTCCATGTCTACTTAAAGGTGAGAAGGTGCAGCACGAGACGTGCATAGTTTGCATGAAAGAGACACTGGCAAATGTGAAACCGTGTGGTGAGAAAAAGATTGGACAGTTTCAACATGCTAGTGCATGCAAGGCATTTAATGAGTTCCTTGTGTGTTCCATTTATAGAGTGTGCCGCTGGAGTGTACTGGTAGAAAAATCCATTCATTTCAGGACTCAAGATTCTCCACATGGGCTGGGGACATGGGGATATGGGGATCAAGCCGCGAGTTCAATTCCCAGCACCACATAAACCAGACACGGTGGTGCGTGCCTGTAATCTTAGAACTCTGGAGGTGCAGACTGGAGGACAAGAGGATCAGGAGTTTAAGGTCATTTTCAGAACACAGGGAGTTCCAGGTTAGCCTTTGTTGCCTGAGACCCTGTGTAAAAACTACACCATGGGCTGGGGAAGATGGCTTAGAGGTTAAGGCATTTGCCTGCAAAGCCAAAGGACCCGGGTTTGATTCCCCAGGACCCACATGCACATACACCTGGGGTTCATTTGCAGTGGCTGGAGGCCCTGGTGCGCCCATTCTTTATCTCTCTCTGCCTCTTTCTCTCTCTAAATAAATAAATAAATAGATAAATAATTAAATAAAACATATTTAAAAAAACTACACCATCATAAGAGAGAGGAGAGAGAGAGAGAGAAAGAGGCAGAGAGAGAAGAGAAAGGAAGGAAGAAAGGTGGGTACGGGCTGGGGAGATGCTCCAGTGGTTAAAGGTGTTTGCTGCAAGCTTGCCAATCAGAGTTTGAATCTCCAGCACCCATATAAATCCAGACACAGGGGTTCACAGGTCTGAAACCCCAACATGCCTATGGCAATGGATGGCAGAGTCCAGAGAATCTCAAAATTCATGAGCCAGCTAGTCTGGCCTTCCTTCCCAGGAGCAAAACAAGAAATCCTGTCTCAGACAAGGTGAAGGAGAAGACCAGTAGCCTGAGGTTGTCCTCTGACCTACACACACACACACACACACACACACACACACACACACACGTAGAGCCAGGTGTGCTAAGGAAACACCTGCAATTCCAGCACTTGGGAGGCAGAAGTAGGAGGAGCATTATGAGTTCGAGGCCACCCTGAGCTAGAAGCATCAGGCTGACAAGGTGACAGACAGGTCTCATTCATAAAATATTTTCCTAACAATTGTACCCAAGCTTAGTTTAGATCCGAGACTATAAATTATGCGCATTAGGAAAAAAATCTCTAAGAAGGTATCTCATTCAATTAACCTTACCCCTTTGGGGTATGGGTGGTGGATTCACTCATCTGGGGATCTGAGGCCTTTTCTGGGTGGCTTTGATATCGGAGACATTTTTACTCCTGGTGACAAGGGGTTAAGATAATTAGAATCAGAGCAGTCTTGTTACTAGAGGATATGTTTTGATTATGGGACCAGCTGAAGAGAAGGGAGGAGTGATTTTGGAAGAAGTATCTGGATTGTTTCATTAACTGCACTGTATTAAAGAATTCCCCCAAGATACGGATAAAGCACATTAATTTGTGCAACTCCATTTCTTTCTTTCTTTTTTTTTTTTTTTGTGACAGCAAACATTAAATTCCTAACTGATTTAGAAGAAATTGCCTGATAATGAAAAATACAAAGTCTACAGCTCTGTCTGACGGAGCCACATGCAAGATTTACCTGAGTCCAGCCCTTATCAGAACAGAGGGAATAGAGGCAGATTATTGAATCATAATGCCATTGCTGGGGTCAAAAATGGCTCTCACACGAGAACAGTAGACTTAATTTAGAAGTGAAGCATGAGTCCTGGTACTCATCAGGCTAGTTTGAGAGAGAGAGGAAGAAATGTCAGAGAAAAACTTGGGACCTTAGGAAGGATGAGAGCTTTCCATGTCTCCCCAAGTCTAAGGCCTTCTCTGCACACAGACTTGGGCACTGGCCCTTTCTCGGAAAGCAGAAGCACGCAGTTCCACAGAGGCAAAGAAGAAACTACCCTGGCAGAGTCGTGGGTGCTGCTGGCATCCGCTGCAAACTTGCTGCAAAATTTAGTTTGGGGTTCAACTTATTCATGTGTTGGAAATCTCGATTAAAAAGAAGAAAGCCAGGGCTGGAGAGGTGGCTTAGCGGTCAAAGTACATGCCTGCAAAACCCAAGGATCCAAGTTTGATTCCCCAGTACCCATATAAGCCAGATGCACCAGGCGGTGCATGTGTCTGGAGTTTGTGTGCAGTGGCTGGAGGCCCTGGCATGCCCATTCTCTCTCTCTATCTGCCTCTCTCTCTCTCTCAAAATAAGTACATAAAATGTATATAAAAAAAGTCATTAGGGCATGGTGGTACACACATGTAACCCCATGAAGCTGAATAAAGTAGGAGGATGGTGAGTTCTAGGCCAGCCTAGGCTACATAAGACTCCATCTCAAAAAGAGGGGGTGCGGGAGGGAAGTGGGACATGATAGCTCACATCTGTAATCTCAGAACTTGACAAGCTGAGCTAGGAGGATCACTGTGAGTTCGAGACCAGTCTGGGCTACAGAGTGAGTTTCAGGTCAGCCTGACCTAGAGTGAGACCCTACCTCAAAGAAAAGAAGGGATAGTTCTAATTTTTTTTTTTTTGCCAGTTCTCTCCCTTTCTCCACTTTCCTTGTGTATATATAGGTGTGTTTGTGTGTACACAGATGTATGCAAGTATATATGTGGAGGTCAGAGGACAAGTTCAGCTGTTGTTTGTCAGGTACTGCCCACCTTCTTTTGAGACAGGGTTTCTCACCAGCATGGAGCTTGCCAATTAGGACAGACTGGCCAGTGAATCCCAGAATCCTCCTGGGCTGAGATTACAATGCTTTGTCTTGTCTAGTTTTTTATGTGGGTTCTAGGGTTTAACTCAGGTCCTTACACTTGTGAGGCAAGCACTTAATGACTGAGCTATCTCCCCAGCATGTTTTCTTTCATTAAAAAATTTTTTTTTAACTTATCTATTTAAGAGAGAGAGAGAGAGAGAGTGAGAGAAAGAGGCAGAGAGAGAATGGGTACATCAGGGCCTCCAGCCACTGCAAATGAACTCCAGACATATGTGTCACTTTGTGCATCTGGCTTTACATGGTTCCTGGGGAATTGAACCTGGGTCCTTCGGCTTTGCAGGCAAGCGCCTTAACCACTAAGCCATCTCTCCAGCCACCCTCCTTTTTTTTTTTTTTTTTTTTTTTTTTTTTTTTTTTTTTTCTTGGCGATCCTCCTACCTCTGCCTCCCGAGTGCTGGGATTAAAGGCGTGCGCCACCACGCCCGGCTTAAAGTTTTTTTTTTTAATGGTATTTTACCTTTCTTTTTCTTTTTTTGGAGAGAGGCAGAGAGAGAAAGAGAGAGAGGGAGAAGAAGACAGATAGAGATGGGTGCGCCAGTAGCCTCTCAGCTGCTGTGAACGAAATCCAGATGTGTGCGCCCCACTTTGCATCTGGCTAAACGTGGGACCTGGAGATTGGAACCGCTGGAGATTGGAACCAGTGTTCTTAGGCTTAGGAGGCAGGCACCTTAACCACTAAGCCATCTCTCCAGCACCCGTCTTTCATTTTTAAACAGCTAACCTCATCCACTTGCTTTAGGACACTGTGAGTTCATGCTACGCTCACTCATGAACAGAGTGAGAAGGCACAGGTCAGGGCAGGCCAGCCCTGGGTGGAAATTTCTCAGGCAGAGCAAGAGGCTCCTCCAGCCTGACGCCACAGCCCTGGTCCCAGGCTGGTCCTGCCTCTTTGCCAAACGTCCCTCCCCGGAGTCCCTCCTGGCCCTGACACATAGCAATCTAGGATTCCAGAACTGTCCTCAAATTACACTTGATTCAACGGAGCTGTAAATACTTTGAAGTTTAATTACTATTATTTAGTTCAGCACTCGGGACACAGACTTATGCGAAAGCCTTTAGAATCAGCTGGCCGGAAGTGCGTCTGTGATGGGAGGACGTGTGGCTCCCTGGGATGAGGAAACACCAAGCATGAGGCCGCTGGGCCACATGCACCACAGGCCCCGGGGGACAAAGGCGTGATCCTCAACCCGGGGACTCAGAGAGGACCTCGCAGTGCGCCTGTTTTCATGTAGTTCTATAGGGTCCAAGATTTCCCTGCTGGGTTCTGGTACAGGGAGAAATCGGGGACGCCCAGCAGGACTTCACTAAGTCAGGTCCCCAAAGGCCACCTTGGCCGTGACCTGCACTGGGACTCCCACACAGAGTGCCCAGCAGTTCTAGATGGCCCTCAGATGTTTTCTGAGATCTCAGGTGGTGAGATGGTGCGGGGGGGGGGGGAGACAGGAGGAAGTGGGCATCTCTGCCCAGTACCAGGGACATATGCTCTGCAGACCAAAGGGTGGCATTGAGAGGATCATGCTGCCTGCACCAGAGGCTCCAGGACGCTGCTTGAAGCAGGCGGGGTTTCAAGGGAGTGCGTATTCAAGGGAGCACCTGTGACGCCCCCCCGCCCCCCCCCCCGTGCGCATGCGCTCGTCCCGCCAAGCCTTACTTTGAGTGTGCTATTCTTGGCGCTCAGCTGCTGCTCCAGCTGCGAGATCTGGCTGGCCGAGTTCTCTCGCAGCTTGCTGAGGCTGGCCTGCAGCCGCTGCACGTCTTCCACGAGCTGCGCGATCTCCCGCTCCTTGGCGGCCAGCTCAACTTCGAGGCTGGAGCGGGTCAGCACCTCTATGGCCTGCTCCTGGGAAAGAGACAGCAATGACGAGACGGCACTGGCCCGGGGACGCCCAGGGTTTGGCTGCAGGCAACTGAGGCCGAAGCCACGCGGGTTCGAGGGGGCACGGGGTCACCTGGGTTTGTGCCTTGGACAAGTATTTTCCCGGCGCCCACTAGGTATCGCCCGTGGCAGGCACATCGAATACACTCAGTTTTGTGGATGTGTGCTGGGTGGTGCCAAGTGCGGCAGAAAGCATGGCTGGCGATGTGGCTCAGTTGGTAGAGTGCCTGCCTAGCGTGTCCGAAGCCCTGGGTTCCAGCCCCAGCAGCACGTAAAGAGGGCATGGTGGTGCACACCCGCAATCCCGGCACTCGGGTGCAGGAAGGAGGATGGGAAAATCAGGGTCAGCCTCCAGTACCTGTGGAGTTGGAGGACAGCCTGCACTAGCGAGATCCTGTCTCAAAACACAAGAGGGCGTGGAAGGCATCATTAAGAGGCTCTCACCCGCCCAGAGATGGTTCAGGAACGTCTCCGTGAGGAGGGGATATGAGCAGAGATCTGAAGTGGGGTGTGGAGGTGAAGGCTGGTAGGCAAAGGTGTTTCAGCCAGGGGAACCCCAAGTAGGAAAGCAGAGGGAGCCTGAAACCCTCTCAGATTTTCTTCCCCATGGTGGAAGTGAACACTCTTTGGATTAAATTATCTAGAATTAAATTATCTAGAATAGATGTGTTATTTGGCAAATTGATGCCTAGAGTCAATATTTTCTTTTTGGTTTTATGAGGCTGGGTGGGTCTCATGTAGTGAGGTTTGACCTTTTTTAAAAAACATATGTGTGTATAGTGTGCATGTGTGCTGGTGCATGTGTGTGCATGCATGATTGCATGTTGGTGCACATGTGTAAGGCCACAGGACAACCTTGGGTGTCCTCAGAAATGCCGTCCACCTGTCTATATTTGCTTGTGTGCTCTTGCAGTGCCCGTGTGCACGAGCAGGACATCAGGTGTCCTGTCCCATTGCTCTTCTGCCCGTTCTCATTTTGAGCCGGAGTCTCTTACTGACCCCCAAGCTTGCTGTTTTTCTTGAGCTGTGGTGGTTACCTGGTCTCTGCTCCCATTTGAAGGACTGGGGTTACAGGTGCCTGTGATCTGGAGATTCACATTTGGGTAGTTTCAGGCCCTCCTGCTTGTGCAGGAAGCCCACTTAACTGCTGAGCCATCTCTACAGCCACATCCACCTCCTTTTGAGACAGGGTCTCTCTGGCCTGGAACTCACCATGTAGGTAGACTGGCTGGCCAGCAAGCCCCAGGGATCCTCCTGTCTTTGCCTCCTCAGTGCTGGGATTGAAGCATGTGCTACCATACCCAGCATTTTGGCATGGGTTCTGGGGATGGAACTCAGGTCTTCACACTTGCGAGGCACTGTACTGAGTGAGCTATCGTCTTTTTAAATATTTTATTTATTTATTTATTTATTTATTTATTTATTTATTTGAGAGAGAGAGAGAGAAAAAGAAAGAGAGAATGGGCACAGCAGGGCCTCTAGCCATTGCAAACAAACTCCAGATGCATGTGCCCCTTGTGCATCTGGCTTATGTGGGTCCTGGGGAATTGAACCGGGGTCCTTAGGCTTCACAGGCAAACGCCTTAACCGCTAGGCCATTTCCCCACCCTCAAGCTATTGTCTTTTACACAACTATCAGACTGCCACAGAAAGGCAATTTAAAAAATATGGAGATAGCTGGGCATGGTGGTGTATGCCTTTAATCCCAGCACTCGGGAGGCAGAGGTAGGAGGATCACCATGAGTTCGAGGCCACCCTGAGACTACATAGTTAATTCCAGGTCAGCCTGGACCAGAGTGAAACTTTATCTCCAAAAACCGAAAAAAAAAAAAAAAAAAAAAAAAAAAAAAAAAAAAAAAAAAGAAAGGAGATGTCACAACAGAGTTGGCAAAGCCTGACTTTGCCTGAAGGGGGCTCTGGAGAAGGGGGTGGGGGAAGGGAGTGTGACAGATGACAGAAGTGGCCTGCAGAGAGGTCATTGTGGCATGTGTGTGAAGACGGCAGTGTGTCATCTAACTTGTTTGATCCATCTTCCACCCTGAGGATGTCAGCCACCAACATTGCTTCAAGGGCTCTTTGGCTAACTGAGAGGTGGTCTGGGCCTTGTGATGGACAAGTCCAAGTTAATTTATCAAGCGTGAGTGGTTCAAGTGATGTCAATAAACAACAGCTCTTTGGGGTTGGCCCTGATCCCAGGGCACACCACCTGATTTTCAGGAACCCCAGGCCCCCAATTCCTTATTCATAACCACACTTTTATGCTTTTCTGCATAGATCAAATGACATGATCATACACCCCAAACCTGCCTGCCCTCTGGCCACCCCCAGCTCACACACGTGGGCATTCCTGGTGGTTCTGTTGTAGGACACACTGAGGTGAAAGAGATGGAGAAGAGTCTGGAGGATGACCACAGGGCCATGGCCGGGTAAAAGGCTGAGTGTGGGGGGTGATACTGGGGACTCTTATTTCAGAAGACTGGGGAAGACATGGGTACATTTGAGAAAAGAGTTATGTTTGACAGAGGAAGCAAAGAGAGAATGGAGTAGCTTTGAAAACCTCTAGGGAAAGCTACAATTGAAGATGCAATACTACTGACATGGGTTGTCAGGGTTGGGCCAGGACTCCCTCTCACACATCCAAGGCTCTAGCTAGCTTGAATGGTGGTTCCCCCTATAGATTCAAGAGTTTTATTAAAGCTTCTTGGATATCCAGCTACCTAGCTGGAAGCGGTGGCACTGTGGACAGATCCTGGGGTCCGGCCCTAAGGTGTTTGTTACTGGTGGCAGATCTGAATTCCAGCCCAAGATAGGCAAAGTTGCTGGAGCTCTGTCTGGGGTTCCTGCAGTGTGCTTGCTGGTGGTGCTGGTGCTGGCTTTCTGTGGGAACCTTTGAACGTGGGCCAGCTTCTTCTGCCATTACGAACTTCCCCTCAGTCTGTAAGCTTCAATAAATCCCTTCTTCCCATGATTGCGCCTGGTTTGGAAGTTCGTGTCAGTGACCTGAAGCTGTCCACTGCACACTGCAATCATGATACTCAAGAAAACGTGTGTTCTGGGCCAGCATGGAGATGGGATCTTGGAACAGGACACAGGGAGTCTCTTGTGACTATGTCAGGGCTTAGGGACAGGACCTTGGCTGGGATAGGGTTCCTGAGGCACCGTTGCTAGGGTCACAACCCTTGTAACTGTTCCAGAAATGGTCTCAAATTGTAATTCCACTGATACACTCAAAGCATGGGTTCTAGCTTTTGCCAGATCTATGGATTCTGCTGTTCCTGTCTGAATTCTGCCAGCCAAGGCCAATAGACCATTTTTCGGCTGGCCTGGTGCATGTGTTGGCCTCTGTGGGAAGGTGCCTTGGCTGGGAGACTGAAGCCACAGTAGGTCCAACACTGCACACAGGCTATGATGACGTGTAGAAGCATCCCCAGGACCCGCAAGTGATTTTATCCGTGGAAACACTCACTTTCTTCTGGACTGTTTGGGTTGCTGTGGCCCAGGAAAGTGCCAAATTCTTTGCAATCAAAATATTTAACTCGGGAGCCCTGGTAGACGCATCAGGATGGATGGCTTCCTCCAAGACCACGGGTGCTAGCACAGGCCGATCAACTGCTGGCTCTGGCTCTGGCTCTGGCTCCAGGGCTTTCTCCCTGCTCTGCACTCGTGCTGCCCCCTGGTCACCTCTGCTTGAGTGAGGGAGTGCGAACAGCCAAGGCGAGGTTTCAGAGAAAAGTAGGTATGGTATCCACGAAGTAGAAAGGATGCAATGGCCTCCTACGTGGAACCCTTTACACTACATCCTGGAATGCTTCAAGCATGCTGTGTTTATTAATTATTCTTTTCCTTACTGAGACAGGGTCTTGCTGTGTAGCCCAAAGTAGCCTCAAACTGGCAATCCTCCTGCTTCAGCCTCCTGAGTGTTTTTCTTTCCCTCCTTCTATCTCTCCCTCCCTCCCTCCTTCCCCTCCTCTTTCTTTTTGAGACAGGGTCTCATGTGGGCCAGGCTGGCCTAAAACTTGCTATGTAGCCAAGCATGACCCTGAACTTTTGTTTTGATTTTCGAGGTAGGATCTTGCTCTAGCCCAAGCTGACCTGGAATTCATTCATCAGGGTGGCCTTGAACTAATGGCGATCCTCCTACCTCTGCCTCCCGAGTGCTGGGATTAAAGGCGTGCACCACCACACCTAGCTGACCCTGAACTTTTGATCCTCCTGCCTCCATCTCCCAAGTGCTGGGATTACATGTGTGACACCACACCTAGCTAAAACCCACTTTTATGTATGGACAAACTGAGACTTGGGAAGTTAACCCACTTTGTCCAGAGTCCCTGGCTGAGAGATGGCAGAGCTGGGGTCTGGCCTCAGGGAGTGGGCTCTCATGTCCATGTTGCTCTGTCACTGAGCCAGTTACCTAAGCTCCCTGGTCATTCAGTCACCAAGATCCCACTGGGACAGTCCCGGTAATGAGCATGCTAACTTTAGAAAAGTCAGGTGGTGCTGGCTGTGATGGTACTGCCTGTGAACCCAGCATGCGGGAGGCTGAGGTAGGATGATCACCAGTTGGAGGCCAGCCTGGGCTACTTAGTATGACCTTTTCTCAAAAAGAAAAAAAATGAGAGAAGAGAGAGAGAGAGAGAGAGAGAACGCACACAAGCTAAAGTTTGAGGACTTGTGCCTCGCTTTTCCTAAAATTTTGCATCTCTAGTGAGATTCCAGCTACGATATAAACCCAAGGTCACCTGCTATTTTATGTCCCTTGGTGGTCCTGCCAGCTCATGGTGGACTGTCTTTTCCACTGCAAGGACACTCTTAGCTTCCCTGTGGAATTCAGGGGAGGCATCCATTTTCAGATTCCATCCTAGCAAGCCTCAAGTGGGAAGCTGTTTTTATGTGACCTGTCTCTACAGCCTCCCTAGGCAGGACACATGCAATGTGCACACACAGGCACGCACGTGACATGTCATTCCAACCCGGGGGTCATTGGTGGAGGACTGCCCTGTCTCCACCGGGTTAAGCTTTTCCAACCCATCAGTCACGGTCCAACTACTATTCCAAAATGAGTGTTAAAACCTTAAAGAGGAAAACAGGCATGACATGAGGGTGCAGGAGGCCCCGAAGCAAGGCCCAGGTTACCCACCACATCCGGTGCCTTCTGGATCTGCGAGGCCAGCTGGAGAGAGTGGTTGGCCGATGAAAGCTGTTCCCTTAGAGTCTCCGCCTCTCTCTGCGCCACCTCTGCCCTCTGAGGGAAATGAAAAGGGGCGAAGAGAGAAAGTACATTCGGTTTAACAACTGACAATTATTACGAGAACATTCATCAATTCATGCCTGACTGACTGTAATTGATTTTCCTAAACACTCAACCTAATAAATGCTAGGGGAAAAAAAAAAAAAAACAACCCTAGAATGTGATGGATTTTTATTTTAAACAGTACAAGGGAGAAATAATTGAGCGATTATGACAGTAATTTAACGCTAGGAGCGAGGAATCCCCTGCTGGTATTAATGCTCCGGCCCACTGCATTTCCCAGACTGAATAAATACCAGTGGAAATAGAGTCTTCTCATTCAATTTCTTTCTATTCTCACAGACCGAGGAGATTTTATTGCAGGATTACTCCTGGGAGTCATTCTCACGGGTAAACACTGAATTAAAGACACTCCGGCCATTCTCTTCTCCCAAACACGCACAATGTTGGGGTTGTTTTCCTCCAATGTGCATTTCCATAAGTGCATGGAGAGAAATGTCACTTCTTTTGTAAGGGACAGGCTGGTTTCTGTGTAGTTAACCCCTCACTGGGTAACATTTTCAGCCAGTCAGGCTGGTCTGGGCTAGTGGTATGTGGGCTGGATGAGAAATGGCTGGAACCTCCCATTGTTTGCCTGTAACTTGTGGATGAGAAGGCTGTTGGTGCCGAAAACTCAAACATCGCACTGGACAATGACAACAGCCACTCCAGTGCCCACCACTCATGAGGGCAACTGGGAACAGAGGCACCAAGCTACCCCACAGAGCCTCCACTTACCCACCTATAGAATGGGAATATCGTATCATCTACTTTGAGAGTAAGAAGCTTGTCAAAGAGCTTGTCCAGGTTTTACATTTATGACTGAGACAAAATGAAGACAGGTGGGAATTGATTGCTAACGACATGAGGGGAGTAGAGTGACATGCTACTACCGTTTTTAAAACATCTGGCAAGTTGCATTTTGTGGACAGAAAAGATTAACGAGGGAAGCAGAGGCAGGTGATCCCAAGTTTGAGGACAGCCTGCTCTACAGAGTGAGATTCTGTCTAAAAGAAAAAGTACAGGGCTGGAGAGATGGCTTAGTGGTTAAGGTGCTTTCCTGCAAAGCCAAAGGACCCAGGTTCGATTCCCCAGGACCCATGTAAGTCAGATGAACAAGGTGGCACATGTGTCTGGAGTTTGTTGTCAGGCCCTGTCTTAAAAACAAAAACAAAAAGAAAGAAATAAGGAAAAGAGAAAGAAATAAGAAATTAGTCTGCCTTGGTATTCATCAGCCAATCTGGTTGTTTGAGGAAAGGGCCTGGCAGCCTAAGTGGCTTGGTGATGGTCGCATCAAACCTGTGTATAGACAGATTCAGATCTTGCTGAGGACGGATATGTCTGCCCACAGAGGGAGGGGCTTTGTGCCATGCTTTGTGGACAGCTCTGGGCATGGCACTGAATGTAACTCATGAGTTACATGGCTAGCCCATTTATGCCAGTGTCTCTGTGCCAGATGGAATCTAGAACCAACTGTCAGGAAAGAACTAGGCGAGGTGATTAAGAAATACAGTGAGGGAAATTTATTTCTGGCTCATGCTAACTGTTCATCTATGGGGCTCTAGAAAGAGTCCTGTGAGATGAGAATGCTTTCCTTCAGTTCACTCCCAAGTTTTCCCTTCTCTCCCTTGGTGGTCCCGGAGGTGGAGGCAAGGCCTTTGTGAACTGCCAGGCAAGTGCTCTGCCTGAGAGCCACACCCTTACACCGTTCACTGGCAAAGTCTAGGCAAGCGCTCTAACCACTGAGCTGTATCTCCATGTCCCTTTCACTTTTTGAGCAAAGGTCTTGTTAAATTACCGAGGCTGGCCCTGAACTTACACTGTTGCCTGGCCAGCCTCATGAGTGCCAAGTCTGTAAAACCACCAGGCCCAGCTGAGCTTCCAAGTGTTTGGGTAATCCTGACATATGACAGAAAAGCACATTCCTCCTTGGTGAGCTAGGTAAAGTTTTGGGTACAAAATCCTCACAGCTCTTCCAGGAATAAGGTAGATTCTGACATATTTCCTAGTCTCTCTGACTAAGAAAAGTATTTGTTTGTCTATTGGGAAAAAGTTCTGCTAGCAGCCGGTTGCATCCGTGCCCGGCAGGCGTGTGTGTCACACTGAATCAGAGCTGAGAAAAGCCTGTGCGCTGGCTTCATGATCCATCCCTGTGAGCATGTGCAGATGACAGGTGGGCCGAGTACTGTATGCCACAGAGCAAGACATCCATGAATGTCCACTTCCCAAGTTCAAGTCCAGAGTGGTTCTTGGTGCCAGGCATGGAGGCCCAGGCCTGTAATCCCAGCATTTGGGAAGTTGAGGCAGGAGGACAGAGTTAGAGGCCAGCCTGGCCTAGATGGAGAGATCTAATCTCAAAACCAAAACCATACAAATCAAAATAGGGCAGGGAACCTAGCTCTGCCTCATAGGCACGAAGCCCTGGGTTCCATCCCCGGCACTGCATGAGCCGGTGTGGTAGAACAAGCTTGCAATTCCGGCACTTGAATGGTGGAGAAAGGAGGATTAGTTCAAGGTTGGCTCCAGAGAAAGTTCGAGGCAAGCATGCACTATATGAGACCTGTCTCAAAAACCAAACCAAAACAAAAATAACAAAACAAAGGATGGGGAGACCATGGGGGGGGGGCAAAATGTTTGCTTAGCAAGCATGAGGATCTAAATTTGATTCTTAGCATCAGATGCGTGCAAACACAATGAAAAAAGAAAGGAAGGAAGGAAGGAAGGAAGGAAAGAAGGAAGAAAGAAAGAAAGAAAGAAAGAAGGGTGACAGGAAGGAAGGGTCAGAACAGCTAGGTTAACAAGAGAACACCTCCACCTGATTGACTTCCTCTGGAAGAGGATCATGGGAAGTGTGCCAGTGGCCAGCCCACCCACACAGGAAACCCCAGGCAGGGCTCCCCTTATTTCCATGTGTCAGGTCCAGGCTTGTTTATCAAGAAGTCCTGAAGTTCCAAACCTTCCTGGTCACTAGTGGAGGGACCGACTATTAATACAAGTGCCGGAAGTTGAACAAGCACGTGTCCAAAGGACCCCTGTCTCGCGGACAGCTGCTGCCTGCTCCTGCGTTTCTCCCGCATGGAAACACAGTCACTGAGCAATAAAACAGAGCCGTGGGTCTCAGCAGAATGCCTGGGATAAACCCCGTTAAAATAACGTTATATGCCAGTGAACTAGCAAATTGTTCCTCCTGGGGGTTCCCCGACGGGGAGGCGGCAGGTCCAGATGTGTGTGGGGCCTGCAGCCGTGTGTGGCTCCCCGTGTAGCCCTGCTCCCGCCCCAACCACCTCTGCTTTGTCTCCCTGGGGACCACCTCCTGTCTAACCTAGGTGGCTGGCTTCCTGATCCTGTCACTAGAGCTGTCCTCTGCGCTCCTGGTTTCCTAGCTTCCTTCCCGACAGTCCTTATTCCTGGGGTAGGCAGAGTGATTCCTCTTCCACAAAACTAATCTGGAGTGTCCACCCCCTCTCCCAATGCCCACTGATTCTCCATTCTGCCCAGCCCTTTCCTACCCTGCTCCAGCCTATCTACCTGCTGGTAGGAGCATCACTGAGAGTTCGAGGCCACCCTGAGACTACATAGTTAATTCCAGGTCAGCCTGGAGCAGAGTGAAACCCTACCTCGAAAAACCAAAAAAAAAAATCTTCTGTGAATGGGTGTGTGGACGCATGTGTCACACTGGCTGTGTGGAGGTCAGAGGACAAGTTCGAGTGCCAGCCCTCACCTCCCACCTTGTTTGAGGAAGGGTCTCATTCACCCCCGCATCTCCTGGGCTCGCTGGCCTGGGAACTTCCGAGTCTCTGCCTCTCGCTCGTATCCTGCTGTGAGCGTAGGCATGCTGCCCCTGCGGACGCGAGCTGCCACGTCTGGCTTTCATGTGGGTGCTAAGGGACCTGAACTCCAGGCCTCATGCTTGTGTGGCAAGAGCTTTTATCCACTCAGTCAATCTCCCCAGCCCCATGTCCAACCTTTTGACACTGAGACACCACATCAAGTTCATGCTTGAGAAGGGCACAGCTGAGTTAACAACACAAAAGTGCAAAAACCACCACCACAACAAAAAACAAAAAAACACCCCCCCAAAACAACAACAACAACAACAACAAAACCAAAAAGCCCTCATAATGTTTTCAGTTTACGGTTTTGTCTTGGGTCACATTCACAGCTAACCTAGGACACAGGCTGATTGTGGGTCAGAAGTTGTACACCTCTGGTGCATGTTATATGTGTTTTTAATCATTTAATCCCTATAGAAATCATATGCAATATCCTATAGGTCTCCCTTTATAATCACTGAAGATAAACCTTAGATTCACAGGGGGCCCAACCTTTTCACACTGCAGTCTACAATGTGCCGGGGGCTACACTCACAGCTCTCCCGGGACACATACGGCCTGTCACTGGCAGGCTGGACATGCTTACAGGTTTAACTGTAGGCTTCAGGGTTAGAAGGGGCCACTGGGTCATCCAGTTCCTCCCTCCTCCTGGGCAGCCCCATGCCGGAGCCGTCATCTTATCAAGCTGGCCCCGTATGCTTGTGTAGCTCTGACGACTGGGAACCCTCTCCCAGGAGCAAGGCTCCTTTGGAGGGCCAGACTGTGGAGGGATTTTTCCACGTGGGACCTGTCTGCTCAGGTTGTCCTCTATACTTGGCCATGCTCCTCTGGGGCATCAGAAGAAGCCCGGCTCTGTCGTCCCCCGGCTGGTTTTGAAAGCTATGAAAACGGAAGCTACAAGGTGCCCACGCTAACTTCCCTCCCTCCCTCCCTGTCTAATATTTTGTGTGTGCATGTGTGAGTGCAGATGCACTCAAGGACTAGACAGGACACTTTCCCCTGAGCATCGGCTAGTTTGGCTGAGCACTTCGTGTGAAGGACAGGGACCCAGGGAACTCGCAATGTGCCAGGCAGCGACTTGAGGGGCTCCTGGGAGGATTTTCATCCCACAGGGGGGTTCCTCCCAACCAGGGTGACCTGAACCAAGTCCCAGAACCTTCCAGGGACTGTAGCTAGCCAGCTATAAAGTTGAGTGGGCAGAGGCCACAGGCTATTGCCATCTGGGCTGAAAAAAAACCGTCTCTGCTTTGACTGGTTCTGTCACTAATCAGGAACCCATGTGTGGGATGTGGCTCGGTTGCTTGCTGAGTATGCACAAAGCCCTGGGTTTGATTCTTAGCACCTCATAAACTTGGCATGGTGGTTACATGTCTGGGATCCCAGCACTGGGGAGGTGGAGGCAGGTGGATCAGAAGTTCAAGATCAGCGTTGGCTATATTGAGTTTCAGGCCAGCTGGGGCTATATGATCCTTGTAGCTGAGGATTCTGGAAAGCCGAGTGCTCAGAACCACTTGATACTATATAGCCATTCTGTGTGTATTTCCCAGAAGGCATGACTGATAATCGGATGTCAGCTGAAAGGGGCTGTGGACAGGGAGTCTCAAGAGCAGGCAGCTGGAACCTACTAGAAGGAGGCTATGGCAAACTCTCTAGGTTGGACATTCCTGGAATGGGGATCAGGAAAAGGGAAAAGTAGCGCCCCCTCCCCACGCAGGGCTATGCATGGTGGGTGTCTGGAATATTTGGTCTACACCCAAGACTACCAAGGGAACAGTGCCACGGAGGGACTTGGTCAAACTTGTCATAACCTTCCCAAGCATCCGCAGTGGCAGTGTTAAGTGAGACTATCAGAACAATAGCGGGCCTCCTGACTCAGAGCGAGGCATCTCCCGAGATGACAGACAGGGGCTTTTACGTTTCGTGCCTTAAACATTCTAAGTGTCCTACCTGGTTGGCTCGTTCTAGGTCAGTCATGATCATTTCGATCTCGTCGGCCCTGGGAAGGTGAGAGGGAGAGAGGTTAGTCATCGCTAAGGCAGGTGACCCGTGGGATGGGCTTTTTGGCTCTGAGCAAGACGGAATGACCAAATCCACATGGGTGAGGCTGGGTCCTCAGCAGAGAGGGCCGTGAGGGGTCACTGCTGCCCATCGGACCAGGTGGGCTTGTGTTACAGGCAGCATGCCTACAGGGCTCATATATTTTTTGTTTATTTTTAAATTTATTTATTTATTTTTATTTTTTTTAATTTTTGGAGAGAGACAGAGAGAGGGAGACAGATAGAGAATGGGTGCGCCAGTGTGCACCCCTTGTGGGCAAGTGTGGCATTGCGCCCTTGTGTCACTTTGCATCTGGCTAAAGGTGGGACCTGGAGATCGGATCCGGGTTCTTTGGCTTAGCAGGCAGGCGCCTTAACCTCTAAGCCATCTCTAGTTCTGTTTGTTTTTTGAGATGGGGTTCGAATGGGGAGCGTGTTTGTCTAATGCAGTCCAGGCGTGTTTCTGCCTCTTACTTGCTCAAGGCTGACATGACAGGCACACGTGTGGGCTACCGCATGTGGCTTTGCACTCTTTGGATATTCATGTGTCTGGGGATCGGAGGTGGTGGCCTGTCCTGGAGGTGCTCCTAATCTTGTTGGTAAGACAGAGCCCCAAAAGGAAAATACAGGGGCCGGGGATGTGGCTCAGCTGGTTGAGTGCTGGTCTGGCATGCACCAGGTCCTGGGTTCCATCCCCAGTACTACATAAACTGGGCGTGGTGGTACACGCCTGTCATCCCAGCATTCAGGAGGTGGAGGCAGGAAGATTATTAGTTCAGGGTCATCCTTGGCTTTTTAGTGAGTTTGAGGCCAGCCTGGGCTACATGAGACCTTGCTCCCCCCTCCCACAAAAAGGATAAGATACAGTGTGTCCCACCAAGGGCTCATGTGGAGCTCTGAACATCGTGCAGAGGGGACAGGGTGCCAGGCTGTTCCTGTGCAGTCTGCGGGGACTATCTTCTGTCCCTGGGTTCCTGTCCCCCTGATTCCGCCTGTCCCTCAGCCTCTCCCAGTGGCTTCCTGAGGGAGTCACATACTCCCCTCTCCCTGGCTGGTGTGTGTTAAGTTTTTATCTGATGACCCCAAACACAATCTGCAGGCTAAACCTTGGGTCTTTCTGGTTCTGAGTCCCAGGACTGGGACCTCTATTGATGGGAATCTGAGTCAGGCTGCAGTCCAGACTTCTGGATGGTTCCTTTCCTGCCAAGCACAAGCTAGTGTTTAGTTCAAAGCTAGCCCAGGATACGGGGCCAGGCCTGACTTCGAGAGCTCTATCCCCTCGACCTCAGCTGAGTCCTTAGGGGATGAGCCACCCAGGACATCTTTGCTGCCCTCACTTTGAGGACTGAAAGCACTGTTGTCCGGCCCCTGCGCAGGTTTGGTTTCGAAGCCTGCGTTTTTCACATGCTGGGAATCCACAAAAGCTTATCAACTCCCAACAGCCTGCCTGGGGTGGCAGGTGCCAGGGGATCACATTCGATGCTCATTGCGTGTGTGGAAATAGCACCCAGCTTTCAGACGGCCCACGGAGAGCTTGAAACAGCCCATTCAATGTCTTTGTTAAAATGGAACTATTTTTGGATGATTTCGTGGGAAAGGCCGTGTCACTGTCAGTTAAAACCCCAAGCCAGGGGCTCTCGTAAAAGGTGGACGCTGGGCTGGGAGATGTCTCAGTGGTTGAAAGTGCTTGCCAAACAAGCTGAGGACCAGAGTTCAGATCCCAGAACCAACATAAAGCTGGTTGCAATAGCAAGTACACCTATATTCCCTGCATGCCTACGAGCAAGATGAGAGGTGGTGGCAGGAGAGTCCCAAAGCCTATGGACCAGCTAGTCCAGTGTACACAGCAGTGAACAGGAGAGTCCCTTCTTGAACAAGGTGGAAAGTGAGGACTGACATCCTGAGGCTGTCTTCTGACCTCTGCACATGTGCCATGGCACATGCGTACCCATGCACACAAAAAAATGGACAGGTCCGAAGGGGTAACACCCGAAGTTGTCCTCTTGTACCTGCACACACCTGCACACACACACACACACACACACACACACACACACACACACACACACACCTCTTCGGTCTGGGTGTAAGGAGATGGTGCAGCTTAAATTACCAAATATCTGTGGCAACATTTCAGAAGGCTCTGAGATCATGGCGAACAACCGCAAGGCAGGCAGTCTAACGAGCACATGGGGTTTAGAAATCACCCAGGTGGTGAGGGTCTTAACCACAACGTAAAGAAAAAGCTGCTGTCACGACACCCATGCGGAAGGCCTCAGAGTGCGGACCCCACTGCGCACAAAATGAAAACAGTGTTGACCAATGATTTTTTAGAGCAGATCACAAGCTTTAAACATGGCTTTGAACTGGAATCAGAGAATTATTCGTCGTGCCTTTTTTTGTTTGTTTGAGATAGAGTTTTGTTATGTAGCCCAGGCTGGCCTGGGACTTGAGGGTACTGGGGTTTCATGCACATCTGCCACCATTCCTGGTTCATTATGCACGTAACGAAGTGCAGAAATACATGGCCAACTGCCCTGGCTACCACCTTCATCCATCCACCCACTCATTCCTTGACCAGGTCTGACTCCATCGTAGTTTTGTTTGCTTAGGTAAGCACGCAGAGATGTACATGTAGACATAATGCCACCAGGTCTTGCCAGTGCCACAGATGTAGAAGAAAGGGCCAGAACTACATATCTACTGTGCATCCAAAAGGAGATTAGTAGGGAGAAGCTGGTAGTGGCTGGCTTCTCTCCCAGGCATGTGTGCAGGGCTGGCTGCAGAATCTGGTTGGTGGACGGGGATGGGCCAGGCCTGCTGAGAGGAAGTCCCAGGCACCCGTCCAGGTAGAAGAGTCCCTCATTTCCCTGCGTTGGTCCTTGGTGAGCTCTTTCCTCATTCTCTAATTCTGCTCATCTCTCTTCACCCCAGTGTTTCTTCTGCTCTGACTGCAGTGGGTTCACATAATCGCTTCTGTCTTCTATGTCATTCAACTTTTTTCATATTTTGCCTTTATTTATTTATTTGAGGGCCACAGACAGGCAGAGAGAGAACGAGGCCGAAAGAGAGAGAGAGAATGGGCGCACCAGGGCCTCCAGCCACTGCAAACGAACTCCAGATGCATGCACCCCCTTGTGCATCTGACTTATGTGGGTCCTGGGGAATCGAGCCTTGAACCGGGGTCCTTAGGCTTCACAAGCAAGTGCTTAACTGCTAAGCCATCTCTCCAGCCCATATTTTCCCTTGTTTTTTTTTACTCTTTCTTGCTGCCTTCTAGAAGGTTCTTCAACTTGATCTAACTGACCTTTAGTTGTAACCACGCTGCAAATTTGGTCTCCTTGACTCTCTAAAACCTCATTTCATTTTTGCTTTACCCAACTAGCATTTCCCCGCTTTTCAGGGGCAATCCATTTCTTAGGTTTATTTTCCCCTTGCGGCCCATGTGTCTGGAGCTCACATGCGCCGTTGGCTTGGATGCTGTTCTCAGGGGGCTTCTCCGGGCCAGCTGCTTTGCTATGGGCTCAGGCTCTCTGCGGGAGGTGGGAGCGGCCAAGCCTGCTGGGTGCCCCTACATGCACGGAAGAAGAAAGGAATGAGTGCCTCGCTTAATGGAGGAAGAAAAGGAGAGGAGAGCCTCAGGCCCTTGACTCCTCGTGGGGCCTGTTCTCTGCTGCCCCTCTGCCAGAGGCCACCTTTGGGTGCAGCTTACCGATCCTGGGTGGCTTCAAAGGTTGCCTCTACCTCTCAGGCCATCTTTCTGCCGCTCTTGCCTGGCAGAGCAAGGGCTAGGTACATGGCAGTCTTAGGTGGAGTGCTTGCAGAGGCCTGGCTGCCCCCAGAGCTGGGCTTGTTGGGGATGAGAACCGGAATGTAGCCTGATTTCTTGGCAGACAGCGAATGGGGTCTTGGGCAGGGTGGGGCAGATCTACAACCCCAGCATTAAGGCGGCTGATTAAAGCGGATTGTGAGTTGAAGATGGGTCTGGATTCCATAGTGAGTTCAGCTTGAGGCCAGCCTGGGCTACAGCATAAATTTCAAGATCGGACTGAGCAACCTGGTGAGACCTTGTTTTAAAAGCCAAACAAACAACAAAAAAGAGCATTGGCTTTGGAGTCTTACTATCTGGGAAATAGAACAAAAGATTTCAAGTCTCTTATAAAAAGCATGAACAAACAACAACAGTGTCACGTTTAACCAGGAAGGTGCCTTCTTGGGCATTTGAAGTGATCCCTGGAAGCGATTTTCAAGTTTTCCATCCAAGGGTCAGCTCAACTCTAGTTGCTAAGCAACAGCAAAACTGAGCAAAATATGGAACATGGAAATAGTAGCTGTACTCACCTTTCACTGTGAGAGCGACGCTCCCGTGCCCAGGCTTTCACAGGGTTATGACAGCACAACTCTGCTGTTACGGGGCACAGTTACTCAACGGAAATTATTATTATTATTTTTTTTTGGTGTGTATGCGTGCATGTTCCTGTGTCTGAGTTGTCTGTGAGTTACCATGATGTGGGTATGGAGGTCAGAGGATAATTTTGGGGTGCTGGTCCCTGCTTTCTGCCTCCTTTGAGACAGGGTGTCTCATGTTCACTGCTCTATGGTCAGGCTAGCTGGTGCACGAGCCTCAACATTCTCCTGCCTCTGCCTCTCTTCTAGCCTGATAGTGTCTGGCTTCTGTTGTGGATTCTGGAGAGCTGAACTTAGGTACTCACACTTGTGTGGCTCCTCAGTCCTATTTTATTTATTTATATTAAATTTTTTATTGTTTATTATTTATTTATTTGAGAGTGATAGACAGACATACAGACACAGAGTGAGGCAGATAGAGAACGGGCATGCCAGAGCCTCCAGCCACTGCAAACGAACTCCAGATGCATGTGCCACCTTGTGCATCTGGCTTACGTGGGTACTGGGGTATCGAGCCTCCAACCGGGGTCCTTAGGCTTCACAGACAAGTGCTTAACCACTAAGCCATCTCTCCAGGCCCCTATTTTATTTATTTATAAGAGAGAGCAAGTGAGAGAGAAAGAGAGAATGGGCATGTGCCACTTTGCATCTGGCTTTCTATGGGTATTGGGGAAATCGAATCCAGACTGGCAGACTTTGTAAGCAAGCACCTTTAGGTGCTGAACCATCTCTCCAGCCTCTACTACATAGGCCTCAAACTTACATAGCTGAGGGTGACCTTGGGCTTGTGACCCTCTGCTTCCACTGCCTGAGTGATTACAGGTGTGCACCACAGACCCAGATGATGTAGTGCTGCGTGCTGAGGATGGATTCCAGGGCTTTGTGCATACTATCAACTAAGCCACATCCCTAGGCCTGATTTTATTATTTTGGACAGGATCTCATGATTTAGCCAAAGTTGATTTTGAACTCACCATCCCCTTTCCTTAGCCTCCAGAGTACTGGGTGACAGACGTGCACCCCAGGCTGGGCATTATAACTGGGAATTTTAATGTGATCAGGGGCTTTGGAAGATGTGAAAGGCAACTCTGGAGCATGATTGGGGTATGTGTCTCCCCTCAGCACAGCCCCCACTGGACCTTTATGACTTACTCTCTCACCAAACTGCGCCCCCTCCAACAAGATCAATCCAACAGGCAAACTGCCCCCAGTGAGTGCGATGGGAATGGCTGGGGTACACACAGCCAAAAATGTTACTTCACAAGAGCAGGAATGAATTCCATAAGCACGCCTGTCAATGATTGTCCAAAGGTTTTCTTCTCTGCCCCTTTCTCTTTGACACAAGGTTTTGTATAGCTCTGGTTAAGGGCCGATACTCACTGTGTAGACCAGGGTTGTAAGGAATCCTGCCTTGGCCTTCCAAGGGCTGAGATTACAAGTATGCATCACTAACATCAGAGCCAGCCACAAAGGCTTTTCATATGCATCGTCATTGTCATTCTCTCACTTGCTCCTTTCCTTTCGGATTTTCATGTAGCCCAGTGGGGCCTCAAACTCACTATGGAGCTGGGGATGGCCTTGAATACCTGATCCTGCTTCCTCCTCCTGAGTTCTGGGATTAGGGGTGTATGACGACACCATGCTCAGTTTCTGGGGTGCAGAGGATCAATCTCATGACTTCATGCATGCTAGGCCAGTACTCTATCAATCAAGCTACATCTCCAACCTCTGCACAGGGTTTTTATTTTTCCCATTTCTTTTTCTTCTTTAAATATTTTATTAATTAACCAATTAATTTATTTAAGAGACTGAGACAGGAGAGAGAGAGAGAGAGAGAGGGAGGAGGTGCACCAGGGCTTCTAGCCACTGCAAACAAACTCCAGACACATGTGTCCCCTTGTGCATCTGGCTTTAAGTGGGTATTGGGGAATCGAACCTGGGTTGTTAGACTTTGCGGGCAAGCACCTTAACCGCTGAGGCATCTCTCCAGACCCACATTTCTTTTACTTTTCGTGTTTCTTGAGACAGGATCTTATGTGGTCCAGGCTGTCCTGTTAACACACATCTTCTTGCTTCCTTCTCTGCCTTCTGAAAGTGGGGTTTACAGGCATGTACTACCACACCTGGCCATTCTTTCTATTTCAAAGGCTCAATTACCAGCTTCAGTATCCAGAGCCCAACATTAGTCTAAAATCATTTATTTTCCAAAGTCCGTAATAACCGCACATACTGTTTGCTCAGCACACGATTTATTATAAATTTCATCCCCTCACCTTTTTACGAGCTGACAAAACAGCTTCCCCTGATCTATTAACCTGCCCTGCTTTCTGCTCCTCTCAGACTTCAAAGAGAGGATAATTTCAGCTAGGCCTGGAATATATAGTTCATTCACTCTGTTTCCCTGCAGATCATTTCAGGGTATTCTCCAGGCTAACGCACCATTTTTATGACAAACTTCAAAGGACACGGTCAAGGTTGATGGAAAGGAAATTATATCCACACTAGTAACTGTATTTCCTTTCACATGAACCTCCAGAGCACTAGCAGCATCTGGCGGCAGGGCGAGGCTGGTAGATACATCAATACCCTGACAATTGGTGACACCAGGCGCTGTGAAAACAGCACACCCCACCCTCTGTGCCTGGGGTGCCACACCCGCACATTCTAAAAACTATGGGGCAAAAATTCGGGTGTGGTGGTTCACACGCCTTTAATCCCAGCACTTGGGAGGCTGAGGTAGATGGCTGTGAGTTCAAAGCCACCCTGAGACTACATAGTGAATTCCAGGTCAGCCTGGGCTAGAGCGAGACCCGACTTCAAAAAACCAAAAAAAAAATTACTCAGACAAAATTGCACCTGTATTCAATGGTACAAACTTTTACTTGGGTCATTATTCCAGTAATAATATAGTGCTAAAACTACTTATGTAATATTTGCATTACATTAGGTGCCTTTAAAAAAGACATCTAAGGCCGGGCGTGGTGGCGCACGCCTTTAATCCCAGCACTCGGGAGGCAGAGGTAGGAGGATCGCTGAGAGTTCGAGGCCACACTGAGACTACATAGTTAATTCCAGGTCAGCCTGGGCCAGAGTGAGACACTACCTCGAAAAACCAAAAAAAAAAAAAAAAAAAAAAAAAAAAAAGACATCTAAGAGCCGGGCATGGTGGCACACGCCTTTAATCCCAGCACTTGGGAGGCAGAGGTAGGAGGATCGCTGTGAGTTCAAGGCCACTAAAACTACATAGTTAATTCCAGGTCAGCCTGGACCAGAGTGAAACCCTACCTCGAAAAACAAAACAAACAAACAAAAATGACATCTAAGGCGGGTGTGGTAGCATACAACTCCCAGCACTCGGAAGGCAGAGGTAGGAGGATCGCCATGAGTTTGAGGCCACCCTGAGAATACATAGTGAATTCCAGGTCAGCCTGGACCAGATTGAAACCCTACCTCGAAAAACCAAAAAAAGACATCTAGAGGATATTTAGTCCACATTGTATGCAAATGCCATGGCATTTGTGTGCCATGTGCATGTGTGTGAAGAACACGTATGCTCATATGTGCATAGCTGTGGGAACAGGCGAGAGGAAGATACTCAGTGTTTTCCTAAATAACCCTTTCATTTTAGTTATTAACTCACTTATTTGAGACGGGGTCTCTCAGTGAACCTGGAGCTCAGCCATTCCTCTACACGAGCCCGCCAACAATGTCTGGGCATCTGCTTGCTTCTTTCTCTTCCCCAGGGCTGGGATGACAGGCAGGCAGGTGCCACCATGGCCGGCATTCTGTGTGGGAGCTGGGGGTCCAAACTCAGGTCCTCATGCTTTCATGGCAAGCACTCCACCCAGCCTAAGCATTAGGGTGAGATTGACTCTGATGTAGCCCAAGCTGGCCTTAAATTGACTATAGAACCAAAGATGACCTTGAACTCCTGATCCTCCTGCTCAGTGAGAGCACAATAGGCTGGAGCCACTATGCCAAGTTTATGTAGTGCTAGGGATTAAACCCAGGGTTCTGTGCACGCTAGACAGGAACTCTACCAGCTGAGCTACACCCCTGGCCTCTATTTTTTTAACATTAACATATTTTTCTTTTTTTCTTTTTTTTATTGACAACTTCTTTAATTGTAGGCAATATCCCATGGTACTTCCCTCCCTCCCCCCTGGCCTCTATTTTTTTTTTTTTCGGTTTTTCGAGGTAGGGTCTCACTCTAGTTCAGGCTGACCTGGAATTCACTATGTAGTCTCAGGGTGGCCTCGAACTCACGGCAATCCTCCTACCTCTGCCTCCCGAGTGCTGGGATTAAAGGCGTGAGCCACCACGCCCGGCTCCTCTATTTTTTTTTTAATTCTTATTTTTTATTGACTTTTATACTTAGATACAAAAAACCCCACCTGATATTTCCCTCCCCTCCCCCATTCCACTTTAGAACTCCAGTCTCCATCATATCCTGGTCTCTATTTTTATCTCTCTCTCCCCCCCCAGGAAGTCAATATGTAGCCCAAGCTAGTCTCAAACTGGCCATCCTGTTGCTTCAGGCTCCTGAGTTACATACATGATTTTATATAAGCACTTGAACTTCCATGGATTTTGGTATTCATGGTGTGTGTACGGTGGGGGGGGGAGGGGAAAGGAACTGGTGCTCTTGGTCACGGAGTGAAGATTATGTGTCTAAAAGGCAGCTGAAAAATGGTACAGGGCTGTCGTCACAGATCAATGCATTTTTTTGGAATCAAGTCCAAAGCCAATGATCTCAACAGCAGACTGTGAAGCTCTCCGGCATCAAAGACAAACAGCCAAAGAGGAATTCTTCCTGCTTTAATGAAGCTGCAGCCTGTGTTTAAGGCAGGCTTCCCTCCCGCCCGGATGTGCTGGGTGCAGCTTGCTTTCCTGACAGCCCGAACGCTGGGGCCTAGCTCACTAGGCCCAGGGGCAGGGGAGACAATGGGACAAGGCTTGCTGGTCTCAGTGCAGGAAGAACAGGCTGACCAGGGGTAGGTGGAGGGGGCTAGGCTCTGAGGAAGGGTGCTCTGTGGTGGGACTGAAATCCCCTTCAAAGAGGGAGGTCCCCGGTCCCACCTGGACACACAGAAGAGGATCTTGGCTTCGAAGAGGTGGGGACAAGTCTTCGGAAAAGCAAAGCCCTAGAAGGCAGATGCCATTTAGGAGGTAGGGTGGGTCTGAAGTCTCCGGTGAGACAGAGCAAAATTGAGATGTGCTTTAGCGTGCTCCTGTCCCTCTCTGACAGAGTGACGACTGTGGAGGACAGTCAGATTTGGTCTCCCTTCTGTAAGTCAGCTAGGCAGAAGGAGGTGCCACTTGCAGACTGCTCAATTTGCGAACAGCTTTTAGGTGGTTCATATGAAATTTTCACGATCTTCTAAACCCTCACCTGTGTATAAGGACAGCACAGAATTTCTGGCGCCCCTATAATGCCTTGAACTTCTTTTACTTGGAAAACCCTCACTGACATTTATTTCCAGAACATTCTATACAAGATAACAGTGGGAGTTTCCTGGTTGCTGACTGACCTCAAGTATAATGAACCAAGTATTTCACCAGTCACCATGTTGCTGGTTTGGGGATTTAAATACACACATTTTATTTTGTTAATGACATAGAAAGAAAATTCTTACTTTATTATGACTTTTTAATAAAAGATGGATATTGATTTCATTAAGTACCTTTTAAGCAATTATGGGGCTAATGAAATAGATTTTCTCCTCTGACTTGCTAACTTGAAATTATCCCGACAGTCACTTGCCCCTACTTGGCTGTGGTATATTAGCCATTCTATTAGCTCCTCAGTTCTGTTTGCTAATATTTTATTTAGTATTTTTCATACATATTTATACATAAGTATGCCTTTGGTTTATTTTGTCTTAGTTGAGGGAAGTCATAAAAAAACTTGAAAAATGTGTATGTGTGTGTGTGTGTATTTGCGGTGTGCATGCGTATGTGGGTGGATGGGCATAATGTGTGTGGGCAGAGGCCAGAAGTTGACTGTAGGTGCCATCTTGTGTTTGAGACAGGGTCTCTAGCTGACCTAGAACTCACCAATTAGGCTAGACCAGCTAGCCAGCTGGTTCCAGGGACCTCCGTCTCCTCCTCCCCAGTGCTGGATTACGGGCAATCTAGAGCTTCAAACTCAGGTCCGCTTGCTTGTTACACGGGCACTTTGTCACTGAGCCATCTCCCCAGCCTCTAGAAACCTCATTTGGAAGAATCTCTTCACGGACTCAGTGTCTGCCCTCTTTTTTTTGGCAAACCTTCCCAAGCAGCCTGGTCACCACTTGCCCAGCTCAAGCCCATCACCCTGCCTTTCTGAGCCACCTGTGACGTTTGTCCCTGACTTGTGGCACCTGCCTGTGGTCACCAAGTGTAGCCCAAGTCTAACATGGGCCTCCTCACTCCGCCAGGCCTTCTGTGTTGTAGAGGCGTTCTTCCCTGCCCTCGCCAAGGCCAGCCAGCCAGACAGACAGACGAGGAAACGGAGCCCCAGGGAGGATCAGTGAAGACACTGTCAAGGACATGAGGAGCCACGGGACTGTGGTAAACCCTGCTCTTATGCACGGATAATAAGGGCCTCTAATTACCTCCTTTCTCCCTAAATACTACTTGGTGGGAACTGTTAGGGAAAGGGTGGGTGGCAGGAGCTCAAGCTAAGAATAAAAAAAGCTTACAACCACATCCTAGTTATTACTCTCAGCTGCCTCCCTCTCTAGACCCCCACGTTTTAGCCCAAGTCCAAGCCTACTTCCTGGCTCTTCTCCCAGCATCCTTCCTGATGCTCAGCTCACCTCACCTGTGTCTCATTCCCTCCCCTGTTTATTCACAGCCCCATTTCCCTTCACTGACCTCGCTGACGTTCCCATGGCGGGTTTCTTCACCCCTAGGCATGACTGGGAAGTGAAATTGTACCAGTCTGCCTCAAAGGCTGCAGAACACTTGTAAGGCCTAAGGGGCTACGGGGATGGCTCAGCGGGTAGGAGCGTGCATGCTGTGCAAGCATGAGGAGCTATGTTCAGTCCTTAGCATGTACAAAGCTGGGCACGACTGCGCATGCCTGTAGCCGCAGTGTTGAGGGGGTGTGGTGGAGTCAGGGGGCTACTGGGACGGAGGAGAGCACGCGAAGATCTCTCCGACTTCTGTGCACATCTGCACACACACAAATTCACAATCAAAACCAGGAGGAAGACAGCGTCCTTCCCCTTCCTCTTGCTGGCACCAAAAGTCTGCATTTGGGTGGTGTGAGTGGCTTTTTTAGGGTAACTGGAAAATGAATAATTCAACAGTTCCTATTCTACTTGTGAAGTGTGATACAAACAATTCGACTGGGGCCAGACTTGCTGGCCCCACGCAGACCATCCTTTCCCTTTGTTCTGACCTCATCGGATTTGGCCACGCGTCTTTAAGGAGGCCCTCCATCCTGTCTAATCACTAAAATACCACAAAGGAAGTCCACAATGCTCAGATGGAGGGAAAAAAATAGAAAGGTTAATTGCAACATAAAGTTTTCCCTTGTAGTCAGGCAGACAGTAGGTCAGGGTATCATGACATTCCTAAGCTCTTAAATTACAAAATAAAAAAAAATAAAAAACTTAGAGGGAAATGTCTTAGTCACACCAGGTTATTGAATAATTGTGCTTCTTATTCCAATCTGAGCCCTAAGAATTATCCTCCCTACAGAATGTTGCCCCTTAACTCCCAGACACCACTACACGAGCCTTATTGACACAGGGTCTTGTCTTAAAGCCACTTTGAGATCCAGAGACACAGGGGCTCCCAAGACCCCATCACTGAAGTAGACCTAAAACAAACCCAATGTGGCTCAGGGAAATTCGTGGAAGAGGGGGCGGAAAGAGTGTTAGAGCCACAAGTTGGGTCATTGTGCACAGAGACTTTGCCTCTCCCCCATAACTGTTGGCTACCCCCATAATGCACGACCCACATTCCCCAATGAGGAGGGTCCCTTCGGAGGGGGGAGGACAGGGAGGAGGCTACCAGAAGCACCAACATGAATGTAAAATTAAAATAAATAAATAAATAAATAAATAAAATAAACAAATGGGGGTGGCTCAGTGGGTACAGGGCTTGTTGGGTTAGTGTGAGGACTTGAGTTCAGATCCCCAGCACCCACGTAAAAGCCAGGTGTGGCAGCACATGCTTGGAAGGAGTGCCAGGCCTGGCTGGTTAGTCTAAGTGAAACCCTTGAGCTTGAGTGAGAGAGCCAGTCTCGAAAATAAGGGAGAAGAACTGAGGAAGAGGCCTGGTGCTGACCTCTGGCTTCCACACACATACACATACATGTGCCCTCACACACAGGAGGAACACGCATATAGACATGCATACCACACACATATACAGAAGACCAAAAGCAAACAAGAAACAAACACAGCCACCTTCCTGGTGTTGCTATAGGATCCTTTTTTTTTTTTTTTGGTTTTGCGAGATAGGGGCTCACTCTGGCCCAGGCTGACCTGGAATTAACTATGTTGTCTCAGGGTGGCCTCGAAATCTCAGCGATCCTCCTCCCTCTGCCTCCCGAGTGCTGGGATTAAAGGCGTGCGCCACCACGCCCGGCTAGGATCCATTTTGGAAGGGAAATGTGTATGAGACAGGATTTCACTATGTAGCCCAGGCTGGCCTTGAATTTGAGGACCTCCTATCTCGGGGTGGAAGGAGCCCTTGGGGGACGGTCACAGCCTCACTCCTACGTTCATGGCGGATCACCTTGGTGGATGTCACCCTCACCCAGGGGACACACATGCCAAGTGACTGCCCTTTTCTTGGACAAAGACTCTCACTGACCCTGCAGCCCACAGATTTGGCTAGACTATGCTAGCCAGCTTGCCCCAGGGAACCCACCTCTGCCTCCCTATTAGCTGGGATTTTAGACAGTCTGCTAAGCCTGCCTGCCATTTACACGGATGCTGCGGATCAGAACTCAGGGCCATGGACCATGCAGCAAGTGTTCTGCCAACCGAGACACCTCCCCAGCCCAAGGCCAAGTTTTAAGCCACACTAATCAACACAATAAAATGGTAAGAAGTAATTTTGAAAGGCACAGTAAAATAAAAACATAAGCTTGAACTTGTCTTAAGTAACATGGTAAGAATGTCTATAAAATGTATAAAACAAAAATGAAATGAAATGCCATACAATACATAAAGTATAATCCTTCCAGAAAACTCACTACTCTGATAGGAGAAGGCAACAGATGAGTGATTTAATCACGTGGAATTTAACAGCCAGGTCACAGTTGAATTAATAGGGACCAGGGCTGGGGAAAGGACATCACTGAAGCCCTTCGTGAGTAGGAAAAAAGATCTTCACTTCAAACCAACAACCTTCATTAATCTTTGTACAGCAATAACAGAGATGGTGCTTTTAAAAATGGGACCAATGGGGTTGGATATGGCTCAGCAGGGGCGAGTCTTACTATGTAAACATGAGGACGTGAGTTCAGTCCCTACCACCTACGTAAAGAGTGGGTAAGGCTGCGCACGCCTCTAACCCCAGTGCTGAGGGTTAGAGACAGGAGGATGCTGGTGCTCCCCGGTCATCTAGTCTAACCAAAAATGGGAAGCTCCAGATTTAGAAAGAGATTCTGTCTCAGAGAAATGAGGTGGAAAAGCGTTAGAGGAAGACATCTGATGTCTCTATAAGTGTGTGCAAGGGGCACATGTTTTCTGCACATACGTATGTATAGACAACTTGCAGCACAAGCATGAGGAATGTGATTGGATGCCCAGGGCTTGCTGGTTAGCTAGTCAAACTGAACGGGTTAGCTTTGGACTCTGAGAAAACCTGTCTCAAAAAATAAGGTGGAAGCCGGGCGTGGTGGCACACGCCTTTAATCCCAGCACTTGGGAGGCAGAGGTAGGAGGATTGCCGTGAGTTCAAGGCCATCCTGAGACTACATAGTTAATTCCAGGTCAGCCTGGGCCAGAGTGAGACCCTACCTCGAAAAACCAAAAAAAAAAAAAAAAAAAAAACCAAAACAACAACAACAAAAAATAATAAAGTGGAGCTGGGTGTGGTGTTGTACGCCTTTAATCCCAGCACTTGGGAGGCAGAGTACATACTGGGCTAGAATGAGACCCTACCTCGAAAAAACAAAACAAAACAAAACAAAACAAAACAAAAAAAAAAAAACCCAACCAACCAACCAACCAACCAACCAACCAAACAAAACAACAACAAAAAAAACAAAAACAAAAAAAAAAAAAAACCCTCAAAACAAAATAAAAGAAAAAATAAAATAAATAAATAAAAATAAAGATCAGGTGGAGAGCAATTAAGGAAGACACTTGACACTGGCCTCTGGGGCCACTAGCATGTGTACTTACATACATATGAGCTCATACATATAGGAACACACACACAAACATGCAAAAAAAAGTTCAAGGGCATTCTCACCTCATAGCAAGTTCAAGGCCAGCCTGGGCCACATGAGACCTTGTCTCAAACAAGACAAAACAAAAAAATTCCAAAAGATCTGATGTTCCTATTGTTACAAAAGGGTACAAAGTCACAACCTGTAGATAATATAGTCATTAAAGAATTTACTGAGCCAGGCATGGTGGCGCACGCCTTTCATCCCAGCACTAGGGAGGCAGAGGTAGGAAGATCACAGTGAATTCGAGGCCATCCTGAGTCTACATAGTTAATTCCAGGTCAGCCTGGACTACAGTGAGACCCTACCTTGAAAAACCAAAAAAAGAAAAAAAGAATTTACTTTAAGGTGCATGCCTTTGAAGCCTAAGGATCCAGGTTCAATTCTCCAGGTCCCATGTAAGCCAGATGCACATGGTGGCCCATGCATCTGGAGTTCGTTTGCAGTGGCTAGAGGCCCTGGTGTGCTCATTTTCTCGCTGTCTCAAATAAATAAATAAAAATAAATAAATACATATAGAAAAGAATTTACTTTAGGGCTGGAGTGATGGCTCAGAAATTAAAGGTGTTTGCTTGCAAAGCCTATAGCCTGGGTTCAGTTCCCCAGTACCTAAGTAAAGCCAGATGAATAAAGTGGTGCATGCATGTGGAGTTCGTTTGCAGTGGCATGAGGCCCAATTGCACCCATTCCCCCCTCTCTCCTTGCAAGTAAGAAAATAAAAACATTATTTTTTAAAAAAGAATTTCCTAAGCCAGGCGTGGTGGCACACGCCTTTAATCCCAGCACTCGGGAGGCAGAGGTAGGAGGATTGCCGAGAGTTCGAGGCCACCCTGAGACTACATAGTGAATTCCAGGTCAGCCTGGACCAGAATGAGACCCTACCTTGCAAAACCAAAAAAAAAAAAAAGAATTTCCTTTAGAAAATGGGTAGACAGAACTATAAGGTCAAGAAAGCTTCATGTTATTTGGAAAAGACAAAAGAGCAAAAATAGGGCTGGGAAGCCAGGCGTGGTGGCGCACGCCTTTAATCCCAGCACTCGGGAGGCAGAGGTAGGAAGATCACTGTGAATTCAAGGTCAGCCTGTGCTAGAGCGAGAACCACCTCAAACCCTCCCCACCCCCGAAAAAAAATAAAAAAATAAAGTGCTGGGGAGACGTCTCAGTGGATAACAAACAGCATTTGCCATGCGAGCATGAGTACCTGGGACAGACTGAGTTTGATCCCCAGCACCCAGGTAAAGTGCTGGATGTGGCCACCAGTCCTGTGTGAAGACAGGAGAGTCTCTGGGGCTTGCTGGTCAGCTAGTCTGATTGAAAATGGTAGCTCAGGCTTCAGGGAGAGAGACTCATATCATGGAAAGAGCAGCCGAGCAATGATGATATTTAACATCCTCCTCTGGCCTCCTTGTATGCCCACATACATGCCATATATACCACACATGCTACACATACTGCCTACACACACATACAAGAAATCAAAACCAAAACCAAAACACGGCAAAACAATATCCAGAAAGTAAAATAAATGACATACCTCATTTGCATTAGGGACATAAATATTAAACACAGGAGAATTAAAATAAGAGGGTTTATGTTCCATCTACAGAAAATCAAATTACAAAATGCAAGTGGAAAAGAAAGCTAATGATAATATTTTATTTGCAGTTGCATTAAATATAAATAAGGATAAATTTATTGCTCACGTGAATTTATAAAACTTGGTCAAATGACAAGAGGCAGACAGTAAAAATTAGGTAAGCAAAATTCTAAAGGCTTTTAAAAGAAATCCAATGAAAATAATGAGTTGTACAAGATAGGAAAGTAGAAAAGAGATGTTATCAAGACTGTATGGTATCTGTTAGAATGAAAAATTAGAGTAATGGAATGAAATTCCAGGCAGAAATCAGAGACATTTATGTCTGATTTGTCAGAGGCAAAATATTGGGCTTACTAGGTTTTAATAGAAGAAAGAGTTGGGTGTGGTAGTGGACACCTATAATCTCAAAATCATGATCCTCCTGCCTCAGTCTCAAGAGCTGTGATTTCAGGTGTGCAATACCATATCCTGATCAAAAGTGTGTGTGTGCGTGTACGTGTGCGTGCATACACGTGTGTGTGCAGAGGTCAGAGGACAACCTCAAGATGTCTGTCCTTGTTTCCCACCTTGAAGGAGGGTTTCTCTTGTTTTGGTTTTGCCTTTGCCAACATCAGACTAGCTGGTGTGTGAGCTGTGGGGTTCTGACTCCACCTCCCACTTCTAGAGGCGCATCCAGTTACAGCAGCGTACGCTCTACTTGCACCCAGCTTTTGCATAGGTTCTGGGGATCTGAACTCCAGTCACGAGGCTTGCTCAGCAAGTGCTTTTACCACTATGCCATCTCCCCAGCCACCAGGCTTTTTTTTTTCTTTTCTTTAGACAGGATCTCAATTTTTTTTTTTTTTTTTGGTTTTTCGATGTAGGGTCTCACTCTGGCCCAGGCTGACCTGGAATTAACTACGTAGTCTCAGGGTGGCCTCGAACTCCCGGCAATCCTCCTACCTCTGCCTCCTGAGTGCTGGGATTAAAGGCGCGCGCCACCACGCCCGGCTCAGGATCTCAATTTTATGTAGTCAAGGATGACAGATGACTCAGAACTCCTGATCCCCTGTCCTCCACCTCGCAAGCGTTGGGATTTAGGTGTGTACCACCATTACCAGTTTATGTGGAGCTGGGGATGGAAACCAGAGCGTCACACATCCCAGGCAAGTAATAGACCAACTGAGCTACAGCCCCAGTCCCCCAATTTTTTTAAATTTAAAACAATTTTTTAAATTTATTTGCAAGGAGAAAGAGAGATGGATGCACAAGTGTCTCTTGTCACTGCAAACTCCAGATGCATGCGCCACTTTGTACATCTGGCTTTATGTGGGTACTGGGGAATCGAACCTGGGCCACCAGGCTTTGCTTTACCAGCTGAGGCCAGATTTTGGTGGCAAGAGTGGAGTTATAAAGCAGGAAGAAATGCAGAATGTTTACGGAGGCAGGCTAACATGGGTTAGACAGGATGGGTCAGAGGTCAAGAAGGCTCTTCAGTATCTGGAATGTTTTGTCATTGTGTTGGAAATATATAGGCAACTTTCTTGCCTTGTGCATTGTAAATATTTTTATCCATCCATTCTCTACATCTATTAACCTGCCCCATCCATCCACCCATCCATCCATTACATCCACCTATCCATCCTTCCTACCCACCCATCCTGTATGTCTATCCACTCATCCATGCCATCAATTTCATCCATCCATTCACCCACCAAACCATCATCCCGTCCACTCACCCATTCTGTCCATCCATCCATCCATCCATCCATCCATCCATCCATCCACCCACCTCCATCCAACCCCTATTCTGTGCACCCATCCGTCCACCCATCCCTTTCTCCTACCTTCCATTCCCCAAAAGCTTTGGATTCCTTACTGAGATTTCTACATTTGGCATCATGCTTAAAACAGACCTTTTCTACTGCCTCATTTATAAATACCCATCTAAAATTACTCCTAGTGTTTTTACACACTTAAATATTTAAAACATCTAGGCTCTAATTTGCATAGAGCCTGCTCCAACTTACTCTCTTTTACATATTTAGCCATTTATTCCACAGCCTTTTGAAGACTCCACCCTTCTCTAACTTATTTAAACTCAGTTTTTATATACAACTTTTCTTCTTCATTTTGAAATCTTCAAAAATATAGAAAGCTACCACACACACAAAAATATAACAATCAACCATATGCTCACAACAGAATTAGCCACTTAACACAGCCGGTCCCCTTTCCATTGTCAATGACAAGGTCTGGATTTCTGATTACACTAGGCCTTGCCATGGAAACTGGAAGGCCTCCAGTCACCTGTATATTCTGTAAATCTTGCAGATCATAAAGGTATTTTCATAATATTTAATTAATTAATTTATTTGAGAGAGAGGAAGAGGCGGAGAGAAAGAGAGAATGGGTGCAGCCACTGCAAATGAACTGCAGACACATGTACCCACGCCCCCCCCGTGTGCATCTGGCCTATGTGGGTCCTGGGGAATTGAATGGGGGTCCTTAGGCTTCGCAGGGATATGCCTTAAGCACTAAGCCATTTCCCCAGCCCCGTGAAGATATTTTTTAAGGGTGGAAAGATCACAGAAATATATCCAAGTAAGAACAGTCACAGTTAAAAAAAAAATGAGGAGGAGGTAAAAATACATGCTGTCCAATAAAATTCAAGAACATGCCCTGCCTCGTGCTCCAGGCTATTTGGAGAACATTCCAAATACTACAATTTTAATTTTTTCCTTCCAACTCCTTAGGGTTACCTTTGGGGAAATTACGGGGCACAGGCACAGTGGTTGGGGGGTTAATTCCCACTGATGTTGAATGCCCCCGGTCCTCGATTTGCTCGTTGGAGCATTAAATCTGTAGGCTCAGGAGAGCAATGCAGCCGGCTGCAAGAGCGATGCCATAAAGCTTGACATTAAAAATTCATTGTGCAGGCTCGCCTCAGAGCTGGCGGTCTGGCGGGGAAATATGAGACACCCCACTGTCTTTCTGGCAATTGGAGACATTCCTCAACACACAGTTCCACAGGAAGAGAATGAAAGGGTAAACAAGCCGTGAAGGAAAACAATGTGTTCAATTATCTGGCCTCACTCTCACTTTCCTATAGGAAACTTTTCATTCTCCAGGCTGCTCCCTAAAAGTTTCTGAGCCGGAATCCCAGAACGAGGCCCTGGATGTCTTTGCTGGGGGCCCAGCTAGTCAGCATTCTCTTGACTCACTGCACATCAGCCAGGAGAGGCCCAATTCTCCAAGCCAGACGGAGAGAAGAGTTGGCCTGGGTCTTCCTGGGTCTTTCCCACGTGGGCTGCCACTTTGATACTGAGAGAGCATGATATACTGAAGGGCTTGTATTTTATTTTTAAACATGGGCCCTGTGAAAATGTGGCCTTTGGGGCTGGAAAGATGACTTTGTAAAGTACTTGCCTCACAAGTATGAGGACTGAGTTCAGATACCCAGCACCCATGTAAAAGCTGGGCATGTGGCTGTAATCATGGCCCTGGTGGGGCAGAGACAGGAGGACCCCTGGGGACTTGCTGGCAAGATAGTCTAGCTGAATCAGTGAGGTCCAGGTTCAGTGAGACTATGTCCCTAAAAATAAAATGTGGGAGGCTGAGGAGATGGCTCAGTGGTTAAAGGTGCATGCCAGCCCAAGTTCAACTCTCCAGCACCCACTGAAGCCAGAATCAAAGTGGTGCATGTGTCTTTTTTTTTTTTTTTTTGGAGAGAGACACAGAGAGAGACAGAGATAGAGGGAGAAGAAGACAGATAGAGATGGGCGCGCCAGCAGCCTCTCAGCTGCTGCTAGCGAAATCCATATGCATGCGCCCCCTTGTGGTCAAGTGCGGCATTGCGCCCTTGCCTCACTTTGCATCTGGCTAAACGTGGGACCTGGAGTTTGGAACTGCTGGAGATTGGAACCAGTGTTCTTAGGCTTAGGAGGCAGGCGCCTTAACCACTAAGCCATCTCTCCAGCCTGGTGCATGTGTCTTTGACTCCACGGCCAATGGACAGGGGACCAGTTGTGTATGGCAATAGGAGGTGGAGCCAGGAGAACTGAAGAACTCACAGGACAGCTAGACGCAGGAAGTGATGCAGCAGAAACAAAATGATAACAAGGGGGACCCTGTCTCAAGCAGGGTGGAGGGAGAGACAAACACCCCAAGGTTGTCCTCAGACCTCTACATGCCCAGACACACCCCAATCGCATCACACACACACACACACACACACACACTATGATGGAGAACAACTGAGGAAGACACCTGACATAGACCCGTGGCTTCTACACTCACGCACACCTACACACACTTGTGTCCACACACATACACACACACACACAAAACATGGCATTCACGTGCTAAATGACACTTAAAATGGCGTTACTGACCTCTAGAGTTGATTTTTATGTTATTTTATTTTATTTTTAGTTTTTGAGGTAGGGTCTCACTCTAGCCCAGGCTGACCTGGAATTCACTATGTAGTCTCAGGGTGGCCTTGAACTCACGGCGATCCTCCTACCTCTGCCTCCCAAATGCACCACCACGCCTGGCTTAGAGTTGACTTTTTCTTGAGATAGGGTCTCCCTATGGAGCCCATGCTGTCTTGAACTTGTGATCATCCTGCTTCACTCAGCCTTCCCAGTGTGCACTACCTTGCCTGGCTCCAAAGGCATTAACAGTTCTTCCATGGTTTGAACTTGGGTCTTTCAGACCCCGTATTAGCAGCAGCTACGTGGCAACTAATTGAGATTTCAAAATGCATAGCCCCTCGAAGAGAAGATGGCCCCCTCCCTCAGCAAAGCACCCCACAACATGGTCAGAGCATGCAAATGTGGACAGTGAGGTCTGGCTGCTCACACGCTGATCGTACAAGTTCATTGTGCAAAGTGGTAGGATTCTGAAGGACAGGAAGGGGACCTTGAGTGGGGGGAAGTCAATCAGGATTTCCCAAGGGTGTCTGGCGATGCCAGGGGCCTTGCAGAGTGCAGAACACTGGCAGCCACCATTAAGGGATAAGAGCACAGGGTCTTGGTGTGGACTGTTTGTGCTTCTTACGAAAAACCAGGTTAGGAGAAAGCAAGTGCTCGGCTGGTGGTCTCTCAACTCTTGGGGTCAGAGTAACCAGGGCTGTTTCATGGCCTTCTTACCATGTCCCTGGAGAGCTTCCCCTGAAACTGCTCCAACCAACAGTCTCTGCTGGGAGACAGTCCTTCTGTGGTGAGAAGAAGCTGAAAGATCAAACACAAGCTGGGCGTGGTGGTGCACGCCTTTAATCCCAGCACTAGGGAGGCAGAGGTGGGAGGATCACCGTGAGTTCGAGGCCACCCTGAGAATACAGAGTGAACTCCGGGTCAGCCTGAACTAGAGTGAGACTCTACCTCGAAAAACCAAAAAAAAAAAAAAAAAAAAAAAAAAAAAAATCAAATACAAGAGTGTGGGAAGAGAGCCATGGTCCTGCCCAGGATGGGAATTCCTTTAGGCCCCACACAGTGACAGAGTTGAGATCAGCGTCGCCCCACATTAGGCCACTGGCACAGGTTATAAACTTGTCTAGAGGCCGAATCTCATGGAAGCTTTGTGATATATAGACCCTTCTGGAATCCACAGAGCAGGGGAAGCGTCCTCAAAGCTCAGAAATTTCTAGTATCTTTGGACACAGGAAGCCAACCCCTTCATTCTGGTCCTGCCTGAGGAGATTAAAACAAATGTCCTCAGCTTAAAAGCCAAAGAGAGTCTTTCAGGACTCATGCAGATACTAAAGCATGGAAAATTCTAGACATTCCGTGGGATACATTATCTGCTTTGGAGATGGGAATCACCAGGAGAAAAAGCCATCAGGTTTTCTCTTCCAAGTGTGAACTGTGCACTCACTAAGGGATTGGAAACAGTAGGTTCTTTATTTGAGTACATACTCTGAAATCACAAAGTAGCTGTTTCTCTGTTTTTACGGAAATTAATCCAACCAGAATAATTACAGCAATTCATACTGGAAACCGATGACACATCAAAAAGACAGGAAACAGAAAACATTACATTCTTAAAGGGACAGTAGAAACTGTGTTTCAGTAAACTGGTTTGGTCTTTTCAAATATATTGCTGAAATGGAGGGAATACTTATTCAGGAGGACTGCAAGTTCAAGACCAGTCTGAGCTACAAAGTGAAACCTTGTTTCAAAAAAATAAAATAAAATCCGTTACAGGAAGCAGTGGATGTCGAATAGGACAGACCATAATGGTTGTGCCATTCTTGGGCGTAGTCAGCCTGGTTGGGCCTGGCCTAGTTTCCGGAGTTCCTGTGGAACTTTAAGAAAGTAATGGGGACTCCATTAGCAATGGAGGCCTTCTAGTGGGAAAGACGCTGAACCTTACAAGGAAACTTGATGTTACACCACTACTGTCAGCACTGCCATTACAAAGGCAGCCTTAGGAAGGACCTGATTTTATTTATTATTTCTGGTGCTGGGGATGGAACCCCCAGGGTTTTGCTCATGCTAGGCAAGGGTTCTACCATGGAGACATGCCCCCAGCCCCTCATTGGAATTCAAGACAAATGCTCTACCACTGAGCCACATCCCAGCCCCTCACTGGGGGATTCTAGGCAGGTGCTCTACCATTGACCCACACCCCAGCCCCTCATGGGGGATTCTAGGCAGGAGCTCTACCACTGAGCCACACCCGCAGCCCCTCACTGGGGGATTCTAGGCAGGAGCTCTACCACTGAGCCACGCCCCCAGCCCCTCACTGGGGATTCTGGGGAGCTTACCACTGAGGCCCCAGCCCCTCACTGGGGGAGGCAGGAGCTCTACCACTGAGCCACGCCCCCAGCCCCTCACTGGGGGATTCTAGGCAGGAGCTCTACCACTGAGCCACGCCCCCAGCCCCTCACTGGGGGATTCTAGGCAGGAGCTCTACCACTGAGCCTCGCCCCCAACCCCTCACTGGGGGATTCTAGGCAGGAGCTCTACCACTGAGCCACGCCCCCAGCCCCTCACTGGGGGATTCTAGGCAGGTGTTCCCCACTGAAGAGTACTCCCAGCTCAAAGGACTGTAAGAATCACCATATTCTGGTCCTGTGCAGCGTGCTGCAGTCTGGGCTGGAAGGATGCTGTGTGGGCCTGACTGGGTGCTTCTGGGCTGTTCCTCATTCTTGTCATGAACATAGTAGGAGCTTCCTTATTGACTGCCACAAACAGCAAATACAGTCACAATTGAGGTACTATTGTGAAAATACTCCAGAACCGTCTCTACACAGGCATGTATGCCATCTCTGATCACCCATGTGCCTGTCGCCTGGAGCCACTGGCTTCATCTTTTTTTTTTTTTAATCTTTTAAAAAAAATTTATTTATTTATTTATTTGCAAGCAGAGAGAGAAAGAGGCAGAGAGAATGGGTGTGCCAGGGCCTCCAACCACCGCAAACAAACTCCAGAGGCATGCGCCACCTTGTGCATCTGGCTGACATGGGGTCCTGGGGAATCGAACCTGGGTCCTTTGGCTTTGCAGGCAAATGCCTTAACCGCTAAGCCATCTCTCCAGCCCTGGCTTCATCTTTTAAGTCCTTCCTCCTGTTGTCTGCTGGGACACAGAGGTCCCTGCCCTCATGATACGGGGCATGGAGTCTCCCAAATGACCTCACTAAGGGGAAGTCTTGTCTTTTCCCAGCACACACTACCGAGTGATTAAACACTGGTCACACACGTGTACAAATCACACACTCTCCAATGAACCAGAGAATCCCTCATCAATGTCGTCTTTGTAACGTGTTATGAAAGTATGTGCCCATGCAACGGAATTCTTTGAAAAAGGGCAGAGGCAAGGAATACAACATGTGTAAGTGTAAGAAATATGTAATGTACTGACAGGAAAGATTGGGGGGGGGTGTTTACAAATGTGCCAAAGACTAACCTGCGCTATAAAGAATGTGGTCCTTTAAAATAGCAAACATTTGGGGCTAGGGAATGACTCAGTGGATAAAGCTGTGCAACTCTGAGTACCCTGAGTTAGGGTCTCCAGGCCCCTCATAAAGGCTAGAAACTGGTGCATACAATAATCTCGTACTGATGGTGGGCTTATAGCAAGAAGGGAGGCAGAGACAGGAAAATTTCCCAAAGACTCACAAAGGGGGCAGTAAACAACAAGAGATCTTGCCTATAAACAAAGTGGAAGGTGAGGCTGGGCATGGCACACGCCTTTGATCCCAGCACTTGGAAGGCAGAGATAGGAGGATTACTGTGAGTTTGAGGCCAGCCTGAGACTACATTCCAGGTCAGCCTGAACTACAGCAAGACCCCTACCTCAAAACACAAAACAAGGGCTGGAGAGATGGCTTAGCGGTCAAGGCGCCTGTCTGCAAAGCTTAAGGACCCAGGTTCAATTCCTCAGTACCCACGTGAGCCAGATGCACAAGGTGGTGCATATGTCTAGAGTTCTTTTGCAGTGGCTACAGGCCCTGGTGTGCCCATTCTCTCTCTCTCCTTTCTCTCAAATAAACACATACAATTAAAACAAAAGTGGAAGGCAAGGAAGGACCTGAAAGTTATCCTTTGACATCCATACTTGTGTCATGTGATGTTCTATGCTTCATAAACACATATACATATGCACATACAGAAAGAATGGAGTATTTTGGGATGATTCAATCTTCCTTTCTTTCATTGCGGCTCGGATCCTGTGCCTATGGGTTTGGAGGAAGGTCAGGACTGCCCTTGTGATCAGCTGGCACTCCCTGTCCACCCCAGGCCAAGGGACAGAGCAGAGAGGTGCCTGTGGGTTGCAGCAAAATGGGAATTCCTGCATGTATGTCCAGAATCCCAGTCACTTGGGGGTGACACACTCCTTCTGGCATGTGCAACCATGTCCTAGACCCAAGGGCAAATGAACAGCTGTGCACCACAGGCCGGGGGGCGTGGGTTGTGAGCTGTCCAGGCTGCTCTTGGGGTTGATGGCTGTTGCTCACTTCCCAGGGTGTCCCAGGGAAAGATGCAAACGTTAAAGCCCACACTGGCAGCTTCAAGACTCCACAAGGTAAGGTCTTTCTTTAAAGGGCTACGTCTGCATTTGCTGAGGGAGTGGGGAGGGTGACCATCTGAGGAGGTGGTACATTTTTCATTAAGAAAAAAAAAAAGCCAGCAGAAATAATTCATTTATTTAACCCAGGGACGGTTATAATCTGAAAGCCTGCAATCCGCTTACACAACAACTGTTTTGGCAAGCGCCCCTGTGTTCCAACAGATATTAAACTGTGCTCGCCATTTGTCTATGGAATCTTGCATTAATAAACATGAAGAACACTTTTACCTCCTACTCTCAATGACAGGACCAAACAAAGACCAGCTGTATTCATCAATGGGGCCTTGTTCTGCGCATAAAGGCTAATTACATTTTGCTTCAAGCCTACACATGGAAAACTTTACTGTGGCTGTCCCCGTCACAGCCAGCCATGCCGTCCCAGCTGACGTGGGGCGGCGATGACTGCACGGGCAGCGAGGGCAGGGGGCCTCTCTGAGTGGCCTCAGGGCCTTCAACCTGCAGCTTCTTTCTCAACAAGGGAAAGGGGATGGCAGTCCCCGTGACAGACATGTACCATGCACCCTTCAATGAGGTGACAACATTTCAGGGTAACCTTCTCCAAGGCCTGTTGGTTCCAGAACCACACAGTATGAGAAGCTGCAATGCTCATGATGCTGTACATAGACACCTCAAGATGCTCCACAGCACAGTGAAGTGACTCCGAGAAACCCATTGTCCAGGTGAGAAAAGTGAGGCACAGAGGTCTCGTAGTATGTATAATTGAGGGAATCACTCCAGGCCAGTTTCCCCCCCCGCCACAAAGCCCACTTTCTTTTTTGCCCTCCTGACTCCTTCCCTCCATTCTCTGTCAACATACGTGCAAGAATCCCTCTGAATTTGTTTCGAAATGTCTGAAGACTATTTGAGAAAAGATTGGCCCCTGAGGAGCTCAGATTCAGCTGTAGGAGTGAAAATATGCCTGGTTTATTAAACACATGGAAGTTTTACCTAAAGCACACGGGCAAGCGATAAGCCTTTCCCAGAAATAGGAGAGGAAAAGAATGGAAAAGTAGCCGCCCTCGGCTCTGTGCGTGTGTATAGCTGTGTCCACCCTGTGTGCATGCGGAGGCCAGAGGAAGACATCCTGTGTCCTCTACCTTCTGCCTCATTTCCCCAAGACAGAGTCTCACTGAAGCTGGAGTTCTCCACTTTTTTGGTTGGACTGGCTCTTCACTGAGCCCTAGTGATCCTTCTGCCTCCGCCCCCCGCCCCAGCCCCGGGGTCACAGGCATGTACGGCACACCAGGCTTTTCACATACGTGCTGGGAATCAAAGTCAGAAGAGTGCGGCCAACAGGGAGACTGTCTCTTCCTCTTTGGTTCTGTCCCCTGTCCCTTCCTTCGTGGCTCCATTCCCTACTCAGGAAGATGACAACCATAACCCCTTCTTCATCACGGTTTCTCATCCAAGAACTCGGTTGCTGGTTGTCCAAACAACCCGTCAGAAAACCAGCGTGTTAAATAAGCACAAGCTTTCCACGTGGCTTGCTACCGTTGTTTGGAGTCTGGGTCTTAGGCAGCCCGGGCTGGCTATGTAACCAAAGGTGGCTTTGAACTCCTGTTCCTCCTGCCTCTACCTCCAAGTGCCGGCTTACAGGAATGTGCCTCTATATAGAGCTCAAAGGTGAGATTTTATAACTCTCAGAGCAAGAGCTTTGTAAGATCATTGTGTGTCTTGCAGTATATGCATGTGTGTCTGAAGAATTACCTTTTCCATCGTGTTTCGAATTTATATATTATATATTTATATAATTTATTTATTTGAGAGAGAGATACAGAAATAGGGAGGTAGAAAGAGAGAGAGATTGAGAGAGAGAGAGAGAGAGAGAGAGAGAGAGGGGGAGAATGGGAGGGCCAGGGCTTCCAGCCATTGCAAACAAACTCCAGATGCATGTGCCCCCTTGTGCATCTGGCTTATGTGGGTACTGGAGAACAGAGCCGGGGTTCTTAGGCTTCACAGGCAAGCGTTTAACTGCTAAGCCATCTCTCCAGCCCTTGAATTTCTATATTTTTGCAGCCTTTTTTGCATGTGTGGAAGCCAGAGGTTGATGTTAGGTATCTACACCTCTCCCCCTTCTTTACTGCAGCAAGGTCTCTCAATGAGTCCAGACTGCACTGATTACAGCTTGTCAAGCTAGCCGGTTTGCCCCAGGGATTCACCTGTGTATGCTTCCGGAGCTCTGGGACTGCAGGCGTGTACCACCACACCTGGCTCTTAGGTAGGCGCTGAAGAGACAAGCGCCTTGCTGGCTATGGTGGCGCACGCCTTTAATCCCAACACTCGGGAGGCAGAAGTAGGAGGATCGCTGTGAGGTCAAGCCACCCTGAGAATACAGAGTGAATCAGGTCAGCCTGGGCTACAGTGAGAAACTGCCTCAAAAAGCCAAAACAACAAAAGCAAAAAAAAAAAAATAATAATGAGAGAGAGAGAGACAAATGCCCGACTGGATAAGCCATCCCCCACAGCCCTGCACAGATCATTTTGAAGGGTCTGAAACAACACTTAATTACCATGAGCCATGTGCTAGGACACTTTTTATTTTATTGTTTATTTTACTTTATTTCCTGATGATGAAAGGGGACCTCACAGTTTTGCATCACAGTTTGAAAACCACCAACTTAGAGGAGCTTGTGACAGGTGACACACAAGTTGTGTGCGTGGTGAATGCATGTGTGTGGAGCTGCACGAGCCCCTTGTTGGTGTGTCCGGAGGCCTGAGGAGATGCCGGCATCTTCCTACCCCCCCTTTGACTTATTTGCTTGAGAGGCTTTGCATGTGGGTGCGAGACATCAAACTCAGGCCGCCGTGCTTACACACCAAGCGCTCTTTCCTGCTGAGCCATCTCCTCAGCCCCACATGTTGTTATGTACTCAAATATTTGAGAGAGAGTGAGAAAGGAAGACAGAAAGAGAGAATGGGTGTACCAGGGCCTCTAGCCATTGCAAACGAACTCCAAATGCATGTGCCACCTTGTGCTTTATGGCTTATGCGGGAACTGGGGAATCAAACCTGGGTCCTTAGGCTTAGCAGGCAAGCACCTTAACTGCTCAGCCATCTCTCCAGCCCCACATGCTTTTTAAATTTTTAAATTTTACTACCAGCTAGATGGCTCAGCAGTTAAAAGGACTTCTTGCACAGCCTGCCAGCCAGAGTTCAATTACCCAGTACCCCTGTAGAGCCAGATGCACAAAGTAGTGGATACTTCTGGAGTGTATTTGCAGTGGTAAGAAGCCCTGGCACACCCGTACTCCCTCTATCTTTCTCTTTGCTTGCAAACAAATAGAAATCTGGTTAAGGCGTTTGCCTGTGAAGCCTAAGGACACATGTTCGACTCCTCAGATCCCACGTAAGCCAGACGCACAAAGGTGAGGCAAGCACAAGGTTGCACATGCCCACTAAGTGGTGCAAGCATCTGGAGTTTGATTTCAGTGGCTGAGACCCTAGCATACCAATTCTCTCTCTCTCTTTTTCTCTCTCCAAAATAAAAAAAGAAAACTGTTTTAAATGAACAAATTGTAATTGTATTTATGGGGCATAGTGTGGTATTTTGCAATGTGTATAAGATATGAAATGACTAAATGAGATGAATTAACCCATCCAAAACCTCAATGTTTTTATGGTGATATATCTAAAATACATACTTATATATTTATTTATTTTGAGACAGGGTCCTTCCATTAGGTACAGGAGTTTTGTTTAAATTTTTTTGTTTCTTTTTATTTATTTATTTGAAAGTGACAGACAGAGAAAGAGGCAGATAGATAGAGAATGGGCATGCCAGGGCCTCTAGCCATTGCAAATGAACTCCAGATGCATGTGCCCCCTTGTGCATCTGGCTTATGTGGGTCCTGAGGAATTGAGACTCGAACCGGGGTCCTTAGGCTTCACAGGCAAGTGCTTAACAGATAAGCCATCTCTCCAGCCCAGGTACAGGAGTTTTAAACTCAGATGTACCCAGTAGGAGTTCAGTCTATGGCAGGGTGATGGTTAAACATTCTGTGTGAAATTCTGTGGCTCTGTGGTTAATGCCTTTCATCCTGGGGATACTGCTATCTGCAAACAGCTGCCATTAGCCAACGGGAGGCCATGTGTGCCACCTTTCTACCCTCTGGGAAGCCACAGAGTCCTCACCACACAAACTGCCAGAATGGAACTCAGCCATCTACATGTGCGTCAAGATTTCCCATGCCCCTTTTATCCAGCATGTCATCTTTATGCTTTTGATCATTTCTGTTTGGACTTTGTTCTCAGTAACTCTGATTTTTTAAAAGTATGTTATTTCAGTTAAGCATTTTAATCAGTATTTGTTGTAAATCACTGGGTTGGTGCAGTATGCTAATTTATTTTAAAGTTTCTTTGTTATTTTGGGTTTATTTGGAGATAGGGTTTCACTCTGGCCCAGGCAGATCTGGATCTTACTCTATAGTCTCAGGGTGGCCTCAGACTCACAGCGATCCTCCTACCTCTGCCTCCCGAGTACTGGGATTGAAGGCATGCGTTACCATGGCTGGCTCCTCTTTATTACTTTTTTTTTTAAAAATAATTTTTCAATTTTTATTTATTTGTCTGTAAGCAGAGACAGACAGAGAAGACAGACAGAGAGGGAATGGGCACACCAGGGCTACTGCAAACAAATTCCAGACACATGTGTCTCTTGTGCATCTGGCTTACATGGGGTCCTGGAGTTGAACCTGGGTCCTTTGGCTTCACAGGCTAACATGTTAACTGTTAAGCCATCTCTCCAGCCCCCTCTTTATTACTTTTGACACATGTACATGTATGGGTGTGTTCATGTGTGTGGAGGCCAGAGGACAACATCAGGTGTCTTCCTCAATCACTGTCCATTCTTTTCTTTGAAGTTCACCAGATCAGTCAGACCAGCTACCCAGTACACCTTGAGAGTGGCCTGTCTCTGCCTCCACAGGGCTGGGACTACAGGTGCACACCACTACGCTGGGCATTTAGGTGGGTGCTGGGGATCTGAACTCAGCTCTTTATGCTTGCATGACAAGCACTTCACGCACTGAGCTGTTTCCTGGTCCCATGGGCATGGAATTTTATGGAAACACTTAGAGCCTTACAGAACAGGAAACAGTGGTTGAGAGCGTGTTTGCAGGTTCTAGCAGGGGCGCGCAGCCACTCGTACACCCTTGACCGAAGACCGGCCCTCCTAGATTCGGGGAAGGTCATCCTCTTCGACCGAGCACGCAGCCGGGAGGGACGCACACGGAGCGGTGAGGAGGAACGGACACTCGCCTAGCCAGCCAGATCAGCCGAATCAACCCTGGCGATCAATGGGGTGACAGATGTCACAGCCAGATCGCCCTCACGTCAGGAAAAAGTGGTTGAAACTGTAGCCTGGTGTTGCTTTGCCTCGACTTGGGCAGAGGAGCCTGCACTGACAGTCTGCAGTGTGGTTTTGTCTTACATTTATGGCAGTCCTCCTTCCTCCTCTCTGCTGCTCTGCATGGAGGGTCTGGTACGAAGCATTTCTGATTTGCTCTGGACAGAAGTCATGTGTCCCCACTCAGGGACACCCACCCAGCATTTTAAGGCTCAGTGACAAAAACCGAGACACCCCTGTGGGATTGCGCTCTATCTTCCTAAGGGACTCTCGCCAAGGTGAAAGGTGACATGAGGGCTGGAGACATGACTTAGTGGTTAAGGCGCCTGCCTGACAAACCTAAGAACACCCTTTAGATTCTCCAGGTCCTACGTTTAGCCAGATGCAGTGATGCAAGTGTGCAATACCGAGCTTGCCCACAAGGGGGGCGCACATGTCTGGAGTTCATTCACAGCTGCTGAGAGGCTGCTGGCACGCCCATTCTCTCTCTGCCTCTTCCTCTTTCTCTGTTTCTCTCTCTCTTTCTCTCAAAAAAAAAAAAGGTGACATGATTTTCCCCAACAACATTTCCATAGAGAAATGTCCTACGTGTCACAACTCTTAAAGGCTGCTTCTTGGGCTGGGGAGATGGCTCAGTGGAGAGAGCGCTTGCCACGCAGGTCTAAGACTGGAGGATGAATTTGCAGCACCCATGTAAATGCCAGGTGGGCATGACAGCCTGCCTGTAATTCCAGCACACGAGATCCCAGGAGCAAGTTGGCTAGCTAGGTTAGTTGAATCTGTGAGTTCTGGGCTCAACTGAGAGACCTCTTTTCAGTAAATAAGGTAGACAGCAATTGAAGAAGACACCTGATGGTGACCTTTGGGCTGTACACATATGTGCATGCATACCTGAGCGTGTACATGCACATGTGAACACACACATGCGAAAACAACAACAACAAAATATATATATTTTTTGGTTTTGCCAGGTAGGGTCTCACTCTGGTCTAGGCTGACCTGGAATTAACTATGTAGTCTCAGGGTGGCCTCGAACTCTCAGCGATCCTCCTACCTCTGCCTCCCGAGTGCTGGGATTAAAAGCATGCGCCACCACGCCGGCTACAACAAAAATATTTTAAAAAAATGAAACAAAACAAAACAAAAAACCCCAAAAACCACCCATGGATTCTTCCCCAAATTTTCTTAGAAGAATTGAAAGCATGAGCAGACTTGTCAGCAACCAAGGACGGGGCTGGAGCGATGGCTCAGAGGAGGAGTATTTTCCTACAAGCAGGAGGGGCTGAGGTCCCTGAGTTTGATTCCTCAGAACCCACATAAGTGACTGGGCATAGCCATGCCTGTCTATAGCCTAGTCGTGTAGGGAGGAGACACTGGAATTAGTGGTCAGCCAGTCTGACTGAAAACAACAGCTCTGGGTTCTGTGAGAGACTCCGTCTCAAAGAAACATATGAATAAAAAATATCTTTGGACTCTGCGCACATGCGTGCGCGCACACACACACCATACACACTAACCAAGGACAGAGGTTACAGTGAGAACAGTTGCCACACCTTGGGGACAAGAGCACAAGTACCTTCTCGAATCTTCCAGGACCATCTTTTGTGAATTCGCCACAACAAAGACAACCTGAGCAAATGCACACAGGTGGAGGGTGACGTCACACAGACACTTACTTTGCAGTAGTTTCTTCATCATATTTGGTTTTCAGGTCAAATAATTCTGTTCGAGTTTTTCCAGGGCTAAAAGGCAAGGACAGAAAAACCACAATATAAGATACTGGTTTCTCTCTGTGTGCTCTCTCTTCCTCGCTCTCCTTTTCTCTTACTTCTTCTTCTTCTTTTTAGGCAGTATGTCACGTATCCTAGGCTGGCCTCAAACTTTCTATGTAGCCAAGCGTGACCTTGAAGTCCTGATCCTCTGACCTCTACCCTCCCAGTGCTGAGACGAAAGCCTGGAACACTACACCCAATGGGGCCCTTTCTTGTCCAGCAGCACAGCTGTTTAGGATACCAGCTGTTTAAAAAAAAAAAAAAAAAAAAAAGAAAGAAACAAGGACTGGAGAGATGGCTTAGCAGTTAAGGTGCTTGCCTGTGAAACCTCAGGACTCAGGTCGGATTCCTCAGTACTAAGACAGAAGCAAAATTTGCAGTGGGCTGAAGACCTTTGGCTTCACAGGCTAACATGTTAACTGTTAAGCCATCTCTCCAGCCCCCTCTTTATTACTTTTGACACATGTACATGTATGGGTGTGTTCATGTGTGTGGAGGCCAGAGGACAACATCAGGTGTCTTCCTCAATCACTGTCCATTCTTTTCTTTGAAGTTCACCAGATCAGTCAGACCAGCTACCCAGTACACCTTGAGAGTGGCCTGTCTCTGCCTCCACAGGGCTGGGACTACAGGTGCACACCACTACGCTGGGCATTTAGGTGGGTGCTGGGGATCTGAACTCAGCTCTTTATGCTTGCATGACAAGCACTTCACGCACTGAGCTGTTTCCTGGTCCCATGGGCATGGAATTTTATGGAAACACTTAGAGCCTTACAGAACAGGAAACAGTGGTTGAGAGCGTGTTTGCAGGTTCTAGCAGGGGCGCGCAGCCACTCGTACACCCTTGACCGAAGACCGGCCCTCCTAGATTCGGGGAAGGTCATCCTCTTCGACCGAGCACGCAGCTTCGGGAGGGACGCACACGGAGCGGTGAGGGAGGAACGGACACTCGCCTAGCCAGCCAGATCAGCCGAATCAACCCTGGCGATCAATGGGGTGGCAGATGTCACAGCCAGATCGCCCTCACGTCAGGAAAAAGTGGTTGAAACTGTAGCCTGGTGTTGCTTTGCCTCGACTTGGGCAGAGGAGCCTGCACTGACAGTCTGCAGTGTGGTTGTGTCTTACATTTATGGCAGTCCTCCTTCCTCCTCTCTGCTGCTCTGCATGGAGGGTCTGGCACGAAGCATTTCTGATTTGCTCTGGACAGAAGTCATGTGTCCCCACTCAGGGACACCCACCCAGCATTTTAAGGCTCAGTGACAAAAACCGAGACACCCCTGTGGGATTGTGCTCTATCTTCCTAAGGGACTCTCGCCAAGGTGAAAGGTGACATGAGGGCTGGAGAGATGACTTAGTGGTTAAGGCGCCTGCCTGACAAACCTAAGAACACCCTTTAGATTCTCCAGGTCCTACGTTTAGCCAGATGCAGTGATGCAAGTGCGCAATACCGAGCTTGCCCACAAGGGGGCGCACATGTCTGGAGTTCATTCACAGCTGCTGAGAGGCTGCTGGCACGCTCATTCTCTCTCTGCCTCTTCCTCTCTCTCTGTTTCTCTCTCTCTCTCTCTCTCTCTCTCTCTCTCTCAAAAAAAAAAGGTGACATGATTTTCCCCAACAACATTTCCATAGAGAAATGTCCTACGTGTCACAACTCTTAAAGGCTGGTTCTTGGGCTGGGGAGATGGCTCAGTGGAGAGAGCGCTTGCCACGCAGGTCTAAGACTGGAGGATGAATTTGCAGCACCCATGTAAATGCCAGGTGGGCATGACAGCCTGCCTGTAATTCCAGCACACGAGATCCCGGGAGCAAGTTGGCTAGCTAGGTTAGTTGAATCTGTGAGTTCTGGGCTCAACTGAGAGACCTCTTTTCAGTAAATAAGGTAGACAGCAATTGAAGAAGACAACTGATGGTGACCTTTGGGCTGTACACATATGTGCATGCATACCTGAGCGTGTACATGCACATGTGAACACACACATGCGAAAACAACAACAACAAAATATATATATTTTTTGGTTTTGCCAGGTAGGGTCTCACTCTGGTCTAGGCTGACCTGGAATTAACTATGTAGTCTCAGGGTGGCCTCGAACTCTCAGCGATCCTCCTACCTCTGCCTCCCGAGTGCTGGGATTAAAAGCATGCGCCACCACGCCCGGCTACAACAAAAATATTTTAAAAAATGAAACAAAACAAAACAAAAAAACCCCCAAAAACCACCCATGGATTCTTCCCCAAATTTTCTTAGAAGAATTGAAAGCATGAGCAGACTTGTCAGCAACCAAGGATGGGCTGGAGCGATGGCTCAGAGGAGGAGTATTTGCCTACAAGCAGGAGGGGCTGAGGTCCCTGAGTTTGATTCCTCAGAACCCACATAAGTGACTGGGCATAGCCATGCCTGTCTATAGCCTAGTCGTGTAGGGAGGAGACACTGGAATTAGTGGTCAGCCAGTCTGACTGAAAACAACAGCTCTGGGTTCTGTGAGAGACTCCGTCTCAAAGAAACATATGAATAAAAAATATCTTTGGACTCTGCGCACATGCGTGCGCGCACACACACACCATACACACTAACCAAGGACAGAGGTTACAGTGAGAACAGTTGCCACACCTTGGGGACAAGAGCACAAGTACCTTCTCGAATCTTTCAGGACCATCTTTTGTGAATTCGCCACAACAAAGACAACCTGAGCAAATGCACACAGGTGGAGGGTGACGTCACACAGACACTTACTTTGCAGTAGTTTCTTCATCATATTTGGTTTTCAGGTCAAATAATTCTGTTCGAGTTTTTTCCAGGGCTAAAAGGCAAGGACAGAAAAACCACAATATAAGATACTGGTTTTCTCTCTGTGTGCTCTCTCTTCCTCTGCTCTCCTTTTCTCTTACTTCTTCTTCTTCTTTTTAGGCAGTATGTCACGTATCCTAGGCTGGCCTCAAACTTTCTATGTAGCCAAGCGTGACCTTGAAGTCCTGATCCTCTGACCTCTACCCTCCCAGTGCTGAGACGAAAGCCTGGAACACTACACCCAATGGGGCCCTTTCTTGTCCAGCAGCACAGCTGTTTAGGATACCAGCTGTTTAAAAAAAAAAAAAAAAAAGAAAGAAACAAGGACTGGAGAGATGGCTTAGCAGTTAAGGTGCTTGCCTGTGAAACCTCAGGACTCAGGTCGGATTCCTCAGTACTAAGACAGAAGCAAACTTTGCAGTGGCTGAAGACCCTGGCACGCCCATTCTTCTCTCTCTCCTTCCTTCCTTCCTTCCTTCCTTCCTTCCTTCCTTCCTTCCTTCCTTCCTTCCTTCCTTCCTTCCTCTCTCCTCTCCTCTCCTCTTTCTTTCTCTTTCTCTCTCTCTCTCTCTCAAATAAATCAGTAAGAAGGTTTTTTTTTTTTTTTTTCTTTCTCTCTCTCTCTCTCTGTCTCACTCTGGTCCAGGTGACCTGGGATTAATGTAGTCTCAGGGTGGCCTCAACTCTCCATCCTCCTCCCATGCCCAGCTAGTAAGAAGGTTTTTAAACAGGAAATGTACACAAGGAGAATTTTCCTACATCCAAACAGGTAAAGATGTCAGAAGTACAAACACTGGAGGGAGAACCTCCTCCCTTACTCTGCCTCATCTCTCTCCATGCACCCCCTAAGCACAGACATCATTATCTTACTGCACACATGTCTAACTTTACAGCCTCTTATAAACATTTTCTATATGTAACTGCCTATACAGTTATACACTGCCTAGTGTTTCCGTCAGTGATGTATAATGGTGGTCACAAATGATTATAATGGGGGATAGGGTAATTTCTGTTGCCCAGTGAGTGACCATGGTCATCTTACAGCATTAGTGCTGCGCCTGACTGACGTTAACAAACCTACCGTGCCCCCAGCTATGTAAAAGTATAGCACATGCAGGTACCTGCATGATGTGATGCTTGACTTCTGTGACCATACATGACTGTGCACTAGAACATGCCTTTACTATCTCATGCATTTTTGCCTCAGTGTGTAGTATGTGAGATGTATACACACACACGTGCAGATGCGGTGCTCCATGCACGCGCCCGCAGAGCCTAGAGGAGAACGCCAGCTGTCAGTCCCTCATCACTCATCTGCCTATTTTTCCTCGAGATGGGAGTCTCACGGTGATCCTGGAGCTGGCCGTTCCCATGAGCCCCAGCGATTCCCCAGCCTCTGCTTCTCACAGGACTGGGGTGACAGATGAGTGTGGCCACACCCAGGTATTTACATGGGTGCTGCCGAACTGAAGTCAGACAGTCTTGTGCCCCCTGTGTGGGAAGCACGTTTACCCATGAAGCCATCTGCTCAGCCCTGTATTACACTTGTTTCCATGGCCTTCTAGTTATTGAAAAGTAGTTTGTCGTGGAAGCACACACCCCGCGGCACTAGCAGAGCCTCATCCATGGGCTATAGGCTGCATTTATTGGCTACCCTGAAAAGCCAGGAGTGGTATGTGCCTGTAATTCCAGCACTTCAGAAGTTGAAACAGGAGGATCATGGAGTTCCAGGTCAGCCTGGGCTACACAGAGTTTGAGACCAACCTGGTCTACATGGTGAGACTCTGTCCCCCCCAAAAAAAAAAATCTAAAAGAAATTACACAGAGTGATTGGTTCACCCCATCTAGGTGTGTGCAGGTACACTCTGATGTTTGTGTCACCTATCTCAGACTGTGCTTCCATTGTTAAGTAATATATAAATATATATATTTCCCTCCCACAAATGGGAAGATGGGAATATTTTCCAAGACTCGTCTTTCCCCTTCACAGTATGACATGGAAGTGTTCTCATGTCAGGACATAGGCCATACCAGCAAAGTTAGCTCCACTTTCAAGACATGTGTACGCTGGGTAAAAAGCTTAGCATTCACCCTGACCCTGAACATCAGCCAGCTAGGTGGTCTCCTGAGAGGCCACTCCTGTTCACACCCACAGCACCTCCGACAATCCTTCTGAACACTTATGCACACTGGGGGATAGCAGTAAAAATATTTTTCTCACTAGGCGTGGTGGGGCACGCCTTTAATCCCAGCACTCGGGAGGCAGAGGTAGGAGGATCGCCAAGAGTTTGATGCTAGCCTGAGACTACATAGTGAATTCCAGGTCAACCTGAGCTAGAGTGAAACCCTACCTCGAAAAAACAAAAACAAAAACAAACAAACAAAAATCTCTTCTGACAGTCCGAAAATCATGGTTCATTGATTTAATTTGCAAATGCCTGATTGTTAAAAAGTGTGTTTTTCTTATACAATTATATACTTACACATCTGTGAAATGCCTGTTCCTTCACTCACTGTTCTACCTCGTTGTTTCTATATTTTTGTGGACTTGTAAGTGGTATGTATATGTGTGTATGTCATACATATGCCCAGAATTAGGATGCTCAGTGTGAGATGGAACCCAGGGCCTGGCACGTGCCAGGGAAATGCGCTACTACTAAGTCATGCTTTCAGCCCACTGAGGGAGTCTAGGCAGGAGCTCTACCACTGAGCCACACCCCCTGCCCCTCACTGGGGGATTCTAGGCAGGTGCTCTACCACTGAGCCACGCCCCCAGACCCTCACTGGGGGATTCTAGGCAGGAGCTCTACCACTGAGCCACACCCCCAGCCCCTCACTGGGGGATTCTAGGCAGGAGCTCTACCACTGAGCCACACCCCCAGCCCTTCACTGGGGATTCTAGGCAGGAGCTCTACCACTGCGTCATGCCCCACCCCCTCCCTGAGGGATTCTAGGCAGGAGCTCTACTACTGAGCCACACCCCAGCCCCTCACTGGGGGATTCTAGGCAGGAGCTCTACCACTGAGCCACGCCCCAGCCCCTCACTGGGGGATTCTAGGCAGGAGCTCTACCACTGAGCCCACCCCCCTGAGGGGATTCTAGGCAGGAGCTCTACCACTGAGCCACACCCCAGCCCCTCACTCACTAGGGGAGCTCTACCACTGAGCCACACCCCCAGCAGGAGCTCTACCACTGCGTCATGAGCCTACTACTGAGCCACACCCCAGCCCCTCACTGGGGGATTCTAGGCAGGAGCTCTACCACTGAGCCACGCCCCAGCTTCTCCCTCATTCTAGGGGAGCTCTACCACTGAGCCACGCCCCTAGCCCCTCACTGGGGGATTATAGGCAGGAGCTCTACCACTGAGCCACGCCCCAGCCCCTCACTGGGGGATTCTAGGCAGGAGCTCTACCACTGAGCCACGCCCCAGCCCCTCACTGGGGGATTCTAGGCAGGAGCTCTACCACTGAGCCACACTCTTCACTGATGGATAATAGTCAAGAGCTTCCCATGGAGTCTTCATATTTTTTGGATATCATTATTCATTTGCTTGTTAAGTTTTCTATGATTTTTTTTTATCCACATAGCATGTGTTTTAAAGTTGGATTATAATATCTTTTCATCCCTCCCCCACACTTTAATGAAAGATACTATACCACCTCCTTTGCAGAAAAGGAAATAGAGAAAAAGTTTAAAGAAACAGCAAACTTTCGCATAACCTTTTTTGGTATCTTTTCAAATTTAAAGGTTCTGCTATTACTGTTCTCCTTAACTTCATTCAGGATAGAAAAAGGTTTTTTTTTAACCCCCCTATTATTGTTCCAAATGAGATGTCAGCCCTTGACAGTTTGGTGATTTAGACATATTTGTTGGAAAAAAAGGGCAGGAAGAAGTTTGGCTGAGGCAGGCGGCTGGAGGGAGGGAGGGAGGAAGGGAGGGAAGAGGCAGTGAGCACATCCCACCTCCACATTAACAACTCAATGTGGTGACTAAGCTTGTCAGTTTGAGCAGCCTGGGGCACAGGCTTCTTGGAGTGTGGGCTCTGGCAGGCTCCAGAGGGACCTGGGGCCCTTTGGCAGAGGGGACAGGAACAGGCCAGGGGACTGACCACGCTCGCCCACTTGGGTCTTCCCCAGATGGCTTCAAGGAGGGTGGAGAGCGGCAAACCTGTTTGCAGAGTCTGGAGCTTACGCTCGGCTTCCTCCAGCTTTGAGGTGGTGGACATCTGTGTCTCTTGCAGCTTTCTGAAAAGGGAGAGAAGGAAGCTAAATTGGTCATCTTGTTTTATCGACTGAGATGCATTGTGGCATCTTGAGTCCCGTTGATCAAGCTCTCTTCTCTGGGAGGCACAGCTGGCAGCAGGCAGACAATGGCCCATCACTTGGATGCAGCCCGTGATTCACTGAGCAGCCTCCTGCTGAAGCTCTGCACCCCAACTTTGCGATTCATATTAGGAGATGCTGGAGCGTGTGCCATGCAGGACCCAGCTTATGTGGAAACTGGGGGGGAAGCTTATCTTATGTGGAACTTAGGTGGTCTCGAGTGACAAGATATTAAAAAGAGCAAAAGGGAAAAAAGCTCAAACATCATCACGCACTCATTGTTTTCCGACGTTCGTGGGAGAAGAATGCTACATTTACATTCTGCTGACACAAAGGAGGGATCTGTGAGAAGGAAGGGTGTTCTGAAGAGACACGACAGCTGTCCTTTCTGCCACAATGGAACGCAAATGCCACCACAGTACTGTGGGGCTGATTCGGAGTGCCTGAAACTGCACCCTAAACTTTTCTATTTCCCATGATCTCCAAATGAAGTCCCTGGCTGAAAAGAGAAATCTCTAACAATAAGTTATTTTTATATCGTATACATACAACATGTGCTCAACATAAGAAACCTGAGATACAGAGAAATGACACAGCTAAAAACTAAAAAGTCACCCAAATTTCCATTCCCTAAAGAAAACATTGCTGAAATCTCCATGTACGTCAATTATAAAATTAATGTATGTTCGGACATTTTTTTCCTGTGTCTATGTGTGTGGTCTGTATGTGTGGGTGAATGCGCATGTGCACCGAGGCCACAGGTCCACATTGGGTGTCTCCCCCATTATGTCCACCTTAGTCACTGAGACAGAGTCTCTTACTGAACCCAGTGCTCACCAACTCGGGAGTCTGGCTAGCTAGCTGTCCCTATGGATCCCGTCTTCACCTCCCGAGAGCTGGGGTTACAGGCACACATCACCACACCTAACATTTATGTGAGCGCTGGGGATCTGAACTTAGGGTCTTATACTTGTGCAGCAAGAACTTTTCCAGTCTGAGCCATCTCCCCAGCCCCTGCTCACAGTTTTTATTTATGCTTTATTTTTAAAGAGATTTTTAAAATATGTATTTATTTGAGACATGGGGGAGGGGAGAGAATGGGCACGCTAGGCTTCTAGCCACTGCAAATGAACTCCAGATGTATTGTGCCACCTTGTGCATCTGGCTTACGTGGGTTCTGGGGAATCAAACCTGTGTCCTTTGGCTTTGCAGGCAAGTGCCTTAACCACTAAGGCATTTCTCCAGCCCTATTTTATTTTTTCAAAATCAAATTTTACAATAGGACGGAAAGTATGTCTTTTCAACTCCTCAGATAAAGTTTTCTTGTATCTTTCTAAAATGTTTCTAGATACGCAGAAATACAATGTAATAAATAATGTACTACAGTGAATATAAACTAATATGTAACATACAATGGAAACTGATATGTAATATACCAGTGTAAACTAAACTTACCTATTATACTACAGAGTTACTACTGTGTAACATACTGTAGTGTATACTAAGCTAATATGTAACATACAATCAAACTACTAAGAAATATAGTAGTTTAAACTAAACTAACATGTATTATACAAAGTGTAACTAGGATGTAACTGACTAAAGCAAAAAAGCTAAACCAATATACTATGCCACAATGTAACAAGTGCCTTGACCCCCTGAGCCATCTCCTTAGCCCCTTCTCCCACTTTTGGTAGAGAGCCAGCCTTTCTTCCTTCTTCCTTCCCTCCCTCACTTTCACCCTCCCTCCCTTCCTTCCTTCCCTTTCTTCTTCCCTCTTGTGGGAGATGGTCTCATGAAGCTCAGGTTGATCTCTACCTGTTACGTAGCCAAGGCTGGCCATAAATACCTGCTCCTCCTGCCTCCACCTCCTGAGTGTGGCATTATAGGCATGAGTCACCATGCCCAGCTGGCAGAATTGATTTTTTTTCTGATTAATTTGTAAGAGCTCTGTGTAGCACAAATAGTTCTTCCCTATTGATGTTTTTAAAACTTTGTTTCTTGAGAGGGAGGGGATATGATGGAGAGTGAAGTTTCAAAGGGGAAAGTGGGGAGGCGAGGAAAAAAACATGGGATATGGTCTACAATTAAAGAAGTCAATAAAAAAATAAATAAAATAAATGAATAAATAAATAAAAACTTTGTTTCTTGTTATTTGTTTTTAAAAATCTATTTTAAATGTTGGATGATCCTATTGATACAATTTTTCTTATACAGTTACAAAGACTTGTCTACTCCAAACTTATTATTTTTTTTTAAAGAAAATGCACGTTTTTACATACATGATTTTTATCCTAGTACATATTTTTTTTTTTTTTTTTTTTTTTTTTTTTTTGATTTAATTATCCTAGGTTCAGGTAGATTTTTTTTTTTTTAATGTCCCGAGTGCTGGGATTAAAGGCATGCGCCACCACGCCTGGAGGATTTTTTTTTTTTAATGTGGAGAACGCAGTTTAGCCTGGAACTCACTGTGTAGCCCAGGCTGGCACAAAATCATGGAGATCATTCTGCCCCAGCCTCCCAAATGCTTAGATTAGGCAGACACTGGGCTCAGCTCCACCCTGATTATTTTTCTCTCTCTCTGTAAAGAATGAGGTAATACCTGAGACTACAGAGTGAATTCCAGGTGAGCCTGGGCTAGAGTGAAACCCTACCTCAAAAAACCAAAAAGACGAGGTAATAAAGATCTGGCTTATCTGGGAAAAAAGAAAGAAAGATCTGGCTTTATTCATACTTCCCCCAATAGTCAGTTATTCTTGTCTTTATAAAATGTGTGTGGGGGGGAGTGGGGTAAGTGTGAGGGCCTGGAGCGTTGGGTCAGAGGTTAAAGCACTCCCTTGCAGAGCTTGAGGATCTGAGTTTCATTCCTCAGGACCCACATAAAGCCAGACGCACAAAGTGACACGCGCATCTGGAGTTCATTTACAGTGGCAGGAGGTCCTGGTGTGCACATAATCTCTTTCTCTGCTTGCAAATAAATAAATCCAATTAAAAATAGAATGTGTGGTTACGTATGTACTTGTGTGTGGGTGTGTATATAGGTGTGTTCATGGCACAACACACGTGGAGGTCAGAGGTCAGCCTTGGGGTGTTGGTCCTCTCTCTTTACACCTTGTTTCAGAAAGGCTCTTTTTGGCTGTTCTCTTTTTGCTGCTGGGAAGGCCAAGCTACTTGGCATTCTCCTGACTCCCCCTCCATTGCCCTAAGCACAAATTACAAACAAACAAAAAAAAAAACACCTTTAACCACTGAGCTGTTTCCCTAGCTCCATATTCTTTTTCTCTTAGTGTGTGTGGTGGTGCAGGTGTGTGCACAGGGATTTCAGGACCTCTTGCCACTGCAAACAAATGCCAGCCACTTGCTCCACCTTTTGTATCTAGCTTCGTACGGGTACCTGGGAAATTGAACCTGGGGCTGGCAGGCTTTGCAAGCAAGCACCTTTAACTGCTGAGCCATTTCCCTAGTTCCCTGACCCTCCCCCATCCTATATTCTTCTCTTTTATTTATTCATTTTGAGAGAGAGAGAATGAGTGTACCTGGCCTTAGCCCTGCAAATGACCTCCATGCACACTGTGCATTACAAGGTTCCTGGGAATTGAACCTGGCTCCTTAGGCTTTGCAGGCAAGCACTTTAACTGCTAAGCTATCTCTCTAGGTCCCTATTCTTATCTTTAACTTTTTTTTCTTTTGTTTATTTACTTGAGACAGAGAAAGAGGGAATAGGCAAACAAATGCCAGGCTCCCTCTAGCTGGGTACCTGTAAATGAACTCCAGATGCTTTAACTGCTGAGCCACCTAGTTTGACCCTCCCCATCCATCTTATTTATTCATGAGTGTAGGGCCTGTAGGAGTTGAACCTGGCTGCATCTAGGCTTTGCATTGAACCTGGCTCCTTAGGCAAGCACTTTATCTGCTAAGCTGTCTCTCTAGGTCCCTATTCTTATCTTTAACTTTTTTTCTTTTGTTTATTTACTTGAGACAGAGAAAGAGAATAGGCATACCAGGGCCTCTAGCTACTGTAAATGAACTCCAGATGCATGTGCCACCTTGTGCATCTGGCTTACATGGGTACTGGGGAGTTGAACCTGGGTCCTTAGGCTTCCCAGGCAAGTGCCTTAACTGCTAAGTCATCTCTCCAGCCCTCTGTTTTATCTTTTAATAGAATCCATCCTTTGCCTAATTTCCAGTCAACTCCCAGTACTGAGTTCCCACGTAACATGACTGATGTGGGCAGATGTCGATCACACTCTGTAGTCTGCTCTTCCTACTTTGTATCTTGTTGGACACTTTTCTCAGGCTTCTGTGAATTTTATAGAACCCTCAACTTCATGGCTGTGGCATGTTCCAGTTAGAGAGAGCCTAGCTTTTCTGTACCCTTTTCTCATGGTGGGACATTCAGACTTCTTGCATTTCCCCACCATGGTGAGAAATCTCTTTGGGCACAAAGTGCCTACCCCTCTTTTTTTCTATTTGAGATAGAACCTCAAGCTAGCCTGGAACTTAGTGTATAGCCCAGGTTGTCCCTGAAATCATAGCAATCCTCCTGCCTCCTGAGTGCTGGGATTATAGATGTGTGTTACTCCACCTGGTTCCTGGGATCTTTAGCAAGCCCACTGTGGTAGTTTGAATATATAATATATGATATAATATAACATATATATATAATATATTGAATATATAATATATTCAGTGGTTTATTAGTTTATTAGGGGCAGTGTCACTGTAAGGATGTTAGGGTCCAGCCCTGAGGTGTGGTGGTGGGTTTACAATTCCAATCTAAAGAGATGCAAAGTGCCTAGTTCCACCTGGAGTATCCTGAAGTGTGCTGTGTGGCTTTTGGCTTCTCTTTCTCTGTTTGGACCTGTAACAGCAGGCCAGCTTCTACCACTATGGAACTTCCTCTGGATCTGTAAGCTTCAATAAATCCCTTCCTCCATAACTGTGCCTGGTCTGGAAGTTTATCTCAGCGAACCTAAAGCTCTCTGCTACACCCACCTACCAAAGCATATGAAATTAATGGGCAACTCCATAATTCAATGTCATGCCACCCATGACCAAACCTGGACCCTTCCTTGTAAGTATAAATTTTTTTTTTTTTTTTTGATTTTGCGAGGTAGGGTCTCACTCTGGCTCAGGCTGACTTGGAATTAACTATGTAGTCTCAGGGTGGCCTTGAACTCTCGGCGATCCCCCTATCTCTGCCTCCCGAGTGCTGGGATTAAAGGCGTGCGCCACCACGCCCTGTGTAAGTATAAATTTAGTGATTCCTGTTAATGGATATATACATTTCTTCATTCTAGCACTAACATTTTTGCAACTTAATTTAACGAAATAGTTTTAAGAAATCTAACATGGTGGGAATGGGGAATCCTCACAGCTTTTACAAGAAATCAGACTTCCATTAAACGGTTCCATTAATGGAAAACCAACACACTGTTGGAAAGGCTGGGGTGAAGTAAGCCATTGCAAACCAAAATTCACATTTATCAGACGAAGTGTTCAGTTTCCTGATATAGGTTGAGAATCCTGCATCCCAAACACTCACACCACAACTGCCCCAGACTTTTGGTTTTTGATTTTGTAATATTTATGTAGCCTTGATAAACTTGATGGGTTGAGCATTCCTAACATGAAAACACGCAGTCGGGAACACTCTCTATAGATCTTTAGCTTTCCTCCTTTGTTTTGGTGCTGGGGATCGAAACCAAAGCCTCACGTAGGCTAAACATGCTTTATATCACTGAGTTACACTCCAGTTCCCTAAATTCTTAATTTTTGTCTATCCAAAATTTCGGATGTTGGAACGTTTCAGATTTCGGATCAAGGATGTTGGACTTGTGATATATGAGGTGCTGGGAGGTGCTGCAGGAGGCAAAAGAAAATGCCAAGAGTTTTTAAAGTGTAGTTTTACATTTCAAAATGCAGTGAAGACAGAGTTCAAGACTTCCTCTCCTGAGCTTACATACAGCTGCCATTTGACATCTTGTGAACTGCAGAGACCTGTCCTCAATCTGCAGCTCCCTGACTGGCCACCACTTGGGGAAGATTGACATTCTAGGGACCTTACCAATGAAGGGCTCAGGGTCACTGTCATTTTTCAAGTAAAATTTTTACAGGTGTTAAGGATAAAACCAGGAACCAACCGCATGCTAGGCAGACACTATAACTAAACCACGCTCCAGCCCTTCACTGTTAGATTCTAGGGAAATGCTCTACCACTGAGCCACGCCCCCAGCCCCTCACTGGGGGATTCTAGGCAGGAGCTCTACCACTGAGCCACAGCCCCTCAGCCCCTCTGAGCCAGGCCACCCAGCCTCTCACTGGGGGATTCTTCTACCACTGAGCAGGAGCCCCTCACTACCACTGAGCCATGCCACCCCAGCCCCCTCTCTGGGGGATTCTAGGCAGGTGCTCTACCACTACCACTGAGCCATGCCCCCAGCCCCTCTCTGGGGGATTCTAGGCAGGTGCTCTACCACTGAGCCATCGCCCCAGCCCCTCTCTGGGGGATTCTAGGCAGGAGCTCTACCACTGAGCCATATCCCCAGCCCCTCACTGGGGGATTCCAGGCAGGAGCTCTACCACTGATCCACATCCCCAGCCCCTCACTGGGGGGATTCTAGGCAGGACTTCTACCATTGAGCCACACTCCCAGCCCTTCACTGATGGATTCTAGGTAAGTGCTTTATCATTGAACTATATTTGAGCCCTTCAAGAAAAACTTTGCTTAACACACTTGGGAATTTTGTTTACACCCTGGGCTGCCTTCATAGGTGCATTTCCCCCCCGCCCCAAACTGTCTTTGATGTAGGTGGAACATTTATGGTGCACCTTGGGGGCAGTGAGACACGCTCACCTCTCCTTCTCTGCAAAATCATTTTGCAACTTCTGTTCCTTCTCCAGAGCAATAGTCTCAGCCTGGCTCTTCAGGGTCTGCTCGTATTCTCGGATTTTCTCCTTAAGTGCTTTGATCGTAACCTCTGCAGAAAGAAAGACAAAAACGGACAGTAAGGGAAGCGGTTTTGTGTGGCTGGTTGAACCAGGCTTCTGTAACCTGCCAGGATGGTGTATTTTAAACTTGAGCTTGTCCGTGCTGACACAAAATCAATGGTTATGAGTCCCTTTAGGGACCTTTTACTCCCTCAATGTGAAATTGAACTTGTAGCATTCAAGTTGGGGAGGATCAATGGGCTTTCCTAGGAAGGATCACTAGGTAGCTTCAACACACTTAGAAGAGGGGGAAATTGATGGGAAGACATAATCTCACCTTATTGATAAGTCTTGAATTAGTCCTCTACTGAGGGAAGATTAATAAGGTGCTAGTGTGGGTTTGAGGACTTCCTTACACAGACAGCAGTCTGTCAGGGTGCACGTATTTTGGAAGTAGAGTCAGACTAGTGTACAGGCTTCACTGGCTATAGCAGAGACGCTGCAGTATTCCATGGGGTGGAGTGTGCCAGGCCTGGGGCTAGGGAGATGGTTTGGTGTATCCACATAGTGCCCGTGTAAAAGACGAGTGTGACAACATGCACTTGTGATCCCAGCACAAGGAGGGTCCTTGCCACTTGGTTCGCTAGCTGGTCAGGCGAAATAGGGGAGCACTGGAGTTCAGTGAGAAACCCTGTCTCAGAAAACAAAAGGGGGGTTGCTGGGCGTGGTGGCACACGCCTTTAATCCCAGCACTCGGGAGGCAGAGGTAGGAGGATCGCTGTGAGTTCAAGGCCAGCCTGAGACTACATAGTGAATTCCAGGTCAGCTTGGGCTAGAGTGGAAACTCTTCCTCAAATAAAAAAAAAAATAATAATACTAAAAAGGAGCCGGGCATGGTGGTGCACGCCTTTAATCCCAGCACTCGGGAGGCAGAGGTAGGAGGATCGCTGTGAGTTCAAGGCCAGCCTGAGACTACATAGTGAATTCCAGGTCAGCTTGGGCTAGAATGGAAAGTCTTACTCAAATAAAAATAAAAATAATAATAATAAAAAGGAGCCAGGCATGGTGGTGCACGCCTTTAATCCCAGCACTCGGGAGGCAGAGGTAGGAGGATCGCCATGAGTTAGAGGCCACCCTGAGACTACAGAGTGAATTCCAGAATTCCAGGTCAGCTTGGGCTAGAGTGAAAGCCTACTTCGAAAAAACAAAAAAACAAAACAAAACAAAAAAGGGCAGTGGTGGTGGCCACTGGGGAGATGGTGCAGGGGTAAAGTGCATGCCTGGCAAGAATGAGGACCCGAGGGGGATCAGCAACGCCCATTTAAATGTCGAGTGTGGTGGCATGTGTCTGTCTAGCACTGCAGAGGAGACAGGGCATCCCTGGGGCTTGCTGGCGGGCTCGTCTAGCTGAATTGGTGAGCTCCAGGCTCAGTGGCAGCCCCTGTCTCAAAAATAAGGTGGAGAGTGACTGAGGAAGATACCCAACGTTGACCTCTGACCTCCACCAACACCCCCCCACATGAATATGCACATATAGGAACATTCATACATGTATGCACACCATACACGCACATGCAAAACGGGGGGGGATGACTGAGGAGGACAGGCAAATGTCAACCTCTGGTTTACACACACGTGCGCACAAACACGTGAACCCACACGTACATCATTCTCAGACACAAGCAAACAATAAGTGCGTCCAAAATGCAGCAGGCTCGGGAGACGCTCAGGCAGTAACAGTACTTGTCACATAAGCATGAGGGCTGAGAGGGCCTGAGTTCAACTCTCCAGAACCCACCAGAGCAGCTGGGTGTGGCCAACCATGCCTGTAACCCCAGTCCTGTGGGAAGCGGAGACCAGAGGATTGCTGGGGCTTGCTGGTCTGTGAGTCAGAGCTGGGTTCAGCAAGAGCCGCTGTCTCAAGGAAACACGCGGGTGAGTGACAGAAAAGGCCACCTGATGTTTAGTCGGGACACTTGTGTGACACGCTACTCTCAGGCCATACTGCTGAGTGGAAGTCAGACAGGTGCGGGGCCAGAAGAGCTCACTGTGCAATGCTGGTTTCATTCAAGCCCCTAACCTGTGTGGCCGTGAAGATGCGCAGCTCTTGGGTTGTGCTGACACGTGGACGCATCATGTGGCACCTGGACACTGGGCCCTGCTCTGATCAGGAGTCTGGACCGACACACATACACTCTTCCAGGCCTGAGCCTGACAAGGCCTCTTTGCCACTAGGGGCTGCTCACTGACCAGCAGAGCTCCATCCGGGGGCCAGGCCTAAAGCCAGTGAGCCAACTCAGTAGCCTAGACCTTGGCCTAGACATTCCTTGGGGGTTTCAGAAGGCCCCAGGGCCATGCATAAGAGGAAGGTCATGTGACAGAGGCCCTGAAGTGCTGGCACTTGCTAGCTGACCAGAGCAGCCATTTGCCCTTCCCTTTCCTTTCCTTCTTCCGTGTAATTCCTGGTGGGCCCAATAAAAGTGAAAGACTAAGGGCTGGAGATATGGCTTAGTGGTTAAGGCGCTTTGGCTGCAAAGCCAAAGGACCCTGGTTCAATTCCTCAGGACCCACATAAGCCAGATGCACAAGGTGGCACATGCATTTGGAGTTCATTTACAGTGGTTGGAAGCCCTGGTGCACCCATTCTCTCTCTCTTAGCCTCTTTTTCCCTTTTAAATAAAAAAAATAAAATATTTTTTAAAAAGGTGAAAGAGCCAGTCAAGCTGTTTCTAATCCTTTCTACCCAAGTCCTCAAAAACTCAGATGAAAAAATTGTGGCTGTTGTGAGACAGTTGAAATTTGTGTTAAAGACAAGGGGCCAGGAGTCTCCAGGGTATTTGTTTTCTTTTCTTTTTTTTTTCCTTTTCTGTACTGGAAATTGAAAGTAGGGCCTTGAGGATGCTAGGCAAGCAGTCTATCATGGAGCCACACCGTTGGCCACTCACTGGTGGATTTTAGGCAGGTGCTCTACCACTAAAACCCAACCCCAGCCCCTCACTGGCAGATTTTTTTTTTTTTTTTTTTTTGGAGACAGTTCTTACTAAGTTGCCCAGGCTGGTCTTGAACTCAACTCTGTAACCCAGGCAAGCCTTGACCTTGTGATCCTCCTGTCTCAGCCTCCTGAGTAGCTAGCATTACAGGCCAAGCACCAGGCCTGCACAAGACTTCAGGGTTTTGAACACACATGGGTTCAGGTAGAGGACAGAGTTCTCTTTGTCTGCTCCTGGCAGGAAAAGCCTTTGCATTCTCTGCTGCGTGGATGCAAGGCGGCCTCGCTAAAGGACTGTTTTCGTTCATGAGCATTGTAATGAATAGGCGAGGCTGCCATGGGAAGTAGGGAGTGTAAGCGTGCTGCTCGCTCTCGCAAGGATGCGTCTCGTCTGGAGCCTTAATGGATCGGCGGCAATTACTAAATGACTTACTGCGTGTGACCCTTTGATCATGAGCTGGCTCTCTGACAGGTGTCGCCTGGGGGCAACACAGCAGTCCTTGAAAAGGCAGATCCTATCACATGATGATACAGGAGGAATTTTCAAAGAATCCAGATCAGGCCCGGACCGAGGGCAATAAAATCATATGTAGTTATTGTGGGGAAGAAAAGTTTGGCTGTTGGAGAGCTAAGCATTATCATTATCTCTGCTTAATGATTCCACTGCGTGCCCCACCCTGGCTCCATGACATGGGTACCAATTACAGCTGGTCCCAACAGTATGAGAAGGCAATTACAAAAGAAGAAAAAGACAGCAGAATGCAAAGCAAGGCAGGCACTTTCCACCAACCTTGATTTTTTACTTCAGCAAACTCCTTGTTGTATTCTTCTAGTGTTTCCCTAAGTTTCTGGTTTTCTGTTTCGATGTCGTGTAGACGCTGCACTTTGATTTCCAGCTGTTGCCCGAGGTCTAGGGCTGGCACGGGATCTGCACAACAGGACAACAGGAGAACACGTCAGGCCTCACCCAGGAACCCTCAACTGGGGGATTCTAGGCAAGTGCTTTTACACTGAGCCACATCCCTAGCCCCTCACTGGGGGATGCTAGGCAGGAGCTCTACCACTGAGCCACACCCCCAGCCCCTCACTGGGGGATGCTAGGCAGGAGCTCTACCACTGAGCCATGCCCCCAGCCCCACACTGGGGGATTCTAGGCAGGAGTTCTACCACTGAGCCACGCCCCAGCCCCCTCACTGGGGGATTCTAGGCAGGAGCTCTACCACTGAGCCATGCCCCCAGCCCTTCACTGGGGGATTCTAGACAGGTGCTCTACCACTGAGCCACGCCCCCAGCCCCTCACTGGGGGATTCTAGACAGGAGCTCTACCGCTGAGACACACCCCAGCCCCTCACTGGGGGATTCTAGGCAGGCGCTCTACCACTGAGCCACACCCCAGCCCCTCACTGGGGGATTCTAGGCAGGAGCTCTACCACTGAGCCACACCGCCAGCCCCTCACTGGGGGATTCTAGGCAGGAGCTCTACCACTGAGCCACACCCCAGCCCCTCACTGGGGGATTCTAGGGAGTCACCCAGGAAGCTGCCTTCTAAAGGTTCTCCTGGACTCTTGTCTTCTTCTTCAGAGCCTCTGGGGAGGACATGGTTTGGAATGGAGGCTTGACAAAAAAAATAACCCCCCAGGATCTTTAAGATGTGAAAAATGGGGTGACTGAAGGCCGTAGGAGTCCCTGGGTTATACTAACTCCCTGGCATGTGTGATGCTCTTATGATTTGGCTGGAAGGAGAAACACAGCTGGATTGTGTAGGAAGGAAGGAGGCCCAGGCAAACCCACTTTATATACTGGAACTGTGTTTGGCTGATTCACAGAAAGGTGTCTCTAAGCTAAATGTCCCCGGTAAACTCACAAAGCTGGGAGTAAAGGGGCCTCACCGGTCACAGAACACTTGCAGGGACATTTTCTCAGTGGAGCCTCACAGTGACACTTGGGACAGAAGTGACACTAAAAGCTCAGGGAAGAGGAGGGGCTGGTCGGAGTCTTCCCAGCTGGCTCCTGGGCAACTGTGAGTTCCATGTCACCGTCCTCCCCACTGAGTGGGCCGGCTACCTGTGAGCTCCACGGTACTACCCTTCCTACGGGGAAGCCGACAGAGAGGATGTTCCCTTGGGAATTTATCCATAACGAGCCCATCGTATTTCCAGACACAGTCTAGTTATTTTGACCGATTCTCATACAGTGCAGGCTGGCCTCAAACTTGCTATAAGCAGAGGATGACCCTGAGCTTCTGATCCTCCTGTCTCCACCTCCCAAGTGCTGGGATTACAGCAGTACATCAGCACACCCTATATACGAGGTGCTGAGGACAGAACCCAGTTATTCGCGCACGCTATGCAAGCACTCTTCCAACTGAGTTACAACCCCAGTAAATGTGGTCACATTTTTGAACTGCCATCCACCTTGACGGGTGAAGGGTTCTGAGAAAAGTTAGGGATGCTGCCCAAGACTGGAGACCCCTGGAGAAACACAGGTAGCTGTCCTAGGCCAGCGACCAGTCAGTCAGTCAGTCAGAAGGCCACCAAGCTCCTGATTAGAATATAGGAAGCAGACGAGTGTTGGGGCCAGTCCTGTGAGGACTTGTGGATAAAAGAAAGTGAAGTCAGCTATTGGATTTACTTAACATCGGATGTGAACCCAACCTCAGAGATTTCAGGTGTGCAATTGACAGGACTGACTTTTGGCCTCTGACTTTCCAGTGGATTCTTAGCACAAGCCAGACAGACAGACAGACAGACAGACACAAAGAGTGCTTTGCAGTCAGTTGGACTGTCCCTTTTCCTTCTGCCCATGAGGCACTTATAACCCACCTGCTGGGATTCAGTGGAATTCATCCTTTGGAATTCTGAGAGTAGAAGAATAGCCATGTCCACTGGCCTTAGAAAGATGATTGAGTCTATTTCAGGCCTGGGCGCCAGCCTCTCCTGGGGATAGCTTCAGAGATTTACTCCCCTCTCCAGGAACGCTAAACACACGCAGGGCGGATCACCAAGCGTATATATGTAAGAGCGCACTTCATTTTCCAGTGCCAGGGTCATTAATTTTTCAGACCACCCTTGGTTCCTGGAAAGGAGGATTGGCCCACTATGGCTCTGTGAACACGTTCACCAAGAACCGGGAATTCTCCGCGCTGACCAGGTCTTTGCAAGTTTACAGGAGGCGTCACTGGGCTGTGTGGCGCTGGTGTCTGTGGGCCCCAGAGTAAGTAGAGTGTCGAGGTTTAATGCCAACATTGTCCATCATGTGAAACCTGTCTGCTGGGCACTATTTGGCCTGACTGCCTCATTTTCTCATTCATGGCTTTTCATTATTATTTTAATCAGTATTAAAATATTTATGTTAAGTCAGACTGCCAAAGCTATTTTAGGGAGATGGTTCTTGCAAGCAGGAGTAGCAATAACAAGAAAAATGGAATTCTAAGAACATTCTAGGTGCAGAGATTTTCCTTTAATTTCAGTATCATCCCAGGAAACATCCTGACCCCCTCCTTCCTCCATTTATTTGTCCTCGTGCCAGGCAAATAGTTTGAAAGAAGTCAGCCATGTTTCCACAGCCTCCTTCACACAGAACTATAGTCGTGAACTTGATCCGGGGGTCAGGCACTGAGAGGCAGGAGGGACAGCCACTGCACTTGTAGAAAATGCTATTAACAGGGCTGGAGAGATGACTCTGTGGTTAAAGGTGCTTGCTTGCAATGCCTGCCAACCCAGTAGTCGATTCCCTAGTACTCACGTAAAGCCAGACGCACAAAGTGGTGCATGTGCCTGGAGTTTGCAGTGGCAAAAGGCCTTGGTGTGCCCATGCTCTTTCTCTATGTCTTTCTCTCTTGCAAATAAGTAAATAAACAACATTTAGAAAAAACTATTAGGCTGGAGAGGTGGCTTAGTGGATAAAGTGCTTGCTGTGGAAGCAGAGGCTATATATGGGTCCAGATCCCCAGAACCCACATCAAGAAGGACATTGTAGCCGGGCGTGGTGGCGCACGCCTTTAATCCCAGCACTCGGGAGGCAGAAGTAGGAGGATCACCGTGAGTTCAAGGCCACCCTGAGACTACACAGTTACTTCCAGGACACCCTGAGCCAGAGTGAGACCCTACCTCGAAAAAAAAAAAAAAAAAAAAAAAAAAAAAAAAAGAAGAACATTGTAGGCTACCTCGTGTGTAAGCCCGGCGCAGCTAGGACAGGGAGAGAGGTGGAAACAGGAGAATCTCCCAGAAACTCCCAGATCAGCTAACCTGGCATATGGCAAACAACAAGAGACCCTACCTGAAACCAGGCTGAAGGTGAGGACTGACTCTCAGGGTTGTCCTCTGACCCCCACGAGTGTTGTGGCACATGTGCACTTGCAGTCACACACACACACACACACACACACACACACACACCAAATAAAAGTGCTACTGACATTCACTCCTCTTGGTGCAAGCCCAACTGCTAGCACTGATTCTACTTTTCAAGAACGAAGCTGGCATTCTGTACTGTATCCCTAAAATTCCCGTCAACATTGCCAGCACATTCCTTTTTAAAGACCAGGACCCGCTATGTCTGCCTTTGATGAAAAAAAAAAAAAAAATAGCTTTCCTCCTGTGATGCAGTGGCGAGTCCAATGACATGGAAACAACCTGCTAGCATGTTATCAAGTGAATAGCAACAAGGCCTTCAGACAAATTCTCAGTGTTGCACTGTAAATGGAAATTCTGGCAATCTTCTAATTATTCATTATGGCATCTATATTTAATTTAACAGTATTAAAGGTTAATGCCGAAGGAGCAAAACTGGTTACAGAGCGAGGAACGAACCGAATGTTCAATCAGCTCCATGCATTAAGCTTCCTACAGAACACAGAGTGACTAAACGCCTCCAGCATCTGAATATTGTTTTGGGATATGTAAAAGCCATTGCCAAAGTACCTCTTAGGCTTAATTTTTATTATGTGCATTAAAGGAACAGCTAATTTCTACATGACAATATAATGGCCTTGGCATGTTTGGGCTAGAGACCAAAACAATGAAGGTGGGCATGCCAAAACCCGACCTACATGGTAATCTGGGGAAATCACAGCTTTTTGTCTCATTAATGATTTCCAATGCCTCTTAAACCCTACACAAGCATTGTCAGGTCTGAGGTTGCACGTCAGAAGCCTCTCGAATGCGGGCAGTTCAATTAGGGCATTGGCTGGGAGGGGCGGTGAGAGTGCACACCCACAGGCCGAAGGAAACAGACCAAGGCCTGGAAGCTGCCTGCAGCCCGGCCCGCCTTGCCACCAGCTTCATCCACCCACCGAGACAAACTCAGAGTCTTTTACGATCATCTGATAGTTAATTCCTCAAACATGCTTGGAGGTACTAATATAGTTCGTTACGCAATGCTGGACTCCAAGAGAGTAATTATATCACAAATACCAACACGACATCACCTGTGTTTATGCAGCACATTTTGCTAAGCGCCTAGAACGCGGCAGGGGCTGGGGGAGGATGACCTGTGGCGTTCTGCTCCCTCCTCCCCTAACTACCTCCAGGGACAAGGACTGGGACAGGAAGGGAAACGGTCCCAGCCAACAGGTATACAAAACTCTAATTAAGAATGCTGCTTCCTGAGCCAGCAGCCACCTCAATTACACTGTCTGTTCAAATACTAATTTAACAAGGATTTCCTAAGCGGCTACATGCTCTGGGAACAGGCCTGGTTTGGGCACTGTCAGGGACACCTGGCCAAATCAGCGGGACCAGCCACCAAGCAGAGGAAGCCCAGGCACATCAAATATCAAAGGTGAAGCGGGGCGGGGGGCAGGGGGAGGAAACACTAAAGACCAAGATATGGAAGACTGCTCCCAGATAAAGGGCAAGATGGCTTTTTTTTTTTTTTTAAAGGAAGAGGCAACTTTCCCTTTATGGACACCCAGAATGCTATGTGTGGCCAGAACTGTTCAGCATAGTCCATGAGATCAGGATGGTTCTGGATGATGAGGCTGTATGGTGGCAAAAAAGACAAACTTTTTGCTCTCAAAGGCTTGTCACAGGGGTGGGGATATACATCTCAAATACAAAAATCAAAAAGTGACAGAACTGATAGGAAGAAAAGAAAAAAAAAATATGTACAGTAGTGGATACAGATTTCAAGTTTCCTTTTACTAAATTAAATGACACAATGAGATATAAACTTCTTATTCCCCTGTGGTGATGGGGACTGAACTCAGAGCTTCACATATGCTAGGTAGGCCTTCAACTGTTGAGCCACCCCCAGCCCCTCACTGGGGGATTGTAGGCAGGAGCTCTATCACTGAGCCACGCCCCCAGCCCCTCACTGGGGGATTCTAGGCAGGAGCTCTATCACTGAGCCACTCCCCCAGCCCCTCACTGGGGGATTGTAGGCAGGAGCTCTACCACTGAGCCACATCCCTAGCCCCTCACTGGGGATTCTAGGCAGGAGCTCTACCACTGAGCCACATCCCCAACCCCTCACTGGGGGATTCTAGGCAGGAGCTCTACCACTGAGCCACGCCCCCAGCCCCTCACTGGGGGATTCTAGGCAGGAGCTCTACCACTGAGCCACGCCCCAGCCCCTCACTGGGGGATTCTAGGCAGGAGCTCTACCACTGAGCCACACCCCCCAGACCCTCACTGGGGGATTCTAGGCAGGAGCTCTATCACTGAGCCACACCTCCAGCCCCTCACTGGGGGATTCTAGGCAGGAGCTCTACCACTGAGCCACACCCCAGCCCCTCACTGGGGGATTCTGGGCAGGTACTCTACCACTGAGCCACGCCCCAGCCCCTCACTGGGGGATTCTAGGCAGGAGCTCTACCACTGAGACACGACCCCAGACCCTCACTGGGGGATTCTAGGCAGGCGCTCTACCACTGAGCCACACCCCAGCCCCTCACTGGGGGATTCTAGGCAGGAGCTCTACCACTGAGCCACACTCCCAGCCTCTCACTGGGGGATTTTGGGCAGGAGCTCTACCACTGAGCCACACCCCCAGCCCCTCACTGGGGATTCTAGACAAGTGCTCTACTACTGAGCCACACTCCCAGCCCCTCAACTGGGATATTCTCGGCAAGTGCAGCCTAAAATTCTTAAATATGCAAAAGATTTGAGGAAAGCTATCAACCAACTTGGCTGCAGCCATACAGCAACAGAACATGTGTTCCTTCAAGTGTGCAGGGAACATCCGTCAATAACAAACATACACAGAATTGCAAAACAAGTCTCCATAAATTTAAAAGAACAAAAGTCAAGGCTGGGAGATGGCTCAGTTGGTAAGAACACTTTCTGGGCAAGCATAAGGGCCTGAGAGGGGTTGAGTTTGATTCTCCAGGACCCACATAAAAAGCTGAGTGTGAGCCGGGTGTGGTGGCGCACGCCTTTAATCCCAGCACTTGGGAGGCAGAGGTAGGAGGATTGCCGTGAGTTCGAGGCCACCCTGAGACTACATAGTGAATTCCAGGTCAGCCTGAGCTAGAGTGAGACCCTACCTCGAAAAACCAAAAAAAAAAAAAAAAAAAAAAAAAAAAGCTGAGTGTGGCCATGCACAAATACAACCCCAGTCCTGTTGGGAGCGGAGACCAGGGAATCGCTGGGGCTCACTGGTCGGCCAGTGTGACTCTGCAAACAGCAGCTCCAGGTTCAGTGAGAACCTGTCCCAAGGACACAGCACGGATGAGTGACACAGGACACCGGATGCTCTCCTCTGACCCTCACATGTGTGCACAGGGCGTGAGCATCTGCTCAAACACATGTGTACAGTATACATGCACCACACCGTATGTACATGCCTGCCACAAAAGGGAACAAAATCATACCAAGCCCATTCTCTGACCACATGGAATAACACACGTCCTGAGCCTCCAGCATAAGAAGAAAATACAAAAACAAACAAATCCAATTCAGTCAGCAGAAGAAAGCAAAGTAGAACAGGGAGCAATAAATTTGAAAACAACAGAGAAGGGGAAAAAAATCAATGCAAACAAAAGCAGGTTCTTAAGGTAAAAAAAAAAAAAAATCATTGCAATTGATTTCTAAGCCAGAATGATCTAGAAAAGAAAATAAGAATTTACAAATCCCAAGATCAAAAAGTGAAAGAAGCGATATCATCACACATCCTATGGATACTTAAAAGATGATAAAATATTATGGTTGATATTATGCTAACAAATTTGCTAATTTAGATGAAATGGAACATTCTTTAAAAATTCCCCAAAGCCAGCCTGGCATGGTGGTGCACGCTTTTAATCCCAGCACTTGGGAGGCAGAGGTAGGAGGATCGCCACAAGTTCAAGGACACCCTGAGACTACACTGTGAATTCCAGATCAGCCTGGACTGGAGTGAGACCCTACCTTGAAACCACCCACTGAAAAAAAAACTTCCCCAGAGCCACAGTGGTGGTTCATGCCCTTTCATCCCAGCACTTGGGAGGCAGAGGAAGGAAGATCACTGCAAGTTCAAAGTCAGCCTGGTTTATACATTTAGTTGCAGGCCAACCTGGTACCAGCAAGGGTATACAGCATGACCCTGCCTCAAGAAACAAAACAAGGTGATGGTCAGATATCTGTTAAAGAAGTTGAATTAGAAATGAAAAACTGGGGGCTGGAGAGATGGCTTAGTGGTTAAGGCACCTGCCTGCTAAGCCTAAGAACGCCCATTTGATTCTCCAAGTCCCATGTTTAGCTAGACACAAAAGTGATGCAAGAGTGCAATGTTGCACATGTGCCCAAGGGGGGACACACATCTGGAGTTCATTCACAGTGCCTGAAAAGGCCCTGGGGCACCTATTCTCTCTCTGCCTCTTCCTTTCTCTGTCTCTTTCAAATCAAAAAAGGGGGGGGGCTGGAGAGATGGCTTAGCAGTTGAGGTGTTTGCCTGCGAAGCCTAAGGACCCAGGTTCAATTCTCCAGTTCCCATGTAAGCCAATGCACAAAGTGGTACATGTGTCTGGGGTTCATTTGCAGTGGCTAGAGTCCCTGGAGTGCCCATTCTCTCTCTCTCCCTATCTCTAATAAATAAATAAAAATTTAAAAAATCTTTGGGCTGGAGAGATGGCTTAGCGGTTAAGGCGCCTGCCTCCTAAGCCTAAGAACGCTGGTTCCAATCTCCAGGTCCCACATTTAGCTAGATGCAAAATGACACAAGGGTGCAATGCTGCACTTGACCACAAGGGGGCGCATGCATCTGGATTTAGTTTGCAGCTGCTGAGAGGCTGCTGGCCCGCCATCTCTATCTGTCTTTCTCTCCCTCTCTGTCTGTCTCTCTCCAAAAAAAAAAAAAAAAAAAAAAAAAAAAAAAAAAAAAAAAAAAAGAAGGTTGGGCATGGTGGTGCACGCCTTTAATCCCAGCACTTGGGAGGCAGAGGTAGGAGGATTTCCATGAGTTTGAGGCCAGCCTGAGACTACATAGTGAATTCCAGGTCATCCTGGGCTACAGTGAGACCCTACCTTGAAAAACAAAAACAAACAAACAAAAGAAAGAAAAAAGAAATGAAAAACTGCCATAAAGAACATGTGACTCTCCAAATGACTCCAGGCTGACCTGGAGAAGTTTTAGGACACCAACAATAACTTTACACAAACTCTTTCAGCCACCAGAGGTTGGGGAGCACGTCCCAGCCCAGTACCTTCTGGGCAATAAAGACAGAGAAAGAAGGAAGAAAGAAAGCCCTGAACGCATAGTTCTAGCCAGATGCGATATAATCCCAGCTTTTGGGAGGCCAAGGCAGGAGGATTGACATAAATTCAAGGCCAGCCTGTTCTGCATTGCAAGTTCCAGTCCTGCCAGGGCCACAGTGAATGTCTCAAAAAACCAAACCAGACGAGTGTGCTGATTGCATGGCTTTTTAATATATATATTATTATTTATTTATTTATTTGAGAGAGAGAATGGGTGTGTCAGGGCCTCCTGCCACTGCAAACGAACTCCAGACGCATGTGCCCCCTTGTGCATCTGGCTTACGTGGGTCCTGGAGAGTCAAACCAGGATCCTCTGGCTTTGCAGGCAAATGCCTGAACTGCTAAGCCATCTCTCCAGCCCCAACTGCATGCCTTTAATCCTGGCACTTGGGAGGCAGAGGTAGGAGGATCACTGTGAGTTCAAGGCCACCCTAAGACTACAGTGAATTCCTGGTCAGCCTGAGCTACTGCAAGACTCTACTTCAAAAAACCAAAAAAAAAAAAAAAAAAAAAAAACCAAAACCAAACCAAACCAAACAAACAAACAAACAAACAAATAAATAAAACAAAACAAAACCAGGGGCCTGGAAAGATGGCTTAGCAGTTAAGGCACTTGCCTGTGAAGCCAAAGGACCTAGGTTCCACTCCCCAGAACCTATGTACGCCAGATGCACAAGGTGATTCATGGGCATAGGGTGACGCACGCTTCTGGACTTCGATTGCAATGGCTAGAGGCCCTAGTGTGCCAATTCTCTCTCTCACACGCACATAGAAAAATTAAAGATCAGAAACCAGGGGTTGGGGAGACAGATCCATGGGTTAAGTGCTTGCTGAACAAGCATGAGGACCTGAGAGTGGATCCCCAGAACTCCGGTAAACTGCCGAGTGTGGCAGCACATGCTTGTGATCCCAGCGTTGGATGGGTGAGGTCTCGGTTTAGCAAGAGACTCTGCAAGAGACCCTGACTCAAAGAAGAAGGTGGAGAACAATAGAGATCGACACTCAGAGTTAACCTCTGGTCTCCTCCGATGTGCAAAGACAGGCACCCACACACATATACAAGTAAAAAAACAAGCAGTATAATTCCACGTTCTTCAGGAATCGAAAGGGAAAATTCCTTTGCATAACATTCATGAATGGAATCCAGTCAATTAGTTTTTACATTTATAATTGTTCTTAGCACTGCCAGGATTGAGCCAGAACTTTCTGCATGTTACACAAGCACTCTACCACTGAGCTTCAGGCCCAACCTGAATCCAATACATTTTAAAGAACGTGTATGTTGAAGGCTGGGAGATAGCTGGGTTGACAAAGTGCTTGCCATCCTCAGAACCCACATTTAAAAAAAGTTGGGCATGGTGACCCATGTAATCTCAGTGCTGATGAGGTGGAGATGAGAGGAGTCCTGGGACTTGCTGGCAAGTCAGACTAACTTATGGGTCAGCTCCAGGCCACTGAGAGATCCTGTCTCAAAAATGGTAGGTGGTGCCTGAGGAACCACACCTGAGGTTGTCTCCTGGCCTGTGTATGCACACACACACATGGGTTCTAGGCAAGCACGCTATCACTGGGCCATGGCCCCAGCCCCTCACTGGGGGATTCTAGGCAGGAGCTCTACCACTGAGCCACACCCCAGCCCCTCACTGGGGGATTCTAGGCAGGTGCTCTACCACTGAGCCACATCCCAGCCCCTCACTGGGGATTCTAGGCAGGTGCTCTACCACTGAGCCACACCCCAGCCCCTCACTGGGGGATTCTAGGCAGGTGCTCTACCACTGAGACACGCCCCCAGCCCCTCACTGGGGGAATTCTAGGCAGGGGCTCTACCACTGAGACACACCCCAGGCCCTCACCCTCTACCACTGAGACACACCTCCAGCTCCTCACTGAGGGATTCTAGGCAGGAGCTCTACCACTGAGCCACGCCCCCAGCCCCTCACTGGGGGGGTGCTAGGCAGGAGCTCTACCACTGAACCACGCCCCCAGCCCCTCACTGGGGGATTCTAGGCAGGTGCTCTACCACTGAGCCACGCCCCCATCCCCTCACTGGGGATTCTAGGCAGGTACTCTGTGGCTGAACTACATCCCAACTCTTTTTAAACCTTAAAATAAAAAACAAAAACACCCCAGCAACACCTTATCAACCTCCATATACACAACGTGCCTGATCATACTACCCCATCTTAATCTTCCTCTCGCCTATCCACTCTCCACTGAATCCTTTCTTCCTTCCAACTCGTCTCTGCTATTTTAATGTCATCATTTTATTCACACTCATGTTATGCAGGTCTTGTGTAGGTAGTGTCAGCCACTGTGAGGTCATGAATGTGATGGCCACTCTGTGTCAGGAAGACAGTGGTGCAAAGCCCTCTTCACCTTCCTCTGGCTCTTACATTCGCTCTGCCTCCCCTTCTGCAATGGTCCCGAGCCTTGGAGGGTGTGGTAGAGATGTCTCAGTGCTGAGCACTCCACTGTTCTCCTACCTTTGATTTTGAGACAGGTAAGCCTTGAACTCTCAACCCTCTTGCCTCAAGGGTCTAGAGCAGCTTGGATTAACAGCATGTGCCAGCTATTCTAGTTTTAGGTTGTACTGTGTACTTAATATACGACTGTAATTATCCATGCATATAATATCTATAAATAAGAACTTGGGGTCACAAATTTGAAATAGTTACTGTTGGGACTGAAGAACAAAAGCAGTTTGGATATCATTGTGTGGGACAAACCAGTCTGCCTGGTTGAGGGTGGCACAGAGGACCCAGCAGGTAGAGGTGGGTCCAGGGAGAGGGATCATGGGAGTCTGGAGAAGGTTGGTGGTGGCTACTGGGGTGAGAAGGAGGTATCATCAGACTGGAGGAAAGGAAGGAGCCCAGGAGGCTGGGGGAGCAGCTCAGCTGACAAAGACCTTCCTTAGCAAGCATGCTGAATTGATCTTCAGTACTGCATTGAACTGGGGGCGCACGCCTTTAATCCCAGCACTCGGGGGGGGGGGGCAGAGGTAGGAGGATCCCTGTGAATCTGAGGTCAGCCTGGGCCTACAGAGTGAGCGCCATGTCAGCCTGGGCTTGAGTGAGATCCTATCTCGAAAAAATAACAACAAAAAAACCCTGGAAGTTCAAGGTCAGCCTGGGCTACATACTAAGTTTGAGGCTAGCCTGGGCTACATGAGATCCTGTTTCAAGAAAATAAAAAGAAAGAAAAAGAATTCCAAATGACACTTGCAGGGGAGACTAATGCATTTACACGCATGGTAACTCCACCGCCTGCTTTGGAGGGGTGCGTGCGTGTCTCATGTTCACTAGGCACTTCAGGAGTCACCTTGGAGAGTGTACTCATGGTGACAAGGAGGTTGAGAAGGGGCCTGGCAGAGGCGAAGGGCCCCAGAGTGATGAGCGTCATCATGAGACAGCTGCCCCCAGGAGGCGAGGGTGGGGGAGTACGGGAGACAATGTTTTTTCTGAGATAGTTTCTCCTATGTAGCCCAGACTGGCCTCAAACTTGTCACCAAGAATGACCTGGAATTTTCAGTTCTGCCTCACCTCCTAAATGCTGGGCTTACAGGAGTGCACCACCACGCTCGGTTTATGCGGTGCTGGGGGTCAAACCCAGGGCCTTGTGCATGCTAGCTAAGCACTCTACCAACCAAGCTACAGCCCCAGCCCTCTTCTTTTTTTCTGTTTTCTTCCTCTTCTTTTTTCTCCTCCTCTTCCTCCCTCCTTTTCTTTTCCTCCATGAGGTATTGGGGATTGAACCTAGAAACTTATACATGCTGGATGAGCATTCTGCCAACTGACCTTAACTTCAGCTTTCTCCCCTCCCCTTCCCTCCTCTCTTCTCCAATCTACCCTCTCTCCTTCCCTCCCTTCCCCCTTCTCCCTGTTTGAAGTCCAGGGGAATGCATCCAGGGTCTTGTATATGCTAGACAAGAACTCTACCAGCTGAGCAACATCCCCAGCCCTCTGGGGCCATTTGAATGCTCTTGTCAACCCATTCCCTCTGGCCTCTAGGACGTTGATACAAGCATCTTGTTTGAAAGTTCCTGAACACTACCCAGGAAGCTGCTGTGCCCTGATATATAAAACACAACAATGTTGTCCAGGAAGGTCCTGGGAGAGGTGAGGGCACACTGCTGGACTTTGCATTAGCCCGGGGCCGGGGCTGTGTGGTGCCAGAAGGGCGTCCAGGCCAAGGCCAATGGCTTCGTCTCATATTGTGAAGGCTCAGAGACCTCATCGTAATAAACCCCAGGCCCACGTGTGCACAGAGAGCTCTGTGGGCAACACGGGGCTGCCCCTGCCACCAGCTCCCGGATGCATGTGTCCCTCGAGTACCATCCTGACAATGACGTCACAGCATGGCAGCCGCTACTTTTCGCCGGGGCACGCTAGGCTAATGTAATCATACGATTACATAATTAACCCAGCTGTCTCATAAGAAAAATCAACTGGAATTCAGGGCATAATTAGTCATATGGCAATTAGCATGCTGATGAGGGAACGATGAAAAGCTGTCTAGATACCCAGTGTGCCAGGACCACCCCATGGTCATGGCCAAGGGGGAGCCAGGCCATGCATTTCTGAATGCGGGCCCACGGCAAAGGATTCCCAGGTCTTGGGTGGGCAGTTCTCCAGAGTCCAGGGCCTGGAGCTCAGGGATCAAGAAGAAGAAAGGCCTTGGAAATAAGAACAGTGGTGGTGGGGACGGGGTGACCATCTTGTCACTCACTTATTATTTGTTTTTGTCGCAGTACGTGTGCAGATGTGCGTGTCCTGTGCACACTCATGCACAGGCCAGAGGAGCACGTCGAGAGTCCTGCTCTCCATTCTCTGGCTCACTTAGTGGGGAACGGGTCTCGCACTGCACCCGGAGCTCCCTGTTTTCAGGTAGTCTGGCTGATCCTCCTGCTTCTGCCTCCTTGGGAGGTAGAGAATGGAGGATCAGAAGTTCGTGGTCATCCTCAGCTATGTAGCTGGTGCCAGGCCAGGCTGGGCTACATGAGCCGGTTTCAAAACATAAACAAACAAACAAATGCTCCCAGCCGCCTCCTCACTTGCTGACGGCATGCCCGAGGAATTGAGGAAGCCTCTGTAGGCTGACCTGGTCGAACTGTCCAGTTCCCCCAAGCATTGGGGCACAGCATAACTGCTCCTATCTCCTAACGTGGCTTCAGGCCATGGGGCTTCAGGCGAGGCAGGAACTGAGGGGTTTTCTGAACCCCCCCCAGGCTTGCTCCCCAGCCATAGTCCCTAGCCCCTCTTCTGTCCTGGAGTGGTGTCTGTCATTAATTCTTAGTAATGTGTGCAAGCATCTTATGAAGACAAACTGGACATTGTGAAGGGAACCCTATAAGTCTCAGACCACTGGAGTCATAGAGAGCTCTCAGGAGAGGCCAGGGGTTCTGGCCTGGGTTGCCAACACCAGGAGATATGGAATACCCGGACTGGACCAGCCTCTGGGAATCAAGCTGGAACGGCCACCTTTCTGTAGCCTTGGCATGCAAAGCAAGGGGAGTTCTAACCGGCTCATCGGACCCTGTCACCTCTACCCAGGAATCACCCTATGGGAGCCTGAGCAAGTGAGGGGAGCTGGGGAAGAAGGAAGAGGAGACTGCAAGGGTTTTCTCATTTCAACAGCTATGTGCCTGGTTATTTTCCTCATGGAGAACGTTACCAAGCCTGTCTCAGGAAGGACGATAGATGGCTCTACTTCTGGTCCTCAGATGCTAGTCTGACGGAGATATCCCCGAGAAAAGAGATTTCCCTAATTCCAAGTTGAAACCTCCAATCTGGAGTGCCTGGGGAACAGAGGCATCATGGAGCTGGTTCTGGAAATCAAATGGCCGTGTCCTCTGGGCTCTTTCCAGCCAGTTCTCTTGCAGGACCTCAGAAAACCTATGCCACGTTATGATGGTTACTCTTCAGGGTCAATATGACCGGACTTAGAATCACCATAGAAACACACCTGTGCACGTGTCTGCAAGTGTTTCCAGACAGGTTGAACTGAGGATGCACCCTGAATGTGAGAGGGACTCCTGGACTGAAGAAAAAGGAGAAAAGGGGAGCTGAGCACCAGCTCTTCCCCCCCTCTCTGTTTCCTGATGTCTTCCCAGCCATGATGGACTGTACCCCTCAAATTGTGAGCCAAAACCCTTGTCCCTTAAGCCGCTCTTGTCAGGAATTTTGTCTTGTCACAGAAACAAGAAAAGTACCTGAATCACAGGTGCTTTTCATAACCACAGGACAGTGTCATGGTACTCAAGCCAAGCGAGGCAGTAGGTGACACCACAGGTTCCAGCTGTGTTCCCTGATACATATACTAGGCAACGTGCCATCTTAAATGCTTCCAGGCACTGCAACATCACCACTGAGGCAGGAGTAAAGGGGATCATTGAGGCAAGGAGCAATGGTAACTCACAACCAAGGCCAACTTGCTGGGTTTTTTTTTTTTTTTTTTTTTTTTTTTTTTTTTTTTGAGGTAGGGTCTCACTCTAGCCCAGGCTGACCTCAAACTCAAGGCGATCCTCCTACTTCTGCCTCCCAAGTGCTGGGATTAAAGGCGTGCACCACCACACCCAGCAACTTGCTCTTTTGTTTCCTGTCTAGGCTGCTCTTAAAAAACTTACTACTAGTGGGCTGGAGAGATAGCTCAGCCGTTAAGGCATTTGCCTGCAGAGCCTAACAACCCGGGTTTGATTCCCCAGATAAAGCCAGATGCACAAAGTGGCACATGTACCTGCCTATTCTCTCTGTAGCTCTCTTCTCTATCTTTCTGCTTGCAAATAAAAACATTTTTTTTAAACTTAATACTGGGTTGAGGAGATGTCTCTGTGGGTAAAGTGTTTGTCACATAAGCATGAGCACCTGAGTTCAAAGCCCAGAACCCATGTAAAATCACAAGTGAGGCAGCATATGCCATAATACCCGCCCTCGGGAAGGGGAGACAGGAAGATCCCTGGGGCTGACTGGCTAGCCAGTTTAGTCTAAATGGTGAGTTCCAGGTCAGTGAGAGAGACTGTGTCTCAAAAATAAGTGTATGGGGGCTGGAGAGACTGCTTAGCGGTTAAACACTTGCCTGTGAAGCCTAAGGACACTGTTTGAGGTTTGATTCCCCAGGACCCATGTAAGCCAGATGCACAAGGTGGTGCACATGTCTGGAGTTCATTTTGCAGTGGCTGGAGGCCCATTCATTGTCTCTTTCGTGCTATCTACCTCTTTTTCTCTCTCTCTCAAATAAATGAATGAAAACAAGTATCAAAAAAAAAAAATAAGTGCATTGCATTCTTGGGGAGAATATCCAAACACACAAACACACACTACACAGGTCAAACAACCAACACAACATAAGCAAAAACTTAGCTGGGACTGGCGATGCATGAATATAATGCCAGCATTTCAGAGACTGAGGCAGGAGGATTGTGAGTTTGAGGCCAGCCTGGGTTCCTTAAGTAGGACATTGTCTCCAAAACCTCAAAAGAATCACAAAAACTTAAAACTACCTGAGCGCAGTTGCATTTTATACAACTTTGCACGTCGCTCACAAGCAGTCAAGTGACTGTGTTATCTGTGATGCGGTGACAGGGGCCATTGAGAAAGCAGAGTACAAGCTAATTATTCTGCGGATTTATGCTGCCCCCTCCCAAGTGTGGAAATAAATACATTGTAAAACATCTGAAAATATCAAGCTGCAGGAGCACGTCACCCACGCAAGGTTAATGATGGTAGATTATGCATGCCACCATAATTCTGCTCAGAACCCAGGAAAATTCCAACTATGCAAGAGCCTTTAAAAGGAGGTCATTCCAGAACATTTCAGTTTTCAGAAAGGGTCACCTTGAAGAGCAGAGACACTTTTCTCATATGAAGACATGGATGGAGGCCGTTTTTACCTAAAATGTAATTTTGTTGTATTTTCTTTACTGACCCAGCGGGAGCCACTGGAGGGAGGAGTCAATCTTATTTGTACTTGCATCTTGCTTTTTAAAAAGATCTAGCCGGGTGTGGTGGCACACGCCTTTAATCCTAGCACTCGGGAGGCAGAGGTAGGAGGATCGCCGTGAGTTCAAGGCCACCCTGAGACTACATAGTTAATTCCAGGTCAGCCTGGGCCAGAGTGAGACCTTACCTCGAAAAAACCAAAAAAATTAAAAAATAAAATAAATAAATAAAAAGATCTTTGTCTTTTTGTTTTTTTCCGAGGTAATGTTTCACTCTAGCTCAGGCTGACCTGGAATTCATTATGTAGTCTCCGGGTGGCCTTGAACTCACGGCGATCCTCCTACCTCTGTCCCCTGAGTGCTGGGATTAAAGGCGTGTGCCACCACACCCAGCTAAAAAAAAGATCTTTGTGAGTGTGTGTGTGTGTGTGATATGTGTTTGCATGTTTGCTGTGTGAGTACGGATGCATATGGTGGAGGCTGGAGGACAACCTCTGAGTCAGTCCCTGCCTTCCACCTAGCCAGGTTAGGTGGCCTGCGAGGTCCTGGGGATTCTCCTGTCCTTGCTTCCCGCCCCCTGGAGGCTTGCTGGGACACATGCTACAGCAACGGGCTTTATGTGGGCATTTGAGCTTGTGCTGCGAGTGCTTTATTCACAGAGCCAGCGCCCCAGCCCCTGTATTTGTTATGTTTTGGGGCCACACAGTCCAGTGCTGGTATGTGAACTGCGAGGGTTCCTGACTGCAAGTGTGAATGCGATTTCTTGAACAGCTCAGGACTGTGCCTTGCCCCTGGCACTGAGAGCCCATGCCTGAACTCTGACCTCACTCACAGAAGTCCACCCTTCGGAATGGGGAGCCTGTGCCTCCTCTAGAGACATCATCAGGCTCGAAGGGGGAAGATGGTTATGACACTTGCCCACATGAAGCTAATTAGGGAATTAATAAATTTAGATTTCAATTAGAAGGGCATTAAAATAGTGGCTAGGGGCATGGCTCAGTGACAGAACACTTGTCTAGCATGTGTGAGGCCCTAGGTTCGATCATCACTATCAACAAATAAAATAAAAATAATAACTTGGAGCCGGGCGTGGTGGCGCATGCCTTTAATCCCAGCACTCGGGAGGCAGAGGTAGGAGGATCGCTGTGAGTTCGAGGCCACCCTGAGACTACATAGTTAATTCCAGGTCAGCCTGGGCCAGAGTGAGACCCTACCTCGAAAAAAAAAAAAAAAAAAA